>JAUIMM010000718.1:0-327667 GCA_031769625.1 Taudactylus pleione
ATTTGCTGTTTTCTGTAAAACACAACATGGGAGAAAAACCATTTCACATAATGTTTGTGGGTCTTGGTATTCAACACAATCTGTGAAATTTTGAGCTGTCTGTGTTTGCTACAAGAGGAGATATCACAAAGTATACGCTTTTGTTTCCATTGGTTTCAACGCATTTTGGTCTAAAATGAGCATTTGCTCTTTTCTCTTAAATGCAACAAGGGAGAAAAACCATTTCACATCACACTTGTGGGTCTTGGTCTTCAACACAATCTGTGAAATTTTTGAGCTGTCTGTGTTTGCTACAAGAGGAGATATCACAAAGTATACGCTTTTGTTTCCATTGGTTTCAATGCATTTTGGTCTAAAACGAGCATTTGCTCTTTTCTCTTAAATGCAACATGGGAGAAAAACCATTTCAGATCACATTTGTGGGTCTTGGTCTTCAACACAATATGTGAAATTTTGAGCTGTCTGTGTTTGCTACAAGAGGAGTTATCAGAAAGAATGCATTAATGTTGTTTACATTGCTATCAATGCATTTTGGCCTAAAACGAGCATTTGCTGTTTTCTCTTAAAAGCAACATGGGAGAAAAAACCATTCCACATCACATTTGTGGATCTTGGTCTTCAACACAATCTGTGAAATTTTGTGCTGTCTGTGTTTGATACAAGAGGAAATATCACAAAGAATGTGCTTTTTGTTGTTTCCATTGGATTCAATGCATTTTGGCCTAAAATGAGTATTTGCTGTTTTCTGTTAAACACAACATGGGAGAAAAACCATTTCAAATAACGTTTGTGGGTCTTGGTCTTCAATACAATCTGTGAAATTTTGAGCTGTCTGTGTTTGCTACAAGAGGAGATATCACAAAGTATGCGCTTTTGTTGTTTCCATTGGTTTCAATGCATTTTGGCCTAAAATGAGCATTTGCTGTTTTCTGTTAAACACAACATGGGAGAAAAACCATTCCACATCACATTTGTGAATTTTGGTCTTCAACACAATCTGTGAAATTTTGAGCTGTCTGTGTTTGCTACAAGAGGAGATATTACAAAGTATGCGCTATTTGTTGTTTCCATTGGTTTCAATGCATTTTGGCCTAAAATGAGCATTTGCTGTTTTCTGATAAACACAACATGGGAGAAAAACCATTTCACATAACGTTTGTGGGTCTTCGTCTTCAACACAATCTGTGAAATTTTGAGCTGTCTGTGTTTGCTACAAGAGGAGATATCACAAAACTATGCGCTTTTGTTGTTTCCATTGGTTTCAATGCATTTTGGCCTAAAATGAGCATTTGCTGTTTTCTGTTAAACACAACATGGGAGAAAAATCATTTCACATAACGTTTGTGGGTCTTGGTCTTCAACACAATCTGTGAAATTTTGAGCTGTCTGTGTTTGCTACAAGAGGAGATATTACAAAGTATGCGCTTTTGTTGTTTCCATTGGTTTCAATGCATTTTGGACTTAAATGAGGATTTGTTGTTTTTTCTTAAAGCGCTACATGGGATAAAAACCATTTCACATCACATTTGTGGGTATTGGTCTTCAACACAATCTGTGAAATTTTGAGCTGTCTATGTTTGCTACAAGAGGAGTTATCACAAAGTATGCATTTTTGTTGTTTATATTGGTTTCAAAGCATTTTGGCCTAAAACGAGCATTTGCTGTTTTCTCTTAAATGCAACATGGGAGAAAAACCATTTCACATCACATTTGTGGGTCTTGGTCTTCAACACAATCTGTGAAATTTTGAGCTGTCTGTGTTTGCTACAAGATGAGATATCACAAAGTATGCGTTTTTGTTGTTTCCATTGGTTTCAATGCATTTTGGCCTAAAATGAGCTTTTGCTGTTTTCTCTTAAATGCAACATGGGAGAAAAACCATTCCACATCACATTTGTGTATCTTGGTCTTCAACACAATCTGTGAAATTTTGAGCTGTCTGTGTTTGCTACAAGAGGAATTATCACAAAGATTGTGCTTTTTGTTGTTTCCATTGGTTTCAATGCATTTTGGCCTAAAATGAGCATTTGCTGTTTTCTGTAAAACACAACATGGGAGAAAAACCATTTCACATAATGTTTGTGGGTCTTGGTATTCAACACAATCTGTGAAATTTTGAGCTGTCTGTGTTTGCTACAAGAGGAGATATCACAAAGTATACGCTTTTGTTTCCATTGGTTTCAACGCATTTTGGTCTAAAATGAGCATTTGCTCTTTTCTCTTAAATGCAACATGGGAGAAAAACCATTTCACATCACACTTGTGGGTCTTGGTCTTCAACACAATCTGTGAAATTTTTGAGCTGTCTGTGTTTGCTACAAGAGGAGATATCACAAAGTATACGCTTTTGTTTCCATTGGTTTCAATGCATTTTGGTCTAAAACGAGCATTTGCTCTTTTCTCTTAAATGCAACATGGGAGAAAAACCATTTCAGATCACATTTGTGGGTCTTGGTCTTCAACACAATATGTGAAATTTTGAGCTGTCTGTGTTTGCTACAAGAGGAGTTATCAGAAAGAATGCATTAATGTTGTTTACATTGCTATCAATGCATTTTGGCCTGAAACGAGCATTTGCTGTTTTCTCTTAAAAGCAACATGGGAGAAAAACCATTCCACATCACATTTGTGGATCTTGGTCTTCAACACAATCTGTGAAATTTTGTGCTGTCTGTGTTTGCTACAAGAGGAAATATCACAAAGAATGTGCTTTTTGTTGTTTCCATTGGATTCAATGCATTTTGGCCTAAAATGAGTATTTGCTGTTTTCTGTTAAACACAACATGGGAGAAAAACCATTTCAAATAACGTTTGTGGGTCTTGGTCTTCAATACAATCTGTGAAATTTTGAGCTGTCTGTGTTTGCTACAAGAGGAGATATCACAAAGTATGCGCTTTTGTTGTTTCCATTGGTTTCAATGCATTTTGGCCTAAAATGAGCATTTGCTGTTTTCTGTTAAACACAACATGGGAGAAAAACCATTCCACATCACATTTGTGAATTTTGGTCTTCAACACAATCTGTGAAATTTTGAGCTGTCTGTGTTTGCTACAAGAGGAGATATTACAAAGTATGTGCTTTTTGTTTTTTCCATTGGTTTCAATGCAGTTTGGCCTAAAATGAGCATTTGCTGTTTTCTGATAAACACAACATGGGAGAAAAACCATTTCACATAAAGTTTGTGGGTCTTGGTCTTCAACACAATCTGTGAAATTTTGAGCTGTCTGTGTTTGCTACAAGAGGAGATATCACAAACTATGCGCTTTTGTTGTTTCCATTGGTTTCAATGCATTTTGGCCTAAAATGAGCATTTGCTGTTTTCTGTTAAACACAACATGGGAGAAAAATCATTTCACATAACGTTTGTGGGTCTTGGTCTTCAACACAATCTTGAAATTTTGAGCTGTCTGTGTTTGCTACAAGAGGAGATATTACAAAGTATGCGCTTTTGTTGTTTCCATTGGTTTCAATGCATTTTGGACTTAAATGAGGATTTGTTGTTTTTTCTTAAAGCGCTACATGGGATAAAAACCATTTCACATCACATTTGTGGGTATTGATCTTCAACACAATCTGTGAAATTTTGAGCTGTCTATGTTTGCTACAAGAGGAGTTATCACAAAGTATGCATTTTTGTTGTTTATATTGGTTTCAAAGCATTTTGGCCTAAAACGAGCATTTGCTGTGTTCTCTTAAATGCAACATGGGAGAAAAACCATTTTACATCACATTTCTGGGTCTTGGTCTTCAACACAATCTGTGAAATTTTGAGCTGTCTGTGTTTGCTACAAGAGGAGATATCACAAAGTATGCGCTTTTGTTGTTTCCATTGGTTTCAATGCATTTTGGCCTTAAAAAAGCATTTGCTGTTTTCTCTTAAGCGCAACATGGGAGAAAAAACAATTTGACATCACATTTGTGGGTCTTGGTCTTCAACACAATCTGTGAAATTTTGAGCTGTCTGTGTTTGCTACAAGAGGAGATATCACAAAGTATACGCTTTTGTTTCCATTGGTTTCAATGCATTTTGGTCTAAAACGAGCATTTGCTCTTTTCTCTTAAATGCAACATGGGAGAAAAACCATTTCACATCACATTTATGGGTCTTGGCCTTCAACACAATCTGTGAAATTTTGAGCAGTCTGTGTTTGCTACAAGAGGAGTTATCAGAAAGAATGCATTATTGTTGTTTACATTGCTTTCAATGCATTTTGGCCTAAAACGAGCATTTGCTGTTTTCTCTTAAAAGCAACATGGGAGAAAAACCATTTCAAATCCATTTGTCGGTCTTGGTCTTCAACACAATCTGTGAAATTTTGAGCTGTCTGTGTTTGCTACAAGAGGAGTTATCACAAAGTATGCATTATTGTTGTTTACATTGGTTTCAAAGCATTTTGGCCTAAAACGAGCATTTGCTTTTTTCTCTTAAATGCAACATGGGAGAAAAACCATTTCACATCACATTTGTGGGTCTTGGTCTTCAACACAATCTGTGAAATTTTGAGCTGTCTGTGTTTGCTACAAGATGAGATATCACAAAGTATGCGCTTTTGTTGTTTCCATTGGTTTCAATGCATTTTGGCCTAAAATGAGCTTTGGCTGTTTTCTCTTAAACGCAACATGGGAGAAAAACCATTCCACATCACATTTGTGTATCTTGGTCTTCAACACAATCTGTGAAATTTTGAGCTGTCTGTGTTTGCTACAAGAGGAATTATCACAAAGATTGTGCTTTTTGTTGTTTCCATTGGTTTCAATGCATTTTGGCCTAAAATGAGCATTTGCTGTATTCTGTTAAACACAACATGGGAGAAAAACCATTTCACATAACGTTTGAGGGTCTTGGTCTTCAATACAATCTGTGAAATTTTGAGCTGTCTGTGTTTGCTACAAGAGGAGTTATCAGAAAGAATGCATTATTGTTGTTTACATTGCTTTCAATGCATTTTGGCCTAAAATGAGCATTTGCTGTTTTCTCTTAAACGCAACATGGGAGAAAAACCATTCCACATCACATTTGTGAATCTTGGTCTTCAACACAATCTGTGAAATTTTGAGCTGTCTGTGTTTGCTACAAGAGGAGATATTACAAAGTATGCGCTTTTTGTTGTTTCCATTGGTTTCAATGCATTTTGGCCTAAAATGAGCATTTGCTGTTTTCTGATAAACACAACATGGGAGAAAAACCATTTCACATAACGTTTGTGGGTCTTGGTCTTCAACACAATCTGTGAAATTTTGAGCTGTCTGTGTTTGCTACAAGAGGAGATATCACAAACTATGCGCTTTTGTTGTTTCCATTGGTTTCAATGCATTTTGGACTAAAATGAGCATTTGCTGTTTTCTGTTAAACACAACATGGGAGAAAAATCATTTCACATAACGTTTGTAGGTCTTGGTCTTCAACACAATCTGTGAAATTTTGAGCTGTCTGTGTTTGCTACAAGAGGAGATATTACAAAGTATGCACTTTTGTTGTTTCCATTGGTTTCAATGCATTTTGGACTTAAATGAGGATTTGTTGTTTTTTCTTAAAGCGCTACATGGGATAAAAACCATTTCACATCACATTTGTGGGTATTGGTCTTCAACACAATCTGTGAAATTTTGAGCTGTCTATGTTTGCTACAAGAGGCGTTATCACAAAGTATGCATTTTTGTTGTTTATATTGGTTTCAAAGCATTTTGGCCTAAAACGAGCATTTGCTGTTTTCTCTTAAATGCAACATAGGAGAAAAACCATTTTACATCACATTTCTGGGTCTTGGTCTTCAACACAATCTGTGAAATTTTGAGCTGTCTGTGTTTGCTACAAGAGGAGATATCATAAAGTATACGCTTTTGTTTCCATTGGTTTCAATGCATTTTGGTCTAAAACGAGCATTTGCTCTTTTCTCTTAAATGCAACATGGGAGAAAAACCATTTCACATCACATTTGTGGGTCTTGGTCTTCAACACAATCTGTGAAATTTTGAGCTGTCTGTGTTTGCTACAAGAGGAGTTATCAGAAAGAATGCATTATTGTTGTTTACATTGCTTTCAATGCATTTTGGCCTAAAACGAGCATTTGCTGTTTTCTCTTAAAAGCAACATGGGAGAAAAACCATTTCACATCCATTTGTCGGTCTTGGTCTTCAACACAATCTGTGAAATTTTGAGCTGTCTGTGTTTGCTACAAGAGGAGTTATCACAAAGTATGCATTATTGTTGTTTACATTGGTTTCAAAGCATTTTGGCCTAAAACGAGCATTTGCTGTTTTCTCTTAAATGCAACATGGGAGAAAAACCATTTCACATCACATTTGTGGGTCTTGGTCTTCAACACAATCTGTGAAATTTTGAGCTGTCTGTGTTTGCTACAAGATGAGATATCACAAAGTATGCGCTTTTGTTGTTTCCATTGGTTTCAATGCATTTTGGCCTAAAATGAGCTTTTGCTGTTTTCTCTTAAACGCAACATGGGAGAAAAACCATTCCACATCACATTTGTGTATCTTGGTCTTCAACACAATCTGTGAAATTTTGAGCTGTCTGTGTTTGCTACAAGAGGAATTATCACAAAGATTGTGCTTTTTGTTGTTTCCATTGGTTTCAATGCATTTTGGCCTAAAATGAGCATTTGCTGTTTTCTGTAAAACACAACATGGGAGAAAAACCATTTCACATAATGTTTGTGGGTCTTGGTATTCAACACAATCTGTGAAATTTTGAGCTGTCTGTGTTTGCTACAAGAGGAGATATCACAAAGTATACGCATTTGTTTCCATTGGTTTCAACGCATTTTGGTCTAAAATGAGTATTTGCTCTTTTCTCTTAAATGCAACATGGGAGAAAAACCATTTCACATCACACTTGTGGGTCTTGGTCTTCAACACAATCTGTGAAATTTTTGAGCTGTCTGTGTTTGCTACAAGAGGAGATATCACAAAGTATACGCTTTTGTTTCCATTGGTTTCAATGCATTTTGGTCTAAAACGAGCATTTGCTCTTTTCTCTTAAATGCAACATGGGAGAAAAACCATTTCAGATCATATTTGTGGGTCTTGGTCTTCAACACAATATGTGAAATTTTGAGCTGTCTGTGTTTGCTACAAGAGGAGTTATCAGAAAGAATGCATTAATGTTGTTTACATTGCTATCAATGCATTTTGGCCTAAAACGAGCATTTCCTGTTTTCTCTTAAAAGCAACATGGGAGAAAAACCATTCCACATCACATTTGTGGATCTTGGTCTTCAACACAATCTGTGAAATTTTGTGCTCTCTGTGTTTGCTACAAGAGGAAATATCACAAAGAATGTGCTTTTTGTTGTTTCCATTGGATTCAATGCATTTTGGCCTAAAATGAGTATTTGCTGTTTTCTGTTAAACACAACATGGGAGAAAAACCATTTCACATAACGTTTGTGGGTCTTGGTCTTCAATACAATCTGTGAAATTTTGAGCTGTCTGTGTTTGCTACAAGAGGAGATATCACAAAGTATGCGCTTTTGTTGTTTCCATTGGTTTCAATGCATTTTGGCCTAAAATGAGCATTTGCTGTTTTCTGTTAAACACAACATGGGAGAAAAACCATTTCACATAATGTTTGTGGGTCATGGTCTTCAATACAATCTGTGAAATTTTGAGCTGTCTGTGTTTGCTACAAGAGGAGATATCACAAAGTATGCGCTTTTGTTGTTTCCATTGGTTTCAATGCATTTTTGACTTAAATGAGCATTTGTTGTTTTCTCTTAAACGCAACATGGGAGAAAAAACATTTCACATCACATTTGTGGGTCTTGGTCTTCAACACAATCTGTGAAATTTTGAGCTGTCTGTGTTTGCTGCAAGAGGAGTTATCACAAAGTATGCATTATTGTTGTTTACATTGCTTTCAAAGCATTTTGGCCTAAAATGAGCATTTGCTGTTTTCTCTTAAAAGCAACTTGGGAGAAAAACCATTTCATATCACATTTGTGGGTCTTGGTCTTCAACACAATCTGTGAAATTTTGAGCTGTCTGTGTTTGCTACAAGAGAAAATATCACAAAGTATACGCTTTTGTTTCCATTGGTTTCAACGCATTTTGGTCTAAAATGAGCATTTGCTCTTTTCTCTTAAATGCAACATGGGAGAAAAACCATTTCACATCACACTTGTGGGTCTTGGTCTTCAACACAATCTGAGAAATTTTGAGCTGTCTGTGTTTGCTACAAGAGGAGTTATCACAAAGTATGCATTATTGTTGTTTACATTGCTTTCAATGCATTTTGGCCTAAAACGAGCATTTGCGGTTTTCTCTTAAAAGCAACATGGGAGAAAAACCATTTCACATCACATTTGTGGGTCTTGGTCTTCAACACAATCTGTGAAATTTTGAGCTGTCTGTGTTTGCTACAAGAGGAGATATCACAAAGTATACGCTTTTGTTTCCATTGGTTTCAATGCATTTTGGTCTAAAACGAGCATTTGCTCTTTTCTCTTAAACGCAACATGGAAGAAAAACCATTTCACTTAACGTTTGTGGTTCTTGGTCTTCAATACAATCTGTGAAATTTTGAGCTGTCTGTGTTTGCTACAAGAGGAGATATCACAAAGTATGCGCTTTTGTTGTTTCCACTGGTTTCAATGCATTTTGGCCTTAAAAAAGCATTTGCTGTTTTCTCTTAAACGCAACATGGGAGAAAAACAATTTGACATCACATTTGTGGGTCTTGGTCTTCAACACAATCTGTGAAATTTTGAGCTGTCTGTGTTTGCTACAAGAGGAGATATCACAAAGTATGCGCTTTTGTTGTTTCCACTGGTTTCAATGCATTTTGGACTTAAATGAGCATTTGTTGTTTTCTCTTAAACGCAACATGGGAGAAAAAACATTTCACATCACATTTGTGGGTCTTGGTCTTCAACACAATCTGTTACATTTTGAGCTGTCTGTGTTTGCTACTAGAGGAGTTATCACAAAGTATGCATTATTGTTATTTACATTGGTTTCAATGCATTTTGGCCTAAAACGAGCATTTGCTGTTTTCTCTTAAAAGCAACATTGGAGAATAACCTATTTCACATCACATTTGTGGGTCTTGGTCTTCAACACAATCTGCGAAATTTTGAGCTGTCTGTGTTTGCTACAAGAGGAGTTATCACAAAGTATGCATTATTGTTATTTACATTGGTTTCAATGCATTTTGGTCTAAAAAAGCATTTGCTGTTTTCTCTTAAATATAAAATGGGAGAAAAACCATTTCACATCACATTTGTGGGTCTTGGTCTTCAACACAATCTGTGAAAATTTGAGCTGTCTGTGTTTGCAACAAGAGGAGATATCACAAAGTATGCGCTTTTGTTGTTTCCATTGGTTTCAATGCATTTTGGCCTAAAACGAGCATTTGCTGTTTTCTCTTAAACACAAGATGGGATAAAAACCATTTCACATCACATTTGTGGGTCTTAGTCTTCAACACAATCTGTGAAATTTTGAGCTGTCTGTGTTTGCTACTAGAGGAGTTATCACAAAGTCTGCATTATTGTTGTTTACATCGCTTTCAATACATTTTGGCCAAAAACGAGCATTTGCTGTTTTCTCTTAAAAGCAACATGGGAGAAAAACCATTTCACATCACATTTGTGGGTCTTGGTCTTCAACACAATCTGTGAAATTATGAGCTGTCTGTGTTTGCTACAAGAGGAGATATCACAAAGTATACACTTTAGTTTCCATTGTTTTCAATGCATTTTGGTCTAAAACGAGCATTTGCTCTTTTCTCTTAAACACAACATGGGAGAAAAACCATTTCACATCACATTTGTGGGTCTTGGTCTTCAACACAATCTGTGAAATTTTGAGCTGTCTGTGTTTGCTACAAGAGGAGTTATCAGAAAGAATGCATTATTGTTGTTTACATTGGTTTCAATGCATTTTGGCCTAAAACGAGCATTTGCTGTTTTCTCTTAAAAGCAACATGGGAGAAAAACCATTCCACATCACATTTGTGGATCTTGGTCTTCAACACAATCTGTGAAATTTTGTGCTGTCTGTGTTTGCTTCAAGAGGAAATATCACAAAGATTGTGCTTTTTGTTGTTTCCATTGGTTTCAATGCATTTTGGCATAAAATGAGCATTTGCTGTATTCTGTTAAACACAACATGGGAGAAAAACCATTTCACATAACGTTTGAGGGTCTTGGTCTTCAATACAATCTGTGAAATTTTGAGCTGTCTGTGTTTGCTACAAGAGGAGATATCACAAAGTATGCGCTTTTGTTTTTTCCATTGGTTTCAATGCAATTCGGCCTAAAATGAGCATTTGCTGTTTTTTGTTAAACACAACATGGGAGAAAAAACATTTCACATAACGTTTGTGGGTCTTGGTCTTCAATACAATCTGTGAAATTTTGAGCTGTCTGTGTTTGCTACAAGAGGAGATATCACAAAGTATGCGCTTTTGTTGTTTCCATTGGTTTCAATGCATTTTGGACTTAAATGAGCATTTGTTGTTTTTTCTTAAAACGCAACATGGGAGAAAAACCATTTCACATCACATTTGTGGGTATTGGTCTTCAACACAATCTGTGAAATTTTGAGCTGTCTGTGTTTGCTACAAGAGGAGTTATCACAAAGTATGTATTTTTGTTGTTTACTTTGGTTTCAAAGCATTTTGGCCTAAAACGAGCATTTGCTGTTTTCTCTTAAAAGCAACATGGGAGAAAAACCATTTCATATCACATTTGTGGGTCTTGGTCTTCAACACAACCTGTGAAATTTTGAGCTGTCTGTGTTTGCTACAAGAGAAAATATCACAAAGTATACGCTTTTGTTTCCATTGGTTTCAATGCATTTTGGCCTTAAAAAAGCATTTGCTGTTTTCTCTTAAATGCAACATGGGAGAAAAACCATTTCACATCACATTTGTGGGTCTTGGTCTTCAACACAATCTGTGAAATTTTGAGCTGTCTGTGTTTGCTACAAGAGGAGTTATCAGAAAGAATGCATTATTGTTGTTTACATTGCTTTCAATGCATTTTGGCCTAAAACGAGCATTTGCTGTTTTCTCTTAAAAGCAACATGGGAGAAAAACCATTTCACATCCATTAGTCGGTCTTGGTCTTCAACACAGTCTGTGAAATTTTGAGCTGTCTGTGTTTGCTACAAGAGGAGTTATCACAAAGTATGCATTATTGTTGTTTACATTGGTTTCAAAGCATTTTGGCCTAAAACGAGCATTTGCTGTTTTCTCTTAAATGCAACATGGGAGAAAAACCATTTCACATCACATTTGTGGGTCTTGGTCTTCAACACAATCTGTGAAATTTTGAGCTGTCTGTGTTTGCTACAAGAGGAATTATCACAAAGATTGTGCTTTTTGTTGTTTCCATTGGTCTCAATGCATTTTGGCCTAAAATGAGCATTTGCTGTTTTCTGTAAAACACAACATGGGAGAAAAACCATTTCACATAATGTTTGTGGGTCTTGGTATTCAACACAATCTGTGAAATTTTGAGCTGTCTGTGTTTGCTACAAGAGGAGATATCACAAAGTATACGCTTTTGTTTCCATTGGTTTCAACGCATTTTGGTCTAAAATGAGCATTTGCTCTTTTCTCTTAAATGCAACATGGGAGAAAAACCATTTCACATCACACTTGTGGGTCTTGGTCTTCAACACAATCTGTGAAATTTTTGAGCTGTCTGTGTTTGCTACAAGAGGAGATATCACAAAGTATACGCTTTTGTTTCCATTGGTATCAATGCATTTTGGTCTAAAACGAGCATTTGCTCTTTTCTCTTAAATGCAACATGGGAGAAAAACCATTTCAGATCACATTTGTGGGTCTTGGTCTTCAACACAATATGTGAAATTTTGAGCTGTCAGTGTTTGCTACAAGAGGAGTTATCAGAAAGAATGCATTAATGTTGTTTACATTACTATCAATGCATTTTGGCCTAAAACGAGCATTTGCTGTTTTCTCTTAAAAGCAACATGGGAGAAAAACCATTCCACATCACATTTGTGGGTCTTGGTCTTCAACACAATCTGTGAAATTTTGAGCTGTCTGTGTTTGCTACAAGAGGAGATATCACAAAGTATGCGCTTTTGTTGTTTCCATTGGTTTCAATGCATTTTGGCCTAAAATGAGCATTTGCTGTTTTCTGTTAAACACAACATGGGAGAAAAACCATTTCACATTATGTTTGTGGGTCATGGTCTTCAATACAATCTGTGAAATTTTGAGCTGTCTGTGTTTGCTACAAGAGGAGATTTTACAAGTATGCGCTTTTGTTGTTTCCATTGGTTTCAATGCATTTTGGTCTTAAAAAAGCATTTGCTGTTTTCTCTTAAATGCAACATGGGAGAAAAACAATTTGACATCACATTTGTGGGTCTTGGTCTTCAACACAATCTGTGAAATTTTGAGCTGTCTGTGTTTGCTACAAGAGGAGATATCACAAAGTATGTGCTTTTGTTGTTTACATTGCTTTCAAAGCATTTTGGACTTAAATGAGCATTTGTTGTTTTCTCTTAAACGCAACATGGGAGAAAAAACATTTCACATCACATTTGTGGGTCTTGGTCTTCAACACAATCTGTGAAATTTTGAGCTGTCTGTGTTTGCTGCAAGAGGAGTTATCACAAAGTATGCATTATTGTTGTTTACATTGCTTTCAAAGCATTTTGGCCTAAAATGAGCATTTGCTGTTTTCTTTTAAAAGCAACTTGGGAGAAAAACCATTTCATATCACATTTGTGGGTCTTGGTCTTCAACACAATCTGTGAAATTTTGAGCTGTCTGTGTTTGCTACAAGAGAAAATATCACAAAGTATACGCTTTTGTTTCCATTGGTTTCAACGCATTTTGGTCTAAAATGAGCATTTGCTCTTTTCTCTTAAATGCAACATGGGAGAAAAACCATTTCACATCACACTTGTGGGTCTTGGTCTTCAACACAATCTGAGAAATTTTGAGCTGTCTGTGTTTGCTACAAGAGGAGTTATCACAAAGTATGCATTATTGTTGTTTACATTGCTTTCAATGCATTTTGGCCTAAAACGAGCATTTGCTGTTTTCTCTTAAAAGCAACATGGGAGAAAAACCATTTCACATCACATTTGTGGGTCTTGGTCTTCAACACAATCTGTGAAATTTTGAGCTGTCTGTGTTTGCTACAAGAGGAGATATCACAAAGTATACGCTTTTGTTTCCATTGGTTTCAATGCATTTTGGTCTAAAACGAGCATTTGCTCTTTTCTCTTAAACGCAACATGGGAGAAAAACCATTTCACATAACGTTTGTGGTTCTTGGTCTTCAATACAATCTGTGAAATTTTGAGCTGTCTGTGTTTGCTACAAGAGGAGATATCACAAAGTATGCGCTTTTGTTGTTTCCACTGGTTTCAATGCATTTTGGCCTTAAAAAAGCATTTGCTGTTTTCTCTTAAACGCAACATGGGAGAAAAACAATTTGACATCACATTTGTGGGTCTTGGTCTTCAACACAATCTGTGAAATTTTGAGCTGTCTGTGTTTGCTACAAGAGGAGATATCACAAAGTATGCGCTTTTGTTGTTTCCACTGGTTTCAATGCATTTTGGACTTAAATGAGCATTTGTTGTTTTCTCTTAAATGCAACATGGGAGAAAAAACATTTCACATCACATTTGTGGGTCTTGGTCTTCAACACAATCTGTTACATTTTGAGCTGTCTGTGTTTGCTACTAGAGGAGTTATCACAAAGTATGCATTATTGTTATTTACATTGGTTTCAATGCATTTTGGCCTAAAACGAGCATTTGCTGTTTTCTCTTAAAAGCAACATTGGAGAATAACCTATTTCACATCACATTTGTGGGTCTTGGTCTTCAACACAATCTGTGAAATTTTGAGCTGTCTGTGTTTGCTACAAGAGGAGTTATCACAAAGTATGCATTATTGTTATTTACATTGGTTTCAATGCATTTTGGTCTAAAAAAGCATTTGCTGTTTTCTCTTAAATATAAAATGGGAGAAAAACCATTTCACATCACATTTGTGGGTCTTGGTCTTCAACACAATCTGTGAAATTTTGAGCTGTCTGTGTTTGCAACAAGAGGAGATATCACAAAGTATGCGCTTTTGTTGTTTCCATTGGTTTCAATGCATTTTGGCCTAAAACGAGCATTTGCTGTTTTCTCTTAAACACAAGATGGGATAAAAACCATTTCACATCACATTTGTGGGTCTTAGTCTTCAACACAATCTGTGAAATTTTGAGCTGTCTGTGTTTGCTACTAGAGGAGTTATCACAAAGTCTGCATTATTGTTGTTTACATCGCTTTCAATGCATTTTGGCCAAAAACGAGCATTTGCTGTTTTCTCTTAAAAGCAACATGGGAGAAAAACCATTTCACATCACATTTGTGGGTCTTGGTCTTCAACACAATCTGTGAAATTATGAGCTGTCTGTGTTTGCTACAAGAGGAGATATCACAAAGTATACACTTCAGTTTCCATTGTTTTCAATGCATTTTGGCCTAAAATGAGCATTTGCTGTTTTCTGTTAAACACAACATGGGAGAAAAACCATTTCACATAATGTTTGTGGGTCATGGTCTTCAATACAATCTGGGAAATTTTGAGCTGTCTGTGTTTGCTACAAGAGGAGATTTTACAAAGTATGCGCTTTTGTTGTTTCCATTGGTTTCAATGCATTTTGGTCTTAAAAAAGCATTTGCTGTTTTCTCTTAAATGCAACATGGGAGAAAAACAATTTGACATCACATTTGTGGGTCTTGGTCTTCAACACAATCTGTGAAATTTTGAGCTGTCTGTGTTTGCTGCAAGAGGAGATATCACAAAGTATGCATTATTGTTGTTTACATTGCTTTCAAAGCATTTTGGCCTAAAATGAGCATTTGCTGTTTTCTCTTAAAAGCAACATGGGAGAAAAAACATTTCACATCACATTTGTGGGTCTTGGTCTTCAACACAATCTGTGAAATTTTGAGCTGTCTGTGTTTGCTACAAGAGAAAATATCACAAAGTATACGCTTTTGTTTCCATTGGTTTCAACGCATTTTGGTCTAAAATGAGCATTTGCTCTTTTCTCTTAAATGCAACATGGGAGAAAAACCATTTCACATCACACTTGTGGGTCTTGGTCTTCAACACAATCTGAGAAATTTTGAGCTGTCTGTGTTTGCTACAAGAGGAGTTATCACAAAGTATGCATTATTGTTGTTTACATTGCTTTCAATGCATTTTGGCCTAAAACGAGCATTTGCTGTTTTCTCTTAAAAGCAACATGGGAGAAAAACCATTTCACATCACATTTGTGGGTCTTGGTCTTCAACACAATCTGTGAAATTTTGAGCTGTCTGTGTTTGCTACAAGAGGAGATATCACAAAGTATACGCTTTTGTTTCCATTGGTTTCAATGCATTTTGGTCTAAAACGAGCATTTGCTCTTTTCTCTTAAACGCAACATGGGAGAAAAACCATTTCACATAACGTTTGTGGTTCTTGGTCTTCAATACAATCTGTGAAATTTTGAGCTGTCTGTGTTTGCTACAAGAGGAGATATCACAAAGTATGCGCTTTTGTTGTTTCCACTGGTTTCAATGCATTTTGGCCTTAAAAAAGCATTTGCTGTTTTCTCTTAAATGCAACATGGGAGAAAAACAATTTGACATCACATTTGTGGGTCTTGGTCTTCAACACAATCTGTGAAATTTTGAGCTGTCTGTGTTTGCTACAAGAGGAGATATCACAAAGTATGCGCTTTTGTTGTTTCCACTGGTTTCAATGCATTTTGGACTTAAATGAGCATTTGTTGTTTTCTCTTAAACGCAACATGGGAGAAAAAACATTTCACATCACATTTGTGGGTCTTGGTCTTCAACACAATCTGTTACATTTTGAGCTGTCTGTGTTTGCTACTAGAGGAGTTATCACAAAGTATGCATTATTGTTATTTACATTGGTTTCAATGCATTTTGGCCTAAAACGAGCATTTGCTGTTTTCTCTTAAAAGCAACATTGGAGAATAACCTATTTCACATCACATTTGTGGGTCTTGGTCTTCAACACAATCTGTGAAATTTTGAGCTGTCTGTGTTTGCTACAAGAGGAGTTATCACAAAGTATGCATTATTGTTATTTACATTGGTTTCAATGCATTTTGGTCTAAAAAAGCATTTGCTGTTTTCTCTTAAATATAAAATGGGAGAAAAACCATTTCACATCACATTTGTGGGTCTTGGTCTTCAACACAATCTGTGAAATTTTGAGCTGTCTGTGTTTGCAACAAGAGGAGATATCACAAAGTATGCGCTTTTGTTGTTTCCATTGGTTTCAATGCATTTTGGCCTAAAACGAGCATTTGCTGTTTTCTCTTAAACACAAGATGGGATAAAAACCATTTCACATCACATTTGTGGGTCTTAGTCTTCAACACAATCTGTGAAATTTTGAGCTGTCTGTGTTTGCTACTAGAGGAGTTATCACAAAGTCTGCATTATTGTTGTTTACATCGCTTTCAATGCATTTTGGCCAAAAACGAGCATTTGCTGTTTTCTCTTAAAAGCAACATGGGAGAAAAACCATTTCACATCACATTTGTGGGTCTTGGTCTTCAACACAATCTGTGAAATTATGAGCTGTCTGTGTTTGCTACAAGAGGAGATATCACAAAGTATACACTTTAGTTTCCATTGTTTTCAATGCATTTTGGTCTAAAACGAGCATTTGCTCTTTTCTCTTAAACACAACATGGGAGAAAAACCATTTCACATCACATTTGTGGGTCTTGGTCTTCAACACAATCTGTGAAATTTTGAGCTGTCTGTGTTTGCTACAAGAGGAGTTATCAGAAAGAATGCATTATTGTTGTTTACATTGGTTTCAATGCATTTTGGCCTAAAACGAGCATTTGCTGTTTTCTCTTAAAAGCAACATGGGAGAAAAACCATTCCACATCACATTTGTGGATCTTGGTCTTCAACACAATCTGTGAAATTTTGTGCTGTCTGTGTTTGCTTCAAGAGGAAATATCACAAAGATTGTGCTTTTTGTTGTTTCCATTGGTTTCAATGCATTTTGGCATAAAATGAGCATTTGCTGTATTCTGTTAAACACAACATGGGAGAAAAACCATTTCACATAACGTTTGAGGGTCTTGGTCTTCAATACAATCTGTGAAATTTTGAGCTGTCTGTGTTTGCTACAAGAGGAGATATCACAAAGTATGCGCTTTTGTTTTTTCCATTGGTTTCAATGCAATTCGGCCTAAAATGAGCATTTGCTGTTTTTTGTTAAACACAACATGGGAGAAAAACCATTTCACATAACGTTTGTGGGTCTTGGTCTTCAATACAATCTGTGAAATTTTGAGCTGTCTGTGTTTGCTACAAGAGGAGATATCACAAAGTATGCGCTTTTGTTTTTTCCATTGGTTTCAATGCAATTCGGCCTAAAATGAGCATTTGCTGTTTTTTGTTAAACACAACATGGGAGAAAAACCATTTCACATAACGTTTGTGGGTCTTGGTCTTCAATACAATCTGTGAAATTTTGAGCTGTCTGTGTTTGCTACAAGAGGAGATATCACAAAGTATGCACTTTTGTTGTTTCCATTGGTTTCAATGCATTTTGGACTTAAATGAGCATTTGTTGTTTTTTCTTAAAACGCAACATGGGAGAAAAACCATTTCACATCACATTTGTGGGTATTGGTCTTCAACACAATCTGTGAAATTTTGAGCTGTCTGTGTTTGCTACAAGAGGAGTTATCACAAAGTATGTATTTTTGTTGTTTACTTTGGTTTCAAAGCATTTTGGCGTAAAACGAGCATTTGCTGTTTTCTCTTAAAAGCAACATGGGAGAAAAACCATTTCATATCACATTTGTGGGTCTTGGTCTTCAACACAACCTGTGAAATTTTGAGCTGTCTGTGTTTGCTACAAGAGAAAATATCACAAAGTATACGCTTTTGTTTCCATTGGTTTCAATGCATTTTGGCCTTAAAAAAGCATTTGCTGTTTTCTCTTAAACGCAACATGGGAGAAAAACAATTTGACATCACATTTGTGGGTCTTGGTCTTCAACACAATCTGTGAAATTTTGAGCTGTCTGTGTTTGCTACAAGAGGAGATATCACAAAGTATACGCTTTTGTTTCCATTGGTTTCAATGCATTTTGGTCTAAAACGAGCATTTGCTCTTTTCTCTTAAATGCAACATGGGAGAAAAACCATTTCACATCACATTTGTGGGTCTTGGTCTTCAACACAATCTGTGAAATTTTGAGCTGTCTGTGTTTGCTACAAGAGGAGTTATCAGAAAGAATGCATTATTGTTGTTTACATTGCTTTCAATGCATTTTGGCCTAAAACGAGCATTTGCTGTTTTCTCTTAAAAGCAACATGGGAGAAAAACCATTTCACATCACATTTGTGGGTCTTGGTCTTCAACACAATCTGTGAAATTTTGAGCTGTCTGTGTTTGCTACAAGAGGAGTTATCACAAAGTATGCATTATTGTTGTTTACATTGGTTTCAAAGCATTTTGGCCTAAAACGAGCATTTGCTGTTTTCTCTTAAATGCAACATGGGAGAAAAACCATTTCACATCACATTTGTGGGTCTTGGTCTTCAACACAATCTGTGAAATTTTGAGCTGTCTGTGTTTGCTACAAGATGAGATATCACAAAGTATGCGCTTTTGTTGTTTCCATTGGTTTCAATGCATTTTGGCCTAAAATGAGCTTTTGCTGTTTTCTCTTAAACGCAACATGGGAGAAAAACCATTCCACATCACATTTGTGTATCTTGGTCTTCAACACAATCTGTGAAATTTTGAGCTGTCTGTGTTTGCTACAAAAGGAATTATCACAAAGATTGTGCTTTTTGTTGTTTCCATTGGTTTCAATGCATTTTGGCCTAAAATGAGCATTTGCTGTTTTCTGTAAAACACAACATGGGAGAAAAACCATTTCACATAATGTTTGTGGGGCTTGGTATTCAACACAATCTGTGAAATTTTGAGCTGTCTGTGTTTGCTACAAGAGGAGATATCACAAAGTATACGCTTTTGTTTCCATTGGTTTCAACGCATTTTGGTCTAAAATGAGCATTTGCTCTTTTCTCTTAAATGCAACATGGGAGAAAAACCATTTCACATCACATTTGTGGGTCTTGGTCTTCAACACAATATGTGAAATTTTGAGCTGTCAGTGTTTGCTACAAGAGGAGTTATCAGAAAGAATGCATTAATGTTGTTTACATTGCTATCAATGCATTTTGGCCTAAAATGAGCATTTGCTGTTTTCACTTAAATGCAACATGGGAGAAAAACCATTCCACATCACATTTGTGGGTCTTGGTCTTCAACACAATCTGTGAAATTTTGAGCTGTCTGTGTTTGCTACAAGAGGAGATATCACAAAGTATGCGCTTTTGTTGTTTCCATTGGTTTCAATGCATTTTGGACTTAAATGAGCATTTGTTGTTTTCTCTTAAACGCAACATGGGAGAAAAAACATTTCACATCACATTTGTGGGTCTTGGTCTTCAACACAATCTGTGAAATTTTGAGCTGTCTGTGTTTGCTGCAAGAGGAGTTATCACAAAGTATGCATTATTGTTGTTTACATTGCTTTCAAAGCATTTTGGCCTAAAATGAGCATTTGCTGTTTTCTCTTAACAGCAACTTGGGAGAAAAACCATTTCATATCACATTTGTGGGTCTTGGTCTTCAACACAATCTGTGAAATTTTGAGCTGTCTGTGTTTGCTACAAGAGGAGATATCACAAAGTATACGCTTTTGTTTCCATTGGTTTCAATGCATTTTGGTCTAAAACGAGCATTTGCTCTTTTCTCTTAAATGCAACATGGGAGAAAAACCATTTCACATAATGTTTGTGGTTCTTGGTCTTCAATACAATCTGTGAAATTTTGAGCTGTCTGTGTTTGCTACAAGAGGAGATATCACAAAGTATGCGCTTTTGTTGTTTCCACTGGTTTCAATGCATTTTGGCCTTAAAAAAGCATTTGCTGTTTTCTCTTAAACGCAACATGGGAGAAAAACAATTTGACATCACATTTGTGGGTCTTGGTCTTCAACACAATCTGTGAAATTTTGAGCTGTCTGTGTTTGCTACAAGAGGAGATATCACAAAGTATGCGCTTTTGTTGTTTCCACTGGTTTCAATGCATTTTGGACTTAAATGAGCATTTGTTGTTTTCTCTTAAACGCAACATGGGAGAAAAAACATTTCACATCACATTTGTGGGTCTTGGTCTTCAACACAATCTGTTACATTTTGAGCTGTCTGTGTTTGCTACAAGAGGAGTTATCACAAAGTATGCATTATTGTTATTTACATTGGTTTCAATGCATTTTGGCCTAAAACGAGCATTTGCTGTTTTCTCTTAAAAGCAACATTGGAGAATAACCTATTTCACATCACATTTGTGGGTCTTGGTCTTCAACACAATCTGTGAAATTTTGAGCTGTCTGTGTTTGCTACAAGAGGAGTTATCACAAAGTATGCATTATTGTTATTTACATTGGTTTCAATGCATTTTGGTCTAAAAAAGCATTTGCTGTTTTCTCTTAAATATAAAATGGGAGAAAAACCATTTCACATCACATTTGTGGGTCTTGGTCTTCAACACAATCTGTGAAATTTTGAGCTGTCTGTGTTTGCAACAAGAGGAGATATCACAAAGTATGCGCTTTTGTTGTTTCCATTGGTTTCAATGCATTTTGGCCTAAAACGAGCATTTGCTGTTTTCTCTTAAACACAAGATGGGATAAAAACCATTTCACATCACATCTGTGGGTCTTAGTCTTCAACACAATCTGTGAAATTTTGAGCTGTCTGTGTTTGCTACTAGAGGAGTTATCACAAAGTCTGCATTATTGTTGTTTACATCGCTTTCAATGCATTTTGGCCAAAAACGAGCATTTGCTGTTTTCTCTTAAAAGCAACATGGGAGAAAAACCATTTCACATCACATTTGTGGGTCTTGGTCTTCAACACAATCTGTGAAATTATGAGCTGTCTGTGTTTGCTACAAGAGGAGATATCACAAAGTATACACTTTAGTTTCCATTGTTTTCAATGCATTTTGGTCTAAAACGAGCATTTGCTCTTTTCTCTTAAACACAACATGGGAGAAAAACCATTTCACATCACATTTGTGGGTCTTGGTCTTCAACACAATTTGTGAAATTTTGAGCTGTCTGTGTTTGCTACAAGAGGAGTTATCAGAAAGAATGCATTATTGTTGTTTACATTGGTTTCATTGCATTTTGGCCTAAAACGAGCATTTGCTGTTTTCTCTTAAAAGCAACATGGGAGAAAAACCATTCCACATCACATTTGTGGATCTTGGTCTTCAACACAATCTGTGAAATTTTGTGCTGTCTGTGTTTGCTTCAAGAGGAAATATCACAAAGATTGTGCTTTTTGTTGTTTCCATTGGTTTCAATGCATTTTGGCCTAAAATGAGCATTTGCTGTATTCTGTTAAACACAACATGGGAGAAAAACCATTTCACATAATGTTTGAGGGTCTTGGTCTTCAATACAATCTGTGAAATTTTGAGCTGTCTGTGTTTGCTACAAGAGGAGATATCACAAAGTATGCGCTTTTGTTTTTTCCATTGGTTTCAATGCAATTCGGCCTAAAATGAGCATTTGCTGTTTTTTGTTAAACACAACATGGGAGAAAAACCATTTCACATAACGTTTGTGGGTCTTGGTCTTCAATACAATCTGTGAAATTTTGAGCTGTCTGTGTTTGCTACAAGAGGAGATATCACAAAGTATGCGCTTTTGTTGTTTCCATTGGTTTCAATGCATTTTGGACTTAAATGAGCATTTGTTGTTTTTTCTTAAAACGCAACATGGGAGAAAAACCATTTCACATCACATTTGTGGGTATTGGTCTTCAACACAATCTGTGAAATTTTGAGCTGTCTGTGTTTGCTACAAGAGGAGTTATCACAAAGTATGTATTTTTGTTGTTTACTTTGGTTTCAAAGCATTTTGGCCTAAAACGAGCATTTGCTGTTTTCTCTTAAAAGCAACATGTGAGAAAAACCATTTCTTATCACATTTGTGGGTCTTGGTCTTCAACACAACCTGTGAAATTTTGAGCTGTCTGTGTTTGCTACAAGAGAAAATATCACAAAGTATACGCTTTTGTTTCCATTGGTTTCAACGCATTTTGGTCTAAAACGAGCATTTGCTCTTTTCTCTTAAATGCAACATGGGAGAAAAACCATTTCACATCACACTTGTGGGTCTTGGTCTTCAACACAATCTGTGAAATTTTGAGCTGTCTGTGTTTGCTACAAGAGGAGTTATCACAAAGTATGCATTATTGTTGTTTACATTGCTTTCAATGCATTTTGGCCTAAAACAAGCATTTGCTATTTTCTCTTAAAAGCAACATGGGATAAAAACCATTTCACATCACATTTGTGGGTCTTGGTCTTCAATACAATCTGTGAAATTTTGAGCTGTCTGTGTTTGCTACAAGATGAGATATCACAAAGTATGCGCTTTTGTTGTTTCCATTGGTTTCAATGCATTTTGGCCGAAAATGAGCATTTGCTGTTTTCTCTTAAACGCAACATGGGAGAAAAACCATTCCACATCACATTTGTGAATCTTGGTCTTCAACACAATCTGTGAAATTTTGAGCTGTCTGTGTTTGCTACAAGAGGAAATATCACAAAGATTGTGCTTTTTGTTGTTTCCATTGGTTTCAATGCATTTTGGCCTAAAATGAGCATTTGCTGGTTTCTGTTAAACACAACATGGGAGAAAAACCATTTCACATAACGTTTGTGGGTCTTGGTCTTCAATACAATCTGTGAAATTTTGAGCTGTCTGTGTTTGCTACAAGAGGAGATATCACAAAGTATGCGCTTTTGTTGTTTCCATTGGTTTCAAAGCATTTTGGACTAAAATGAGCATTTGCTGTTTTCTGTTAAACACAGCATGGGAGAAAAACCATTTCACATAACATTTGTGGGTCTTGGTCTTCAACACAATCTGTGAAATTTTGAGCTGTCTGTGTTTGCTACAAGAGGAGATATCACAAAGAATGCGCTTTTCTTGTTTCCATTGTTTTCAATGCATTTTGGACTTAAATGAGCATTTGTTGTTTTTTCTTAAAACGCAACATGGGATAAAAACCATTTCACATCACATTTCTGGGTATTGGTCTTCAACACAATGTGTGAAATTTTGAGCTGTCTGTGTTTGCTACAAGAGGAGATATCACAAAGTATACGCTTTTGTTTCCATTGGTTTCAACGCATTTTGGTCTAAAACGAGCATTTGCTCTTTTCTCTTAAATGCAACATGGGAGAAAAACCATTTCAAATCACATTTGTGGGTCTTGGTCTTCAACACAATCTGTGAAATTTTGAGCTGTCTGTGTTTGCTACAAGAGGAGTTATCACAAAGTATGCATTATTGTTGTTTACATTGCTTTCAATGCATTTTGGCCTAAAACGAGCATTTGCTGTTTTCTCTTAAAATCAACATGGGAGAAAAACCATTTCACATCACATTTGTGGGTCTTGGTCTTCAACACAATCTGTGAAATTTTGAGCTGTCTGTGTTTGCTACAAGAGGAGATATCACAAAGTATACGCTTTTGTTTCCATTGGTTTCAATGCATTTTGGTCTAAAATGAGCATTTGCTCTTTTCTCTTAAACGCAACTTGGGAGAAAAACCATTTCACATCACATTTGTGGGTCTTGGTCTTCAACACAGTCTGTGAAATTTTGAGCTGTCTGTGTTTGCTACAAGATGAGATATCACAAAGTATGCGCTTTTGTTGTTTCCATTGGTTTCAATGCATTTTGGCCGAAAATGAGCATTTACTGTTTTCTCTTAAACGCAACATGGGAGAAAAACCATTCCACATCACATTTGTGAATCTTGGTCTTCAACACAATCTGTGAAATTTTGAGCTGTCTGTGTTTGCTACAAGAGGAGATATCACAAAGAATGCGCTTTTCTTGTTTCCATTGGTTTCAATGCATTTTGGACTTAAATGAGCATTTGTTGTTTTTTCTTAAAACGCAACATGGGATAAAAACCATTTCACATCACATTTGTGGGTATTGGTCTTCAACACAATGTGTGAAATTTTGAGCTGTCTGTGTTTGCTACAAGAGGAGATATCACAAAGTATGCGCTTTTGTTGTTTCCATTGGTTTCATTGCATTTTGGACTTAAAAGAGCATTTGTTGTTTTCTCTTAAACGCAACATGGGAGAAAAAACATTTCACATCACATTTGTGGGACTAGGTCTTCAACACAATCTGTGAAATTTTGAGCTGTCTGTGTTTGCTACAAGAGGAGATTTCACAAAGTATACGCTTTTGTTTCCATTGGTTTCAATGCATTTTGGTCTAAAACGAGCATTTGCTCTTTTCTCTTAAACGCAACATGGGAGAAAAACAATTTCACATCACTTTTGTGGGTCTTGGTCTTCAACACAATCTGTATAATTTTGTGCTGTCTGTGTTTGCTACAAGAGGAGATATCACAAATATTGCGCTTTTTGGAGTTTCCATTGGTTTCAATGTATATTGACCTAAAATGAGCATTTGCTGTTTTCTGTTAAACACAACTTGGGAGAAAAACCATTTCACATCACATTTGTGGGTCTTGGTCTTCAACACAATCTGTGAAATTTTGAGCTGTCTGTGTTTGCTACAAGAGGAGATATCACAAACTATACGCTTTTGTTTCCATTGGTTTCAATGCATTTTGGTCTAAAATGAGCATTTGCTCTTTTCTCTTAAACGCAACATGGGAGAAAAACCATTTCTCATCACATTTGTGGGTCTTGGTCTTCAACACAGTCTGTGAAATTATGAGCTGTCTGTGTTTGCTACAAGAGGAGATATCACAAAGTATGCGCTTTTTTTGTTTCCATTGGTTTCAAAGCATTTTGGCCTAAAACGAGCATTTGCTGTTTTCTCTTAAATGCAACATGGGAGAAAAACCATTTCACATCACATTTGAGGGTCTTGGTCTTCAACACAATCTCTGAAATTTTGAGCTGTCTGTGTTTGCTACTAGAGGAGATATCACAAAGTATGCGCTTTTGTTGTTTCCATTGGTTTCAATGCATTTTGGCCTTAAAAAAGCATTTGCTGTTTTCTCTTAAATGCAACATGGGAGAAAAACAATTTGACATCACATTTGTGGGTCTTGGTCTTCAACACAATCTGTGAAATTTTGAGCTGTCTGTGTTTGCTACAAGAGGAGATATCACAAACTATACGCTTTTGTTTCCATTGGTTTCAATGCATTTTGGTCTAAAATAAGCATTTGCTCTATTCTCTTAAACGCAACATGGGAGAAAAACCATTTCACATCACATTTGTGGGTAATGCTTTTTTATTAAAATCTTGCAACGCATGAATAAATAAATAATACATAAAATTTGCATTGCGAAACAATAAGCTTGCTACATACAAAGGATCAAGATGTCAAATATACAGGATAATATCCTCATCATAATAATTAAACATTATTAGAAAACACAGAACCTCATTCACGCCACTCATTCTTACCACCCAGACGAGACAGAGTGCCAACAACACCTCCACCAAACTATCTATATTCAAAATTAACCCCCGACCCTGAGCTACCTATCACCAACACTAACTCCATATCAGCATAGAGAAAATAAGCTGAGCTGCTTAGGCATATGTAAAACCATTCTTCAAAACGAAACAAAGTCCAAAAAACTACCCGAAAAATGTGAAAGAACAGGAAGCACCAGTATGAACGGAAGAGGCTGTCAGCCACCCACTAAGGGGGTTTCAGGTGTCTCCACCTCCTTGACCACCCAACGGCATCCAACCTCCTCCTGTCCATTTCCATCAGACTTCCAACCTCATGAAGAATGAAACGCGCCACCACCTCACAGGGAAGGATTTTACTTCTAGTCGTTACTAAACACCGTGCACTCCACGTGTGATATCTGACCACTAAGCTAACTATAAAAATAGTGACCAAATCATAACGCCCAAAACCTTTGAATGCCCCATAAGCCCACTCAGGGTAACTGAGCCCCGAAAGGCACGGGATGCGTAAAGCGTTTGAGACCCTTCTATAAACTTCGATGTTAAAGGAACATTCACGCAGGAAGTGGTCCATGGTCTCCTCCACCCCCAGACATTCCTCACGTGGACAACCACGATCACCGGCACTTCGCCACCTGATGTGCCCCCTAACATAGAGTCTTCCTTGGAAGGAGAGCCAGGCAAGGTCCCTATACTTCAGTGGGATTCTCTCTGAGCAAATCAAAGAGATCCCATGTGAGCAAACCTTGCCTGGGCAGTCCCTTAGTGTCAGCGGTGCGTAGAAGTGAGCCCGCAAAATGCCTTTCTCCAACTCCCTTCTAGAAAGGATTTTGACATCACTCACTGCCACTCCCCATTGCCTTGTCACTCTCAAGCACTGAATGACATAGATCGGAAGAGCACCGGACCTGCCTCTGAAGGTTTTCACATGGCCCCCATCATACCAGAGCTCAAGGAAGGGGGACACCCAAGCCCTAAAGCTCTCTACCCACCAAGGAGGAGCCTCCACAAATAGGCTTCCAAGATTGAGCTTAATAAAAGTTGTGGCAAAAAAGACCACTGGATTGACCATGCCAAATCCACCTTCTTTCCTTGGTCTGTAGGTTATACCTCTTTTAACAATGTTCATCCCATTCCCCCAAAACAAGAGGAAGAACAAGGATGACACTTTAGACCACAAAGACCGTGGCAAGAAACACACATAACTGACATAAAGAAATATGGGAACCAGAAAGGTTTTGCACAGGTGAACCCTTTCACTGTAAGAGAACTGCCAAGTTCTCCAGGACTGCACTTTCCTGTTGGCTTCCTCTATCCTCCTCTCCCAATTTCGAGTGGCATAATCACCATGGTCAAAAGTGATGCCTAGAATTTTGATCTGAGGACTTGCCCGGGGGAGGCTATCCGGAAGGTCAAACTCGTCGCCTTCCTCCCCCATCCAGAAAGCTTCACATTTATCTTGGTTTACTCTGGAGCACAAGGCTTCAGAGTAGTCGGAGATCAGGTGTTCCATGCACTGTGCCTCTGCCACGGAGGACAAGACCACAGTGACATCATCCGCGTAGGCCACTACTCTCAAAGGAGCCTCTGGGCCCAGCTGCACCCCCCTCAACGCACTACAACCAATGCTCCTGACGAAGGGATCAATCGCAAACACGTATAAGAGGGGGCTCAGGGGTCATCCCTGATGGACACCAGAGTCAACCCTGAAAGCAGGACCCACCCAACCATTGACAAGCGGGAAGCTCTCGGCCTGATTGTACAGAACACGAAGCCAATTCACCACCCTCACCGGAATACCATACCATTCCAGAACAGCCCACAAGTACTTGTGATTCACCCGGTCAAAAGCCTTGGACTGGTCCAATGCCAGTAAGTACTTACCCCACCTCTCAGCACGGCATCACTCTATGGCCTCCCGGACACCAAGGACAGCACTAAACGTGCTACGGCCCTTCACAGTGCAGTGCTGAGACGAGGACAGCACCAGCCCGGAAATTTCCATCAGCCGATTGAACAGTATTTTTGCCAGAATCTTTCTGTCCGTATTAAGAAGAGCGATGGGGCGCCAGTTCTCAATACGGGACGGGTCCTTACCTTTTGATAGCAATATGAGGGCAGAAGACCTCATGGAGGGAGGGAGCAATCCCTCACCCAGGCACTCATTATATACTTCCATGAGGTGGGGAGCCAAGATGTCCCTGAAAGCTTTAAAGAATTCGGATGTCAAACCATCCGGTCCTGGAGATTTTTTTATAGACAAGCCGTCTATAGCTCTCTTGACTTCTTCTGTTGTCACATCGCTGCCCAAGGAGTCAAAGGAGGCATCAAGCTTCACAAGCCCCGGTGTCCCCCTCAGAAAAGACTCCATCCTCTCACTAATGAGTGGCTGCTCAAACAGAAGGTCGGAGTAAAAGGACCCGATGACTCCCAAGATACCCTCCCTGTCTTCACAGAGAGTACCCAGTTCATCATACAGGCCCCTAACCTCCCTCAAATCGACCGATTTCCTGCAACTCTGGCAAGGATCAGGCGAGTGGTATTTACCATAATCCCTCTCCAGAACCAAGGAAGCCAGACGATCGTACTGAAGCTCCCTCAGCTGAGCTTTCACCCGGGAGATATCCCCACTATCTCCACCCTCAGAGATCAAGAAATCTAGTTTCTTTCTCAAGCTCTGGTAGACGCACCGTTTTCTCAAGTTTTTATGAGCTATAAGCCTCTGAAAAAACCTCCGAGTTCTTTTTTTGCACTCTTCCCACCACTCAGATCTAGTCCAACCAGCCTCCAGAAGTGTCTCCTGTAGTTGAAAGAAGTCCCTAAAGGACTGGCTAACACTCTCCTCCTTCAGAAGTTCAGAGTTCAAACACCAAAGGCCCCGCCCTTTCTGAGGGGTTTCTGAGGCATTCAACGCGACACTCAGACAAACGTGATCGGAAAATTCTACTGCCCTTGCCTCAGGAGGCAAAGTTTTCAAACTTTCCTTAACAAAAAACCTATCTATCCTAGACCTACGACTACCACAAAAGTATGTGTACCCCGTGAGGTCTGGACTATGGCGAATATGCACATCGACCAGGCCAGCTTCCCTAATCATGCTAACTAAGAACCTAGCATCATAGCCCAGGGTTGACTTTGCACCCCCCCTGTCTTTGGGCCTCACGATGGTATTAAAGTCACCACCAAAGACAACTTGCCGGGCTGTAAAAAGGAATGGCTTTATCAGCCCAAAGAGGCACTTCCTATCCCAGGCTGACTGCGGTCCATAGACGTTGATCAACCTGAGATCATGCCCCCTTAAGCTAATATCCAAAACCATACACCTACCTACCTGTAACTCTATAATCTTGTGTACAGTTACCATGCCGGTAAAAAGCACCGCCACCCCACCGTACGGCTCGGCCGCAAGCGACCAGAAGGACGGACCACGCCTCCACTGGCTTTTGGCCCTGCGAAGTGTGGACAGATCCCCTATTCTGGTCTCCTGCAAAAACAAAAAGTCAACATCAATTGTGTTGAAAAAAGTAAAGGCCATATAGCGAGCTCGTTTGGAAAGAACGGAAGCCACATTAATGGTGGCACATCGTATAGGATGGGGATCCATAGTTCCAGATTATAGAAGTAGGACTCCATCTTACTTTCTCTTCGCCTGTCGAACAGATTCCTCCCCAGAGGAACCCGTTCTCTTGCAGGTGATCCCAAAGGGAAGCACCCCATCAGACAATAACACAACCTCCTCCAAACCACCCGCCACCGCATTCACACCAACAGAAACTATTGAGGCCTCAGCCTCAATCTGCGGGCTACCGTGCCCACCACCCCCCACAATCTCTGGGGAAGGACCCGGGTCCGGATCAGGAGGTTTCGGTACTGCCGTACCCTCAGACTGAGTCCCAGGAGGATGCATCTCCCTAGGAGCCACTAAAGGATCTGAAACGTCTGGGGCCAACTCAGGGGTTTCTTCCACACACTCTACCTCCTCTGAAAACACCCCACCCTGCCCCTCTGCAGGCTTATCCACCACCACTGCCTTATCTCCCAGCTCCATCCCCGCTAAATCCCACTCTGGGCTTTCAGTGCCCGATCTCTTCCCCGCTCCTCCAGCCTTGCTTAGATCCTTGCCCTCCTTTGCCCTTTTCTTCCTCCTTTCCCTAGGCTGTGCTCCCACTGCTGCCTCTCTAAAAGATGACTTTTTGGCAACCTTTCTTCCCACGGGCTTTGTTGGGGACAAAGACAAGCTCCTCGCCATCCACCTTTACCACCTCCCCCTCCTCCTTCTCCCCTTCATCCGAGGTATTAAAATAGAACCTGTTAGACAGCGTGATTCTCTCTCCTATATGCCTGAGCTTTTTTTTCTTTTTCTTTCCCACCACGACCACCGTAAAGGGAGCATCTTTCTCAACAGCATCCTCGCTTGGTGCAATTCCACGCCCAGGGGCACTGGCTACAGGGACCTTGGTTTTACCTTCACCTTCCGGCTCACTGCCACTAGGTCTCTCCCCATTCCTCTCCACTGCAGTTTCAAAGCCTGCATCCTCACCGCTCACCTGCCCGCTAGTCACACCACCCCTCACCTCTTCCTGCCTATCCCCCACAACAACTGTCTCCCCTAAGCCTTCGTTGTGGGCTGCAGACGGGCAGCGGCTATAAGGATGACCCACCTTTCCACAGAGGTTGCACCTGACCTGCCTGCAATCTTTTGATATGTGCCCCAAACCACTGCACAGCGAGCACTTAATTTCCGTGCAGTCATTAGAAAAGTGCCGGAAATCTCCACATTTGTGGCAGACCTTCGGCTGCCCAGGGTAGAACACCTGGATTCTGTCACGCCCTATAAAGGCCGCTGCCGGGATGTGCTTCGTCTCTATGCCAACTTGGTGTAACCTAACAAAAATGGAGTAGGCACCACCCCATACACCTTTAGTGAAGTCAAACTTCTCCAAGTGGGGAGAAAGAACCACACAATGCCGTGAGAGCCAGAACAAAATATCTGCCTCTGGCAGTGACTCATTTCGGACAAGGATAGTCACCTTCGCCCTGTCCTGATGCGACACCACCAGAGACCTATACCTACAATACGGCTCTATCCCCTTTTTCTCCTCCCACCTACCACTAAAGGCTTGCAGGCCCCTCAAGGACATGAAACTAACGTCGTAATCTGGAGTTCTCACCGGGTGAATGCAAGCGAACAAATCACCCGGCAAGAACCCCAGAGAAAAAACCATGTCCAGGAAGGCAGCCTTTCCCGGTGGCTCACCGCCTCCAACCCATTTCAGCTGCACCACATTACGCCTTTTAATAGGTGCCCCTCCACCACTTCTAATCATTGGGACAACCGACGCCCTGCCCGATACAACATTGGCGTAAGAAGAGTGACCCGGTCTAGGCAGGGTCGAAGGGCCAGCTTACAGGCAATGCTAAAGCGGGCACAGGACCCAAACCTACTCCCACACCAGAACCTTCACCAACATTCTCCCTCACCCCTGCCTGCCTGGCCAGATCAGCTTTTATTATGTCCACCGCTGCCAAGGACCTAGCAGGAACACTGATCCCTCCAAATATGGTATCGACCACTGCCAGCTGGCCCTTATCAAGGGCTGACCTATCCAGTCCAGGAAGTCCGTGTGCCATCTGTGGCACTGCTTTAGGTGTGATGACAGCAGACCTTTCCAATGCCTCCACCTCCATGGCAATCGCCACCATCTGGGCTTCAGAGTCCCCAATTGTGGCCTCTCCAAAATGGCCGCTGCCACCAACTGGAGACACATTCGGCAGATACTGTTTTCCACCGCCCTGGACTCCAACAACATGGCCGCCGCCTGATGACGGCCCGACACGCTGCTGCACTTCTGCGGCAGGACCTCCCACTACACCAATAGTAGTGTCGGGGCCTACAGGCACCCGGGGATGATCCACCTCAGTGCCTCCACCACCGGTCAGCACCGGCCCTACCGATGCAGCCTTCGGGGGTGAGACCTGAGCCGCCGCATCGCAGGAAGCTATAGCGGTTGTCCCGGCAACGGCGTCAGCCGCTACCATGGGAACCGCCACGCCCCCCGCTCCAGCACAGCCCAGCTCTGCCCCCAGGAGAGACGCCTCCCCTTGCCCATACTCCGCAACCACCGGCACCATCTTTGAAAGTCCTCCGGCCGCCTCCCCGCCGGGCGCCATCTTGGGACTCCTGGCCAATAAGACCGCCGCCTCGTCCTTCATACTTCCGTCACCGGCTCCACGGGAATCGGGCATCTCCGTCCCCGCTTCCTCCGGGCATCCAGCCACCTCCAATTTCACACCATCAGCCCCAGCAGCGCCCGGACCATCCACAGCCACACCAGTAGGAAGAACCGGAGCTCCCGCAGCCGCATCAGAGCCTGGTAAGCACTTTCTCTTGTCCTCCTCACGCAGCTGAGAGATTCTCCCTCTCAGCCTTTCCACCTTCTTTCCCAAATCGCGATTTCACTGCTGAGAATGGGCTTCTGCCAACTTTTAGCACTCTGCCTTTTATTTTTCTTGGCTGAGATCCAGGCCTGAACACGCCGGACCTCGCGCCTGAGTTCATCCGGCCCTAGGCCTAGAAACTCATCCTCTGTCTCGTCACTCTCTGCCTCCGCTTCACTGCAGCTCCCCTGGCTCAGCACAGATTCACTGCTGGACAACCCCGCATCCTGGTCCTGGCCATCGGCACAAAGAGCCTCCTCCTCACCGTCCAGACTGGTAAGCACCTTGCTCCCCAGGGTTACTTCACCCAGGGGACCAGCCTCCTCTGGTTTGGAGACTCCCTCCAACACTGCCGGGCCTGCAAACACCAGGTCACCGCTGGCCTCTCTGGAGGAGAGCTGGGTTAATAGCACCACAGCCCTCCTCAGACCAGGATCGCTAGGCCCACCACCAGGCCCTCCTCCAGGACCAGAAGCCTGGGGATCGCCATCATCCTCCTCCCCAGGAGGGTCCATCCTCTGCTGGGGGAAACGCTCAGGAGAGACCACTGGCTTCAAATACTACCAGAGGCCTGGGAGCTCTGAAATGGGTGACCTCTCGCCGAGGGATTCAACACATCCAGTGAAATTTTGAGAAGACTGTGTTTGCTACAAGAGGAGTTATCACAAAGTATACCCTTTTGTTTCCATTGGTTTCAATGCATTTTGGCCTAAAATGAGCATTTGCTGTTTTCTCTTAAAAGCAACATGGGAGAAAAACCATTTCACATAACTTTTGTGGGTCTTGGTCTTCAATACAATCTGTGAAATTTTGAGCTATCTGTGTTTGCTACAAGAGGAGATATCACAAAGTATGCGCTTTTGTTGTTTCCATTGGTTTCAATGCATTTTGGCCTAAAATGAGCATTTGCTGTTTTCTGTTAAACACAACATGGGAGAAAAACCATTTCACATAACGTTTGTGGGTCTTGGTCTTCAACACAATCTGTGAAATTTTGAGCTGTCTGTGTTTGCTACAAGAGGAGATATCACAAAGAATGCGCTTTTGTTGTTTCCATTGGTTTCAATACATTTTGGTCTAAAACAAGCATTTGCTCTTTTCTCTTAAACGCAACATGGGAGAAAAACCATTTCACATCACATTTGTGGATCTTGGTCTTCAACACAATCTGTGAGATTTTGAGCTGTCTATGTTTGCTGCAAGAGGAGTTATCACAAAGTATGCATTATTGTTGTTTACATTGGTTTCAAAGCATTTTGGACTAAAATGAGGATTTGCTGTTTTCTCTTAAAAGCAACATGGGAGAAAAACCATTTCACATCACATTTGTGGGTCTTGGTCTTCAACACAATCTGTGAAATTTTGAGCTGTCTGTGTTTGCTACAAGAGGAGATATCACAAAGTATGCGCTTTTGTTGTTTCCATTGGTTTCAATGCATTTTGGACTTAAATGAGCATTTGTTGTTTTTTCTTAAAACGCAACATGGGATAAAAACCATTTCACATCACATTTGTGGGTATTGGTCTTCAACACAATCTGTGAAATTTTGAGCTGTCTGTGTTTGCTACAAGAGGAGATATCACAAAGTATGCGCTTTTCTTGTTTCCATTGGGTTCAATACATTTTGGTCTAAAACAAGCATTTGCTCTTTTCTCTTAAACGCAACATTGGAGAAAAACCATTTCACATCACATTTGTGGGTCTTGGTCTTCAACACAATCTGTGAAATTTTGAGCTGTCTATGTTTGCTGCAAGAGGAGTTATCACAAAGTATGCGTTATTGTTGTTTACATTGGTTTCAAAGCATTTTGGCCTAAAATGAGGATTTGCTGTTTTCTCTTAAAAGCAACATGGGAGAAAAACCATTTCACATCACATTTGTGGGTCTTGGTCTTCAACACAATCTGTGAAATTTTGAGCTGTCTGTGTTTGCTACAAGAGGAGATATCACAAAGTATGCGCTTTTGTTGTTTCCATTGGTTTCAATGCATTTTGGACTTAAATGAGCATTTGTTGTTTTTTCTTAAAACGCAACATGGGATAAAAACCATTTCACATCACATTTGTGGGTATTGGTCTTCAACACAATCTGTGAAATTTTGAGCTGTCTGTGTTTGCTACAAGAGGAGATATCACAAAGTATGCGCTTTTGTTGTTTCCGTTGCTTTCAATACATTTTGGTCTAAAACAAGCATTTGCTCTGTTCTCTTAAATGCAACATGGGAGAAAAACCATTTCACATCACATTTGTGGGTCTTGGTCTTCAACACAATCTGTGAAATTTTGAGCTGTCTGTGTTTGCTACAAGAGGAGTTATCACAAAGTATGCGCTTTTGTTGTTTCCATTGGTTTCAAAGCATTTTGGCCTAAAACGAGCATTTGCTGTTTTCTCTTAAATGCAACATGGGAGAAAAACCATTTCACAGCACATTTGAGGGTCTTGGTCTTCAACACAATCTCTGAAATTTTGAGCTGTCTGTGTTTGCTACTAGAGGAGATATCACAAAGTATGCTCTTTTGTTGTTTCTATTGGTTTCAATGCATTTTGGCCTTAAAAAAGCATTTGCTGTTTTCTCTTAAATGCAACATGGGAGAAAAACAATTTGACATCACATTTGTGGGTCTTGGTCTTCAACACAATCTGTGAAATTTTGAGCTGTCTGTGTTTGCTACAAGAGGAGATATCACAATCTATACGCTTTTGTTTCCATTGGTTTCAATGCATTTTGGTCTAAAATGAGCATTTGCTCTTTTCTCTTAAACGCAACATGGGAGAAAAACCATTTCACATCACATTTGTGGGTCTTGGTCTTCAACACAGTCTGTGAAATTTTGAGCTGTCTGTGTTTGCTGCAAGAGGAGTTATCACAAAGTATGTATTATTGTTGTTTACATTGCTTTCAAAGCATTTTGGCCAAAAATGAGCATTTGCTGTTTTCTCTTAAAAGCAACATGGGAGAAAAACCATTTCACATCACATTTGTGGGTCTTGGTCTTCAACACAATCTGTGAAATTTTGAGCTGTCTGTGTTTGCTACAAGAGGAGATATCACAAAGTATATGCTTTTGTTTCCATTGGTTTCAACGCATTTTGGTCTAAAACGAGCATTTGCTCTTTTCTCTTAAACGCAACATGGGAGAAAAACCATTTCAAATCACATTTGTTGGTCTTGGTCTTCAACACAATCTGTGAAATTTTGAGCTGTCTGTGTTTGCTACAAGAGGAGTTATCACAAAGTATGCATTATTGTTGTTTACATTGCTTTCAATGCATTTTGGCCTAAAACGAGCATTTGCTGTTTTCTCTTAAAAGCAACATGGGAGAAAAACCATTTCACATCACATTTGTGGGTCTTGGTCTTCAACACAATCTGTGAAATTTTGAGCTGTCTGTGTTTGCTACAAGAGGAGATATCACAAAGTATGCGCTTTTGTTGTTTCCATTGGTTTCAATGCATTTTGGACTTAAATGAGCATTTGTTGTTTTTTCTTAAAACGCAACATGGGATAAAAACCATTTCACATCACATTTGTGGGTATTGGTCTTCAACACAATCTGTGAAATTTGGAGCTGTCTGTGTTTGCTACAAGAGGAGATATCACAAGGTATGCGCTTTTGTTGTTTCCATTGGGTTCAATACATTTTGGTCTAAAACAAGCATTTGCTCTTTTCTCTTAAACGCAACATGGGAGAAAAACCATTTCACATCACATTTGTGGGTCTTGGTCTTCAACACAATCTGTGAAATTTTGAGCTGTCTATGTTTGCTGCAAGAGGAGTTATCACAAAGTATGCGTTATTGTTGTTTACATTGGTTTCAAAGCATTTTGGCCTAAAATGAGGATTTGCTGTTTTCTCTTAAAAGCAACATGGGAGAAAAACCATTTCACATCACATTTGTGGGTCTTGGTCTTCAACACAATCTGTGAAATTTTGAGCTGTCTGTGTTTGCTACAAGAGGAGATATCACAAAGTATGCGCTTTTGTTGTTTCCGTTGCTTTCAATACATTTTGGTCTAAAACAAGCATTTGCTCTGTTCTCTTAAACGCAACATGGGAGAAAAACCATTTCACATCACATTTGTGGGTCTTGGTCTTCAACACAATCTCTGAAATTTTGAGCTGTCTGTGTTTGCTACAAGAGGAGTTATCACAAAGTATGCGCTTTTGTTGTTTCCATTGGTTTCAAAGCATTTTGGCCTAAAACGAGCATTTGCTGTTTTCTCTTAAATGCAACATGGGAGAAAAACCATTTCACATCACATTTGAGGGTCTTGGTCTTCAACACAATCTCTGAAATTTTGAGCTGTCTGTGTTTGCTACTAGAGGAGATATCACAAAGTATGCGCTTTTGTTGTTTCTATTGGTTTCAATGCATTTTGGCCTTAAAAAAGCATTTGCTGTTTTCTCTTAAATGCAACATGGGAGAAAAACAATTTGACATCACATTTGTGGGTCTTGGTCTTCAACACAATCTGTGAAATTTTGAGCTGTCTGTGTTTGCTACAAGAGGAGATATCACAATCTATACGCTTTTGTTTCCATTGGTTTCAATGCATTTTGGTCTAAAATGAGCATTTGCTCTTTTCTCTTAAACGCAACATGGGAGAAAAACCATTTCACATCAAATTTGTGGGTCTTGGTCTTCAACACAGTCTGTGAAATTTTGAGCTGTCTGTGTTTGCTGCAAGAGGAGTTATCACAAAGTATGTATTATTGTTGTTTACATTGCTTTCAAAGCATTTTGGCCTAAAATGAGCATTTGCTGTTTTCTCTTAAAAGCAACATGGGAGAAAACCATTTCACATCACATTTGTGGGTCTTGGTCTTCAACACAATCTGTGAAATTTTGAGCTGTCTGTGTTTGCTTCAAGAGGAGATATCACAAAGTATATGCTTTTGTTTCAATTTGTTTCAACGCATTTTGGTCTAAAACGAGCATTTGCTCTTTTCTCTTAAATGCAACATGGGAGAAAAACCATTTCAAATCACATTTGTGGGTCTTGGTCTTCAACACAATCTGTGAAATTTTGAGCTGTCTGTGTTTGCTACAAGAGGAGTTATCACAAAGTATGCATTATTGTTGTTTACATTGCTTTCAATGCATTTTGGCCTAAAACGAGCATTTGCTGTTTTCTCTTAAAAGCAACATGGGAGAAAAACCATTTCACATCACATTTGTGGGTCTTGGTCTTCAACACAATCTGTGAAATTTTGAGCTGTCTGTGTTTGCTACAAGAGGAGATATCACAAAGTATGTGCTTTTGTTGTTTCCATTGGTTTCAATGCATTTTGGACTTAAATGAGCATTTGTTGTTTTTTCTTAAAACGCAACATGGGATAAAAACCATTTCACATCACATTTGTGGGTATTGGTCTTCAACACAATCTGTGAAATTTTGAGCTGTCTGTGTTTGCTACAAGAGGAGATATCACAAAGTATGCGCTTTTGTTGTTTCCATTGGGTTCAATATATTTTGGTCTAAAACAAGCATTTGCTCTTTTCTCTTAAACGCAACATGGGAGAAAAACCATTTCACATCACATTTGTGGGTCTTGGTCTTCAACACAATCTGTGAAATTTTGAGCTGTCTATGTTTGCTGCAAGAGGAGTTATCACAAAGTATGCGTTATTGTTGTTTACATTGGTTTCAAAGCATTTTGGCCTAAAATGAGGATTTGCTGTTTTCTCTTAAAAGCAACATGGGAGAAAAACCATTTCACATCACATTTGTGGGTCTTGGTCTTCAACACAATCTGTGAAATTTTGAGCTGTCTGTGTTTGCTACAAGAGGAGATATCACAAAGTGTGCGCTTTTGTTGTTTCCGTTTCTTTCAATACATTTTGGTCTAAAACAAGCATTTGCTCTGTTCTCTTAAACGCAACATGGGAGAAAAACCATTTCACATCACATTTGTGGGTCTTGGTCTTCAACACAATCTGTGAAATTTTGAGCTGTCTGTGTTTGCTACAAGAGGAGTTATCACAAAGTATGCGCTTTTGTTGTTTCCATTGGTTTCAAAGCATTTTGGCCTAAAACGAGCATTTGCTGTTTTCTCTTAAATGTAACATGGGAGAAAAACCATTTCACATCACATTTGAGGGTCTTGGTCTTCAACACAATCTCTGAAATTTTGAGCTGTCTGTGTTTGCTACTAGAGGAGATATCACAAAGTATGCGCTTTTGTTGTTTCTATTGGTTTCAATGCATTTTGGCCTTAAAAAAGCATTTGCTGTTTTCTCTTAAATGCAACATGGGAGAAAAACAATTTGACATCACATTTGTGGGTCTTGGTCTTCAACACAATCTGTGAAATTTTGAGCTGTCTGTGTTTGCTACAAGAGGAGATATCACAATCTATACGCTTTTGTTTCCATTGGTTTCAATGCATTTTGGTCTAAAATGAGCATTTGCTCTTTTCTCTTAAACGCAACATGGGAGAAAAACCATTTCACATCACATTTGTGGGTCTTGGTCTTCAACACAATCTGTGAAATTTTGAGCTGTCTGTGTTTGCTACAAGAGGAGATATCACAAAGTATATGCTTTTGTTTCCATTGGTTTCAACGCATTTTGGTCTAAAACGAGCATTTGCTCTTTTCTCTTAAATGCAACATGGGAGAAAAACCATTTCAAATCACATTTGTGGGTCTTGGTCTTCAACACAATCTGTGAAATTTTGAGCTGTCTGTGTTTGCTACAAGAGGAGTTATCACAAAGTATGCATTATTGTTGTTTACATTGCTTTCAATGCATTTTGGCCTAAAACGAGCATTTGCTGTTTTCTCTTAAAAGCAACATGGGAGAAAAACCATTTCACATCACATTTGTGGGTCTTGGTCTTCAACACAATCTGTGAAATTTTGAGCTGTCTGTGTTTGCTACAAGAGGAGATATCACAAAGTATGCGCTTTTGTTGTTTCCATTGGTTTCAATGCATTTTGGACTTAAATGAGCATTTGTTGTTTTTTCTTAAAACGCAACATGGGATAAAAACCATTTCACATCACATTTGTGGGTATTAGTCTTCAACACAATCTGTGAAATTTTGAGCTGTCTGTGTTTGCTACAAGAGGAGATATCACAAAGTAAGCGCTTTTGTTGTTTCCATTGGGTTCAATACATTTTGGTCTAAAACAAGCATTTGCTTTTTTCTCTTAAACGGAACATGGGAGAAAAACCATTTCACATCACATTTGTGGGTCTTGGTCTTCAACACAATCTGTGAAATTTTGAGCTGTCTGTGTTTGCTACAAGAGGAGATATCACAAAGTATACGCTTTTGTTTCCATTGGTTTCAATGCATTTTGGTCTAAAATGAGCATTTGCTCTTTTCTCTTAAACGCAACATGGGAGAAAAACCATTTCACATCACATTTGTGGGTCTTGGTCTTCAACACTATCTGTGAAATTTTGAGCTGTCTGTGTTTGCTACAAGATGAGATATCACAAAGTATGCGCTTTTGTTGTTTCCATTGGTTTCAATGCATTTTGGCCTAAAATGAGCATTTGCTGTTTTCTCTTAAACGCAACATGGGAGAAAAACCATTCCACATCACATTTGTGAATCTTGGTCTTCAACACAATCTGTGAAATTTTGAGCTGTCTGTGTTTGCTACAAGAGGAAATATCACAAAGATTGTGCTTTTTGTTGTTTCCATTGGTTTCAATGCATTTTGGCCTAAAATGAGCATTTGCTGTTTTCTGTTAAACACAACATGGAAAAACCATTTCACATAATGTTTGTGGGTCTTGGTCTTCAATACAATCTGTGAAATTTTGAGCTGTCTGTGTTTGCTACAAGAGGAGATATCACAAAGTATGCGCTTTTCTTGTTTCCATTGGTTTCAATGCATTTTGGACTTAAATGAGCATTTGTTGTTTTTTCTTAAAACGCAACATGGGATAAAAACCACTTCACATCACATTTGTGGGTATTGGTCTTCAACACAATGTGTGAAATTTTGAGCTGTCTGTGTTTGCTACAAGAGGAGATATCACAAAGTATGTGCTTTTGTTGTTTCCATTGGTTTCAATGCATTTTGGGCTTAAAAAAGCATTTGCTGTTTTCTCTTAAACGCAACATTGGAGAAAAACAATTTGACATCTCATTTGTGGGTCTTGGTCTTCAACACAATCCGTGAAATTTTGAGCTGTCTGTGTTTGCTACAAGAGGAGATATCACAAACTATACGCTTTTGTTTCCATTGGTTTCAATACATTTTGGTCTAAAACAAGCATTTGATCTTTTCTCTTAAACGCAACATGGGAGAAAAACCATTTCACATCACATTTGTGGGTCTTGGTCTTCAACACAATCTGTGAAATTTTGAGCTGTCTATGTTTGCTGCAAGAGGAGTTATCACAAAGTATGCATTATTGTTGTTTACATTGGTTTCAAAGCATTTTGGCCTAAAATGAGCATTTGCTGTTTTCTCTTAAAAGCAACATGGGAGAAAAACCATTTCACATCACATTTGTGGGTCTTGGTCTTCAACACAATCTGTGAAATTTTGAGCTGTCTGTGTTTGCTATAAGAGGAGATATCACAAAGTATGCGCTTTTGTTGTTTCCATTGGTTTCAATGCATTTTGGACTTAAATAGGCATTTGTTGTTTTTTCTTAAAACGCAACACGGGTGAAAAACCATTTCACATCACATTTGTGGGTCTTGGTCTTCAACACAATCTGTGAAATTTTGAGCTGTCTGTGTTTGCTACAAGAGGAGATATCACAAAGTATGCGCTTTTGTTGTTTTCATTGGTTTCAATGTATTTTGGCCTTAAAAAAGCATTTGCTGTTTTCTCTTAAACGCAACATGGGAGAAAAACAATTTGACATCACATTTGTGGGTCTTGGTCTTCAACACAATCTGTGAAATTTTGAGCTGTCTGTGTTTGCTACAAGAGGAGATATCACAAAGTATGCGCTTTTGTTGTTTCCATTGGTTTCATTGCATTTTGGACTTAAATGAGCATTTGTTGTTTTCTCTTAAACGCAACATGGGAGAAAAAACATTTCACATCACATTTGTGGGACTAGGTCTTCTACACAATCTGTGAAATTTTGAGCTGTCTGTGTTTGCTACAAGAGGAGATTTCACAAAGTATACGCTTTTGTTTCCATTGGTTTCAATGCATTTTGGTCTAAAACGAGCATTTGCTCTTTTCTCTTAAACGCAACATGGGAGAAAAACAATTTCACATCACTTTTGTGGGTCTTGGTCTTCAACACAATCTGTGAAATTTTGTGCTGTCTGTGTTTGCTACAAGAGGAGATATCACAAATATTGCGCTTTTTGTAGTTTCCATTGGTTTCAATGTATTTTGAACTAAAATGAGCATTTGCTGTTTTCTGTTAAACACAACTTGGGAGAAAAACCATTTCACATCACATTTGTGGGTCTTGGTCTTCAACACAATCTGTGAAATTTTGAGCTGTCTGTGTTTGCTACAAGAGGAGATATCACAAACTATACGCTTTTGTTTCCATTGGTTTCAATGCACTTTGGTCTAAAATGAGCATTTGCTCTTTTCTCTTAAACGCAACATGGGAGAAAAACCATTTCACATCACATTTGTGGGTCTTGGTCTTCAACACAGTCTGTGAAATTTTGAGCTGTCTGTGTTCGCTGCAAGAGGAGTTATCACAAAGTATGTATTATTGTTGTTTACATTGCTTTCAAAGCATTTTGGCCTAATATGAGCATTTGCTGTTTTCTCTTAAAAGCAACATGGGAGAAAAACCATTTCACATCACATTTGTGGGTCTTGGTCTTCAACACAATCTCTGAAATTTTGAGCTGTCTGTGTTTGCTACAAGAGGAGATATCACAAAGTATACGCTTTTGTTTCCATTGGTTTCAACGCATTTTGGTCTAAAACGAGCATTTGCTCTTTTCTCCTAAATGCAACATGGGAGAAAAACCATTTCACATCACATTTGTGGGTCTTGGTCTTCAACACAATCTGTGAAATTTTGAGCTGTCTGTGTTTGCTACAAGATGAGATATCACAAAGTATGCGCTTTTGATGTTTCCATTGGTTTCAATGCATTTTGGCCTAAAATGAGCATTTGCTGTTTTCTCTTAAACGCAACATGGGAGAAAAACCATTCCACATCACATTTGTGAATCTTGGTCTTCAACACAATCTGTGAAATTTTGAGCTGTCTGTGTTTGCTACAAGAGGAAATATCACAAAGATTGTGCTTTTTGTTGTTTCCATTGGTTTCAATGCATTTTGGCCTAAAATGAGCATTTGCTGTTTTCTGTTAAACACAACATGGGAGAAAAACCATTTCACATAACGTTTGTGGGTCTTGGTCTTCAATACAATCTGTGAAATTTTGAGCTGTCTGTGTTTGCTACAAGAGGAGATATCACAAAGTATGCGCTTTTGTTGTTTCCATTGGTTTCAATGCATTTTGGACTGAAATGAGCATTTGCTGTTTTCTGTTAAACACAACATGGGAGAAAAACCATTTCACATAATGTTTGTGGGTCTTGGTCTTCAACACAATCTGTGAAATTTTGAGCTGTCTGTGTTTGCTGCAAGAGGAGATATCACAAAGTATGCGCTTTTCTTGTTTCCATTGGTTTCAATGCATTTTGGACTTAAATGAGCATTTGTTGTTTTTTCTTAAAACGCAACATGGGATAAAAACCATTTCACATCACATTTGAGGGTATTGGTCTTCAACACAATGTGTGAAATTTTGAGCTGTCTGTGTTTGCTACAAGAGGAGATATCACAAAGTATGCGCTTTTGTTGTTTCCATTGGTTTCAATGCATTTTGGGCTTAAAAAAGCATTTGATGTTTTCTCTTAAACGCAACATCGGAGAAAAACAATTTGACATCTCATTTGTGGGTCTTGGTCTTCAACACAATCTGTGAAATTTTGAGCTGTCTGTGTTTGCTACAAGAGGAGATATCACAAACTATACGCTTTTGTTTCCATTGGTTTCAATACATTTTGGTCTAAAACAAGCATTTGCTCTTTTCTCTTAAACGCAACATGGGAGAAAAACCATTTCACATCACATTTGTGGGTCTTGGTCTTCAACACAATCCGTGAAATTTTGAGCTGTCTGTTTGCTGCAAGAGGAGTTATCACAAAGTATGCATTATTGTTGTTTACATTGGTTTCAAAGCATTTTGGCCTAAAATGAGCATTTGCTGTTTTCTCTTAAAAGCACCATGGGAGAAAAACCATTTCACATCACATTTGTGGGTCTTGGTCTTCAACACAATCTGTGAAATTTTGAGCTGTCTGTGTTTGCTACAAGAGGAGATATCACAAAGTATACGCTTTTGTTTCCATTGGTTTCAATGCATTTTGGTCTAAAATGAGCATTTGCTCTTTTCTCTTAAACACAACATGGGAGAAAAACAATTTCACATCACTTTTGTGGGTCTTGGTCTTCAACACAATCTGTGAAATTTTGTGCTGTCTGTGTTTGCTACAAGAGGAGATATCACAAAGTATGCGCTTTTTGTAGTTTCCATTGGTTTCAATGTATTTTGACCTAAAATGAGCATTTGCTCTTTTCTCTTAAACGCAACATGGGAGAAAAACCATTTCACATCACATTTGTGGGTCTTTGTCTTCAACACAGTGTGAAATTTTGAGCTGTCTGTGTTCGCTGCAAGAGGAGTTATCACAAAGTATGTATTATTGTTGTTTACATTGCTTTCAAAGCATTTTGGCCTAAAATGAGCATTTGCTGTTTTCTCTTAAAAGCAACATGGGAGAAAAACCATTTTGCATCACATTTGTGGGTCTTGGTCTTCAACACAATCTGTGAAATTTTGAGCTGTCTGTGTTTGCTACAAGAGGAGATATCACAAAGTATACGCTTTTGTTTCCATTGGTTTCAACGCATTTTGGTCTTAAACGAGCATTTGCTTTTTTCTCTTAAATGCAACATGGGAGAAAAACCATTTCACATCACATTTGTGGGTCTTGGTCTTCAACACAATCTGTGAAATTTTGAGCTGTCTGTGTTTGCTACAAGAGGAGTTATCACAAAGTATGCATTATTGTTGTTTACATTGCTTTCAATGCATTTTGGCCTAAAACGAGCATTTGCTGTTTTCTCTTAAAAACAACATGGGAGAAAAAACATTTCACATCACATTTGTGGGTCTTGGTCTTCAACACAATCTTTGAAATTTTGAGCTGTCTGTGTTTGCTACAAGAGGAGATATCACAAAGTATACGCTTTTGTTTCCATTGGTTTCAATGCATTTTGGTCTAAAATGAGCATTTGCTCTTTTCTCTTAAACGCAACATGGGAGAAAAACCATTTCACATCACATTTGTGGGTCTTGGTCTTCAACACAATCTGTGAAATTTTGAGCTGTCTGTGTTTGCTACAAGAGGAGATATCACAAAGTATGCGCTTTTGTTGTTTCCATTGGTTTTAATGCATTTTGGCCTAAAATGAGCATTTGCTGTTTTCTCTTAAGCGCAACATGGGAGAAAAACCATTCCACATCACATTTGTGAATCTTGGTCTTCAACACAATCTGTGAAATTTTGAGCTGTCTGTGTTTGCTACAAGAGGAAATATCACAAAGATTGTGCTTTTTGTTGTTTCCATTGGTTTCAATGCATTTTGGCCTAAAATGAGCATTTGCTGTTTTCTGTTAAACACAACATGGGAGAAAAACCATTTCACATAACGTTTGTGGGTCTTGGTCTTCAATACAATCTGTGAAATTTTGAGCTGTCTTTGTTTGCTACAAGAGGAGATATCACAAAGTATGCGCTTTTGTTGTTTCCATTGGTTTCAATGCATTTTGGCCTAAAATGAGCATTTGCTGTTTTCTGTTAAACACAACATGGGAGAAAAACCATTTCACATAACGTTTGTGGGTCTTGGTCTTCAACACAATCTGTGAAATTTTGAGCTGTCTGTGTTTGCTACAAGAGGAGATATCACAAAGTATGCGCTTTTGTTGTTTCCATTGGTTTCAATGCATTTTGGACTTAAATGAGCATTTGTTGTTTTTTCTTAAAATGCAACATGGGATAAAAACCATTTCACATCACATTTGTGGGTATTGGTCTTCAACACAATCTGTGAAATTTTGAGCTGTCTGTGTTTGCTACAAGAGGAGATATCACAAAGTATGCGCTTTTGTTGTTTCCATTGGTTTCAATACATTTTGGTCTAAAACAAGCATTTGCTCTTTTCTCTTAAACGCAACATGGGAGAAAAACCATTTCACATCACATTTGTGGGTCTTGGTCTTCAACACAATCTGTGAAATTTTGAGCTGTCTATGTTTGCTGCAAGAGGAGTTATCACAAAGTATGCATTATTGTTGTTTACATTGGTTTCAAAGCATTTTGGTCTAAAATGAGGATTTGCTGTTTTCTCTTAAAAGCAACATGGGAGAAAAACCATTTCACATCACATTTGTGGGTCTTGGTCTTCAACACAATCTGTGAAATTTTGAGCTGTCTGTGTTTGCTACAAGAGGAGATATCACAAAGTATGCGCTTTTGTTGTTTCCATTGGTTTCAATGCATTTTGGACTTAAATGAGCATTTGTTGTTTTTTCTTAAAACGCAACATGGGAGAAAAACCATTTCACATCACATTTGTGGGTCTTGGTCTTCAACACAATCTGTGAAATTTTGAGCTGTCTGTGTTTGCTACAAGAGGAGATATCACAAAGTATGCGCTTTTGTTGTTTTCATTGGTTTCAATGCATTTTGGCCTTAAAAAAGCATTTGCTGTTTTCTCTTAAATGCAACATGGGAGAAAAACAATTTGACATCACATTTGTGGGTCTTGGTCTTCAACACAATCTGTGAAATTTTGAGCTGTCAGTGTTTGCTACAAGAGGAGATATCACAAAGTATGCGCTTTTGTTGTTTCCATTGGTTTCATTGCATTTTGGACTTAAATGAGCTTTTGTTGTTTTCTCTTAAATGCAACATGGGAGAAAAAACATTTCACATCACATTTGTGGGACTTGGTCTTCAACACAATCTGTGAAATTTTGAGCTGTCTGTGTTTGCTACAAGAGGAGATTTCACAAAGTATACGCTTTTGTTTCCATTGGTTTCAATGCATTTTGGTCTAAAACGAGCATTTGCTCTTTTCTCTTAAACGCAACATGGGAGAAAAACAATTTCACATCACTTTTGTGGGTCTTGGTCTTCAACACAATCTGTGAAATTTTGTGCTGTCTGTGTTTGCTACAAGCGGAGATATCACAAATATTGCGCTTTTTGTAGTTTCCATTGGTTTCAATGTATTTTGACCTAAAATGAGCATTTGCTGTTTTCTGTTAAACACAACTTTGGAGAAATACCATTTCACATCACATTTGTGGGTCTTGGTCTTCAACACAATCTGTGAAATTTTGAGCTGTCTGTGTTTGCTACAAGAGTAGATATCACAAAGTATGCGCTTTTGTTGTTTCCATTGGTTTCAAAGCATTTTGGCCTAAAATGAGCATTTGCTGTTTTCTCTTAAATGCAACATGGGAGAAAAACCATTTCACATCACATTTGAGGGTCTTGGTCTTCAACACAATCTCTGAAATTTTGAGCTGTCTGTGTTTGCTACAAGAGGAGATATCACAAAGTATGCGCTTTTGTTGTTTCCATTGGTTTCAATGCATTTTGACCTTAAAAAAGCATTTGCTGTTTTTTCTTAAACGCAACATGGGAGAAAAACAATTTGACATCACATTTGTGGGTCTTGGTCTTCAACACAATCTCTGAAATTTTGAGCTGTCTGTGTTTGCTACTAGAGGAGATATCACAAAGTATGCGCTTTTGTTGTTTCCATTGGTTTCAATGCATTTTGGCCTTAAAAAAGCATTTGCTGTTTTCTCTTAAATGCAACATGGGAGAAAAACAATTTGACATCACATTTGTGGGTCTTGGTCTTGAACACAATCTGTGAAATTTTGAGCTGTCTGTGTTTGCTACAAGAGGAGATATCACAAACTATACGCTTTTGTTTCCATTGGTTTCAATGCATTTTGGTCTAAAATGAGCATTTGCTCTTTTCTCTTAAACGCAACATGGGAGAAAAACCATTTCACATCACATTTGTGGGTCTTGGTCTTCAACACAGTCTGTGAAATTTTGAGCTGTCTGTGTTTGCTGCAAGAGGAGTTATCACAAAGTATGTATTATTGTTGTTTACATTGCTTTCAAAGCATTTTGGCCTAAAATGAGCATTTGCTGTTTTCTCTTAAAAGCAACATGGGAGAAAAACCATTTCACATCACATTTGTGGGTCTTGGTCTTCAACACAATCTGTGAAATTTTGAGCTGTCTGTGTTTGCTACAAGAGGAGATATCACAAAGTATGCGCTTTTGTTTCCATTGGTTTCAATGCATTTTGGTCTAAAATGAGCATTTGCTCTTTTCTCTTAAACGCAACATGGGAGAAAAACCATTTCACATCACATTTGTGGGTCTTGGTCTTCAACACAATCTGTGAAATTTTGAGCTGTCTGTGTTTGCTACAAGATGAGATATCACAAAGTATGCGCTTTTGTTGTTTCCATTGGTTTCAATGCATTTTGGCCTAAAATGAGCATTTGCTGTTTTCTCTTAAACGGAACATTGGAGAAAAACCATTCCACATCACATTTGTGAATCTTGGTCTTCAACACAATCTGTGAAATTTTGAGCTGTCTGCGTTTGCTACAAGAGGAAATATCACAAAGATTGTGCTTTTTGTTGTTTCCATTGGTTTCAATGCATTTTGGCCTAAAATGAGCATTTGCTGTTTTCTGTTAAACACAACATGGGAGAAAAACCATTTCACATAACGTTTGTGGGTCTTGGTCTTCAATACAATCTGTGAAATTTTGAGCTGTCTGTGTTTGCTACAAGAGGAGATATCACAAAGTATGCGCTTTTGTTGTTTCCATTGGTTTCAATGCATTTTGGCCTAAAATGAGCATTTGCTGTTTTGTGTTAAACACAACATGGGAGAAAAACCATTTCACATAACGTTTGTGGGTCTTGGTCTTCAACACAATCTGTGAAATTTTGAGCTGTCTGTGTTTGCTACAAGAGGAGATATCACAAAGTATGCGCTTTTGTTGTTTCCATTGGTTTCAATGCATTTTGGACTTAAATGAGCATTTGTTGTTTTTTCTTAAAATGCAACATGGGATAAAAACCATTTCACATCACATTTGTGGGTATTGGTCTTCAACACAATCTGTGAAATTTTGAGCTGTCTGTGTTTGCTACAAGAGGAGATATCACAAAGTATGCGCTTTTGTTGTTTCCATTGGTTTCAATACATTTTGGTCTAAAACAAGCATTTGCTCTTTTCTCTTAAACGCAACATGGGAGAAAAACCATTTCACATCACATTTGTGGGTCTTGGTCTTCAACACAATCTGTGAAATTTTGAGCTGTCTATGTTTGCTGCAAGAGGAGTTATCACAAAGTATGCATTATTGTTGTTTACATTGGTTTCAAAGCATTTTGGCCTAAAATGAGGATTTGCTGTTTTCTCTTAAAAGCAACATGGGAGAAAAACCATTTCACATCACATTTGTGGGTCTTGGTCTTCAACACAATCTGTGAAATTTTGAGCTGTCTGTGTTTGCTACAAGAGGAGATATCACAAAGTATGCGCTTTTGTTGTTTCCATTGGTTTCAATGCATTTTGGACTTAAATGAGCATTTGTTGTTTTTTCTTAAAACGCAACATGGGAGAAAAACCATGTCACATCACATTTGTGGGTCTTGGTCTTCAACACAATCTGTGAAATTTTGAGCTGTCTGTGTTTGCTACAAGAGGAGATATCACAAAGTATGCGCTTTTGTTGTTTTCATTGGTTTCAATGCATTTTGGCCTTAAAAAAGCATTTGCTGTTTTCTCTTAAACGCAACATGGGAGAAAAACAATTTGACATCACATTTGTGGGTCTTGGTCTTCAACACAATCTGTGAAATTTTGAGCTGTCAGTGTTTGCTACAAGAGGAGATATCACAAAGTATGCGCTTTTGTTGTTTCCATTGGTTTCATTGCATTTTGGACTTAAATGAGCTTTTGTTGTTTTCTCTTAAACGCAACATGGGAGAAAAAACATTTCACATCACATTTGTGGGACTTGGTCTTCAACACAATCTGTGAAATTTTGAGCTGTCTGTGTTTGCTACAAGAGGAGATTTCACAAAGTATACGCTTTTGTTTCCATTGGTTTCAATGCATTTTGGTCTTAAACGAGCATTTGCTCTTTTCTCTTAAACGCAAAATGGGAGAAAAACAATTTCACATCACTTTTGTGGGTCTTGGTCTTCAACACAATCTGTGAAATTTTGTGCTGTCTGTGTTTGCTACAAGAGTAGATATCACAAAGTATGCGCTTTTGTTGTTTCCATTGGTTTCAATGTATTTTGACCTAAAATGAGCATTTGCTGTTTTCTGTTAAACACAACTTTGGAGAAAAACCATTTCACATCACATTTGTGGGTCTTGGTCTTCAACACAATCTGTGAAATTTTGAGCTGTCTGTGTTTGCTACAAGAGTAGATATCACAAAGTATGCGCTTTTGTTGTTTCCATTGGTTTCAAAGCATTTTGGCCTAAAATGAGCATTTGCTGTTTTCTCTTAAATGCAACATGGGAGAAAAACCATTTCACATCACATTTGAGGGTCTTGGTCTTCAACACAATCTCTGAAATTTTGAGCTGTCTGTGTTTGCTACAAGAGGAGATATCACAAAGTATGCGCTTTTGTTGTTTCCATTGGTTTCAATGCATTTTGACCTTAAAAAAGCATTTGCTGTTTTTTCTTAAACGCAACATGGGAGAAAAACAATTTGACATCACATTTGTGGGTCTTGGTCTTCAACACAATCTCTGAAATTTTGAGCTGTCTGTGTTTGCTACTAGAGGAGATATCACAAAGTATGCGCTTTTGTTGTTTCCATTGGTTTCAATGCATTTTGGCCTTAAAAAAGCATTTGCTGTTTTCTCTTAAATGCAACATGGGAGAAAAACAATTTGACATCACATTTGTGGGTCTTGGTCTTGAACACAATCTGTGAAATTTTGAGCTGTCTGTGTTTGCTACAAGAGGAGATATCACAAACTATACGCTTTTGTTTCCATTGGTTTCAATGCATTTTGGTCTAAAATGAGCATTTGCTCTTTTCTCTTAAACGCAACATGGGAGAAAAACCATTTCACATCACATTTGTGGGTCTTGGTCTTCAACACAGTCTGTGAAATTTTGAGCTGTCTGTGCTTGCTGCAAGAGGAGTTATCACAAAGTATGTATTATTGTTGTTTACATTGCTTTCAAAGCATTTTGGCCTAAAATGAGCATTTGCTGTTTTCTCTTAAAAGCAACATGGGAGAAAAACCATTTCACATCACATTTGTGGGTCTTGGTCTTCAACACAATCTGTGAAATTTTGAGCTGTCTGTGTTTGCTACAAGAGGAGATATCACAAAGTATGCGCTTTTGTTTCCATTGGTTTCAATGCATTTTGGTCTAAAATGAGCATTTGCTCTTTTCTCTTAAACGCAACATGGGAGAAAAACCATTTCACATCACATTTGTGGGTCTTGGTCTTCAACACAATCTGTGAAATTTTGAGCTGTCTGTGTTTGCTACAAGATGAGATATCACAAAGTATGCGCTTTTGTTGTTTCCATTGGTTTCAATGCATTTTGGCCTAAAATGAGCATTTGCTGTTTTCTCTTAAACGGAACATTGGAGAAAAACCATTCCACATCACATTTGTGAATCTTGGTCTTCAACACAATCTGTGAAATTTTGAGCTGTCTGTGTTTGCTACAAGAGGAAATATCACAAAGATTGTGCTTTTTGTTGTTTCCATTGGATTCAATGCATTTTGGCCTAAAATGAGCATTTGCTGTTTTCTGTTAAACACAACATGGGAGAAAAACCATTTCACATAACGTTTGTGGGTCTTGGTCTTCAATACAATCTGTGAAATTTTGAGCTGTCTGTGTTTGCTACAAGAGGAGATATCACAAAGTATGCGCTTTTGTTGTTTCCATTGGTTTCAATGCATTTTGGCCTAAAATGAGCATTTGCTGTTTTGTGTTAAACACAACATGGGAGAAAAACCATTTCACATAACGTTTGTGGGTCTTGGTCTTCAACACAATCTGTGAAATTTTGAGCTGTCTGTGTTTGCTACAAGAGGAGATATCACAAAGTATGCGCTTTTCTTGTTTCCATTGGTTTCAATGCATTTTGGACTTAAATGAGCATTTGTTGTTTTTTCTTAAAACACAACATGGGATAAAAACCATTTCACATCACATTTGTGGGTATTGGTCTTCAACACAATGTGTGAAATTTTGAGCTGTTTGTGTTTGCTACAAGAGGAGATATCACAAAGTATGCGCTTTTGTTGTTTCCATTGGTTTCAATGCATTTTGGGCTTAAAAAAGCATTTGCTGTTTTCTGTTAAACACAACATGGGAGAAAAACCATTTCACATAACGTTTGTGGGTCTTGGTCTTCAATACAATCTGTGAAATTTTGAGCTGTCTGTGTTTGCTACAAGAGGAGATATCACAAAGTATGCGCTTTTCTTGTTTCCATTGGTTTCAATGCATTTTGGACTTAAATGAGCATTTGTTGTTTTTTCTTAAAACACAACATGGGATAAAAACCATTTCACATCACATTTGTGGGTATTGGTCTTCAACACAATGTGTGAAATTTTGAGCTGTCTGTGTTTGCTACAAGAGGAGATTTCACAAAGTATACGCTTTTGTTTCCATTGGTTTCAATGCATTTTGGTCTAAAACGAGCATTTGCTCTTTTCTCTTAAACGCAACATGGGAGAAAAAAAATTTCACATCACTTTTGTGGGTCTTGGTCTTCAACACAATCTGTGAAATTTTGTGCTGTCTGTGTTTGCTACAAGAGGAGATATCACAAATATTGCGCTTTTTGTAGTTTCCATTGGTTTCAATGTATTTTGACCTAAAATGAGCATTTGCTGTTTTCTGTTAAACACAACTTTGGAGAAAAACCATTTCACATCACATTTGTGGGTCTTGGTCTTCAACACAATCTGTGAAATTTTGAGCTGTCTGTGTTCGCTACAAGAGGAGATATCACAAAGTATACCCTTTTGTTTCCATTGGTTTCAATGCATTTTGGTCTAAAACAAGCATTTTCTCTTTTCTCTTAAATGCAACATGGGAGAAAGACCATTTCACATCACATTTGTGGGTCTTGGTCTTCAACACAATCTGTGAAATTTTGAGCTGTCTGTGTTTGCTACAAGAGTAGATATCACAAAGTATGCGCTTTTGTTGTTTCCATTGGTTTCAAAGCATTATGGCCTAAAATGAGCATTTGCTGTTTTCTCTTAAATGCAACATGGGGAGAAAAACCATTTCACATCATATTTGAGGGTCTTGGTCTTCAACACAATCTCTGAAATTTTGAGCTGTATGTGTTTGCTACAAGAGGAGATATCACAAAGTATGCGCTTTTGTTGTTTCCATTGGTTTCAATGCATTTTGGACTTAAATGAGCATTTGTTGTTTTTTCTTAAAACGCAACATGGGTGAAAAACCATTTCACATCACATTTGTGGGTCTTGGTCTTCAACACAATCTGTGAAATTTTGAGCTGTCTGTGTTTGCTACAAGAGGAGATATCACAAAGTATGCGCTTTTGTTGTTTTCATTGGTTTCAATGCATTTTGGCCTTAAAAAAGCATTTGCTGTTTTCTCTTAAACGCAACATGGGAGAAAAACAATTTGACATCACATTTGTGGGTCTTGGTCTTCAACACAATCTGTGAAATTTTGAGCTGTCTGTGTTTGCTACAAGAGGAGATATCACAAAGTATGCGCTTTTGTTGTTTCCATTGGTTACATTGCATTTTGGACTTAAATGAGCATTTGTTGTTTTCTCTTAAACGCAACATGGGAGAAAAAACATTTCACATCACATTTGTGGGACTAGGTCTTCAACACAATATTTGAAAATTTGAGCTGTCTGTGTTTGCTACTAGAGGAGATTTCACAAAGTATACGCTTTTGTTTCCATTGGTTTCAATGCATTTTGGTCTAAAACGAGCATTTGCTCTTTTCTCTTAAACGCAACATGGGAGAAAAACAATTTCACATCACTTTTGTGGGTCTTGGTCTTCAACACAATCTGTGAAATTTTGAGCTGTCTGTGTTCGCTGCAAGAGGAGTTATCACAAAGTATGTATTATTGTTGTTTACATTGCTTTCAAAGCATTTTGGCCTAAAATGAGCATTTGCTGTTTTCTCTTAAAAGCAACATGGGAGAAAAACCATTTCACATCACATTTGTGGGTCTTGGTCTTCAACACAATCTGTGAAATTTTGAGCTGTCTGTGTTTGCTACAAGAGGAGATATCACAAAGTATACGCTTTTGTTTCCATTGGTTTCAACGCATTTTGGTCTAAAACGAGCATTTGCTCTTTTCTCTTAAATGCAACATGGGAGAAAAACCATTTCACATCACATTTGTGGGTCTTGGTCTTGAACACAATCTGTGAAATTTTCAGCTGTCTGTGTTTGCTACAAGAGTAGTTATCACAAAGTATGCATTATTGTTGTTTACATTGCTTTCAATGCATTTTGGCCTAAAACGAGCATTTGCTGTTTTCTCTTAAAAGCAACATGGGAGAAAAACCATTTCACATCACATTTGTGGGTCTTGGTCTTCAACACAATCTATGAAATTTGGAGCTGTCTGTGTTTGCTACAAGAGGAGATATCACAAAGTATATGCTTTTGTTTCCATTGGTTTCAATGCATTTTGGTCTAAAATTAGCATTTGCTCTTTTTTCTTAAACGCAACATGGGAGAAAAACCATTTCACATCACATTTGTGGGTCTTGGTCTTCAACACAATCTATGAAATTTGGAGCTGTCTGTGTTTGCTACAAGAGGAGATATCACAAAGTATATGCTTTTGTTTCCATTGGTTTCAATGCATTTTGGTCTAAAATTAGCATTTGCTCTTTTCCATTAAACGCAACATCGGAGAAAAACCATTTCACATCACATTTGTGGGTCTTGGTCTTCAACACAATCTATGAAATTTGGAGCTGTCTGTGTTTGCTACAAGAGGAGATATCACAAAGTATATGCTTTTGTTTCCATTGGTTTCAATGCATTTTGGTCTAAAACGAGCATTTGCTCTTTTCTCTTAAACGCAACATGGGAGAAAAACAATTTCACATCACTTTTGTGGGTCTTGGTCTTCAACACAATCTGTGAAATTTTGTGCTGTCTGTGTTTGCTACAAGAGGAGATATCACAAATATTGCGCTTTTTGTAGTTTCCATTGGTTTCAATGTATTTTGACCTAAAATGAGCATTTGCTGTTTTCTGTTAAACACAACTTTGGAGAAAAACCATTTCACATCACATTTGTGGGTCTTGGTCTTCAACACAATCTGTGAAATTTTGAGCTGTCTGTGTTCGCTACAAGAGGAGATATCACAAAGTATACCCTTTTGTTTCCATTGGTTTCAATGCATTTTGGTCTAAAACAAGCATTTGCTCTTTTCTCTTAAACGCAACATGGGAGAAAGACCATTTCACATCACATTTGTGGGTCTTGGCCTTCAACACAATCTGTGAAATGTTGAGCTGTCTGTGTTTGCTACAAGAGTAGATATCACAAAGTATGCGCCTTTGTTGTTTCCTTTGGTTTCAAAGCATTATGGCCTAAAATGAGCATTTGCTGTTTTCTCTTAAATGCAACATGGGAGAAAAACCATTTCACATCATATTTGAGGGTCTTGGTCTTCAACACAATCTCTGAAATTTTGAGCTGTCTGTGTTTGCTACAAGAGGAGATATCACAAAGTATGCGCTTTTGTTGTTTCCATTGGTTTCAATGCATTTTGACCTTAAAAAAGCATTTGCTGTTTTTTCTTAAACGCAACATGGGAGAAAAAACAATTTGACATCACATTTGTGGGTCTTTATCTTCAACACAATCTGTGAAATTTTGAGCTGTCTGTGTTTGCTACTAGAGGAGATATCACAAAGTATGCGCTTTTGTTGTTTCCATTGGTTTCAATGCATTTTGGCCTTAAAAAAGCATTTGCTGTTTTCTCTTAAAAGCAACATGGGAGAAAAACCATTTCACATCACATTTGTGGGTCTTGGTCTTCAACACAATCTGTGAAATTTTGAGCTGTCTGTGTTTGCTACAAGAGGAGATATCACAAAGTATGCGCTTTTGTTTCCATTGGTTTCAATGCATTTTGGTCTAAAATGAGCATTTGCTCTTTTCTCTTAAACGCAACATGGGAGAAAAACCATTTCACATCACATTTGTGGGTCTTGGTCTTCAACACAATCTGTGAAATTTTGAGCTGTCTGTGTTTGCTACAAGAGGAGTTATCACAAAGTATGCATTATTGTTGTTTACATTGGTTTCAAAGCATTTTGGCCTAAAATGAGCATTTGCTGTTTTCTCTTAAAAGCAACATGGGAGAAAAACCATTTCACATCACATTTGTGGGTCTTGGTCTTCAACACAATCTGTGAAATTTTGAGCTGTCTGTGTTTGCTACAAGAGGAGATATCACAAAGTATGCGCTTTTGTTGTTTCCATTGGTTTCAATGCATTTTGGACTTAAATGAGCATTTGTTGTTTTTTCTTAAAACGCAACATGGGTAAAAAACCATTTCACATCACATTTGTGGGTCTTGGTCTTCAACACAATCTGTGAAATTTTGAGCTGTCTGTGTTTGCTACAAGAGGAGATATCACAAAGTATGCGCTTTTGTTGTTTTCATTGGTTTCAATGGATTTTGGCCTTAAAAAAGCATTTGCTGTTTTCTCTTAAACGCAACATGGGAGAAAAACAATTTGACATCACATTTGTGGGTCTTGGTCTTCAACACAATCTGTGAAATTTTGAGCTGTCTGTGTTTGCTACAAGAGGAGATATCACAAAGTATGCGCTTTTGTTGTTTCCATTGGTTACATTGCATTTTGGACTTAAATGAGCATTTGTTGTTTTCTCTTAAACACAACATGGGAGAAAAAACATTTCACATCACATTTGTGGGACTAGGTCTTCAACACAATCTTTGAAAATTTGAGCTGTCTGTGTTTGCTACAAGAGGAGATATCACAAACTATATGCTTTTGTTTCCATTGGTTTCAATGCATTTTGGTCTAAAATGAGCATTTGCTCTTTTCTCTTAAACGCAACATGGGAGAAAAACCATTTCACATCACATTTCTGGGTCTTTGTCTTCAACACAGTCTGTGAAATTTTGAGCTGTCTGTGTTCGTTGCAAGAGGAGTTATCACAAAGTATGTATTATTGTTGTTTACATTGCTTTCAAAGCATTTTGGCCTAAAATGAGCATTTGCTGTTTTCTCTTAAAAGCAACATGGGAGAAAAAACATTTCACATCACATTTGTGGGTCTTGGTCTTCAACACAATCTGTGAAATTTTGAGCTGTCTGTGTTTGCTACAAGAGGAGATATCACAAAGTATACGCTTTTGTTTCCATTGGTTTCAACGCATTTTGGTCTAAAACGAGCATTTGCTCTTTTCTCTTAAATGCAACATGGGAGAAAAACCATTTCACATCACATTTGTGGGTCTTGGTCTTCAACACAATCTATGAAATTTGGAGCTGTCTGTGTTTGCTACAAGAGGAGATATCACAAAGTATATGCTTTTGTTTCCATTGGTTTCAATGCATTTTGGTCTAAAATTAGCATTTGCTCTTTTCTCTTAAACGCAACATGGGAGAAAAACCATTTCACATCACATTTGTGGGTCTTGGTCTTCAACACAATCTATGAAATTTGGAGCTGTCTGTGTTTGCTACAAGAGGAGATATCACAAAGTATATGCTTTTGTTTCCATTGGTTTCAATGCATTTTGGTCTAAAACGAGCATTTGCTCTTTTCTCTTAAACGCAACATGGGAGAAAAACAATTTCACATCACTTTTGTGGGTCTTGGTCTTCAACACAATCTGTGAAATTTTGTGCTGTCTGTGTTTGCTACAAGAGGAGATATCACAAATATTGCGCTTTTTGTAGTTTCCATTGGTTTCAATGTATTTTGACCTAAAATGAGCATTTGCTGTTTTCTGTTAAACACAACTTTGGAGAAAACCATTTCACATCACATTTGTGGGTCTTGGTCTTCAACACAGTCTGTGAAATTTTGAGCTGTCTGTGTTCGCTACAAGAGGAGATATCACAAAGTATACCCTTTTGTTTCCATTGGTTTCAATGCATTTTGGTCTAAAACAAGCATTTGCTCTTTTCTCTTAAACGCAACATGGGAGAAAGACCATTTCACATCACATTTGTGGGTCTTGGTCTTCAACACAATCTGTGAAATTTTGAGCTGTCTGTGTTTGCTACAAGAGTAGATATCACAAAGTATGCGCTTTTGTTGTTTCCATTGGTTTCAAAGCATTATGGCCTAAAATGAGCATTTGCTGTTTTCTCTTAAATGCAACATGGGAGAAAAACCATTTCACATCATATTTGAGGGTCTTGGTCTTAAACACAATCTCTGAAATTTTGAGCTGTCTGTGTTTGCTACAAGAGGAGATATCACAAAGTATGCGCTTTTGTTGTTTCCATTGGTTTCAATGCATTTTGACCTTAAAAAAGCATTTGCTGTTTTTTCTTAAACGCAACATGGGAGAAAAACAATTTGACATCACATTTGTGGGTCTTGGTCTTCAACACAATCTGTGAAATTTTGAGCTGTCTGTGTTTGCTACTAGAGGAGATATCACAAAGTATGCGCTTTTGTTGTTTCCATTGGTTTCAATGCATTTTGGCCTTAAAAAAGCATTTGCTGTTTTCTCTTAAATGCAACATGGGAGAAAAACAATTTGACATCACATTTGTGGGTCTTGGTCTTGAACACAATCTGTGAAATTTTGAGCTGTCTGTGTTTGCTACAAGAGGAGATATCACAAACTATACGCTTTAGTTTCCATTGGTTTCAATGCATTTTGGTCTAAAATGAGCATTTGCTCTTTTCTCTTAAACGCAACATGGGAGAAAAACCATTTCACATCACATTTGTGGGTCTTGGTCTTCAACACAGTCTGTGAAATTTTGAGCTGTCTGTGTTTGCTGCAAGAGGAGTTATCACAAAGTATGTATTATTGTTGTTTACATTGCTTTCAAAGCATTTTGGCCTAAAATGAGCATTTGCTGTTTTCTCTTAAAAGCAACATGGGAGAAAAACCATTTCACATCACATTTGTGGGTCTTGGTCTTCAACACAATCTGTGAAATTTTGAGCTGTCTGTGTTTGCTACAAGAGGAGATATCACAAAGTATGCGCTTTTGTTTCCATTGGTTTCAATGCATTTTGGTCTAAAATGAGCATTTGCTCTTTTCTCTTAAACGCAACATGGGAGAAAAACCATTTCACATCACATTTGTGGGTCTTGGTCTTCAACACAATCTGTGAAATTTTGAGCTGTCTGTGTTTGCTACAAGATGAGATATCACAAAGTATGCGCTTTTGTTGTTTCCATTGGTTTCAATGCATTTTGGCCTAAAATGAGCATTTGCTGTTTTCTCTTAAACGCAACATTGGAGAAAAACCATTCCACATCACATTTGTGAATCTTGGTCTTCAACACAATCTGTGAAATTTTGAGCTGTCTGTGTTTGCTACAAGAGGAAATATCACAAAGATTGTGCTTTTTGTTGTTTCCATTGGTTTCAATGCATTTTGGCCTAAAATGAGCATTTGCTGTTTTCTGTTAAACACAACATGGGAGAAAAACCATTTCACATAACGTTTGTGGGTCTTGGTCTTCAATACAATCTGTGAAATTTTGAGCTGTCTGTGTTTGCTACAAGAGGAGATATCACAAAGTATGCGCTTTTGTTGTTTCCATTGGTTTCAATGCATTTTGGCCTAAAATGAGCATTTGCTGTTTTCTGTTAAACACAACATGGGAGAAAAACCATTTCACATAACGTTTGTGGGTCTTGGTCTTCAATACAATCTGTGAAATTTTGAGCTGTCTGTGTTTGCTACAAGAGGAGATATCACAAAGTATGCGCTTTTCTTGTTTCCATTGGTTTCAATGCATTTTGGACTTAAATGAGCATTTGTTGTTTTTTCTTAAAACACAACATGGGATAAAAACCATTTCACATCACATTTGTGGGTATTGGTCTTCAACACAATGTGTGAAATTTTGAGCTGTCTGTGTTTGCTACAAGAGGAGATATCACAAAGTATGCGCTTTTGTTGTTTCCATTGGTTTCAATGCATTTTGGGCTTAAAAAAGCATTTGCTGTTTTCTCTTAACCGCAACATCGGAGAAAAACAATTTGACATCACATTTGTGGGTCTTGGTCTTCAACACAATCCGTGATATTTTGAGCTGTCTGTGTTTGCTACAAGAGGAGATATCACAAACTATACGCTTTTGTTTCCATTGGTTTCAATGCATTTTGGCCTAAAATGAGCATTTGCTGTTTTCTCTTAAACGCAACATTGGAGAAAAACCATTCCACATCACATTTGTGAATCTTGGTCTTCAACACAATCTGTGAAATTTTGAGCTGTCTGTGTTTGCTACAAGAGGAAATATCACAAAGATTGTGCTTTTTGTTGTTTCCATTGGTTTCAATGCATTTTGGCCTAAAATGAGCATTTGCTGTTTTCTGTTAAACACAACATGGGAGAAAAACCATTTCACATAACGTTTGTGGGTCTTGGTCTTCAATACAATCTGTGAAATTTTGAGCTGTCTGTGTTTGCTACAAGAGGAGATATCACAAAGTATGCGCTTTTCTTGTTTCCATTGGTTTCAATGCATTTTGGACTTAAATGAGCATTTGTTGTTTTTTCTTAAAACACAACATGGGATAAAAACCATTTCACATCACATTTGTGGGTCTTGGTCTTCAACACAATCAGTGAAATTTTGAGCTGTCTGTGTTTGCTACAAAAGGAGATATCACAAACTATACGCTTTTGTTTCCATTGGTTTCAATACATTTTGGTCTAAAACAAGCATTTGCTCTTTTCTCTTAAACGCAACATGGGAGAAAAACCATTTCACATCACATTTGTGGGTCTTGGTCTTCAACACAATCTGTGAAATTTTGAGCTGTCTATGTTTGCTGCAAGAGGAGTTATCACAAAGTATGCATTATTGTTGTTTACATTGGTTTCAAAGCATTTTGAAAATGAGCATTTTTTTGCTGTTTTCTGTTAAACACAACATGGGAGAAAAACCATTTCACATAACGTTTGTGGGTCTTGGTCTTCAATACAATCTGTGAAATTTTGAGCTGTCTGTGTTTGCTACAAGAGGAGATATCACAAAGTATGCGCTTTTCTTGTTTCCATTGGTTTCAATGCATTTTGGACTTAAATGAGCATTTGTTGTTTTTTCTTAAAACACAACATGGGATAAAAACCATTTCACATCACATTTGTGGGTATTGGTCTTCAACACAATGTGTGAAATTTTGAGCTGTCTGTGTTTGCTACAAGAGGAGATATCACAAAGTATGCGCTTTTGTTGTTTCCATTGGTTTCAATGCATTTTGGGCTTAAAAAAGCATTTGCTGTATTCTCTTAAACGCAACATCGGAGAAAAACAATTTGACATCACATTTGTGGGTCTTGGTCTTCAACACAATCTGTGAAATTTTGAGCTGTCTGTGTTTGCTACAAGAGGAGATATCACAAAGTATGCGCTTTTGTTGTTTCCATTGGTTACATTGCATTTTGGACTTAAATGAGCATTTGTTGTTTTCTCTTAAACGCAACATTGGAGAAAAAACATTTCACATCACATTTGTGGGACTAGGTCTTCAACACAATCTTTGAAATTTTGAGCTGTCTGTGTTTGCTACTAGAGGAGATTTCACAAAGTATACGCTTTTCTTTCCATTGGTTTCAATGCATTTTGGTCTAAAACGAGCATTTGCTCTTTTCTCTTAAACGCAACATGGGAGAAAAACAATTTCACATCACTTTTGTGGGTCTTGGTCTTCAACACAATCTGTGAAATTTTGTGCTGTCTGTGTTTGCTACAAGAGGAGATATCACAAATATTGCGCTTTTTGTAGTTTCCATTGGTTTCAATGTATTTTGACCTAAAATGAGCATTTGCTGTTTTCTGTTAAACACAACTTGGGAGAAAAACCATTTCACATCACATTTGTGGGTCTTGGTCTTCAACACAATCTGTGAAATTTTGAGCTGTCTGTGTTTGCTACAAGAGGAGATATCACAAACTATATGCTTTTGTTTCCATTGGTTTCAATGCATTTTGGTCTAAAATGAGCATTTGCTCTTTTCTCTTAAACGCAACATGGGAGAAAAACCATTTCACATCACATTTCTGGGTCTTTGTCTTCAACACAGTCTGTGAAATTTTGAGCTGTCTGTGTTCGCTGCAAGAGGAGTTATCACAAAGTATGTATTATTGTTGTTTACATTGCTTTCAAAGCATTTTGGCCTAAAATGAGCATTTGCTGTTTTCTCTTAAAAGCAACATGGGAGAAAAACCATTTCACATCACATTTGTGAGTCTTGGTCTTCAACACAATCTGTGAAATTTTGAGCTGTCTGTGTTTGCTACAAGAGGAGATATCACAAAGTATACGCTTTTGTTTCCATTGGTTTCAACGCATTTTGGTCTAAAACGAGCATTTGCTCTTTTCTCTTAAATGCAACATGGGAGAAAAACCATTTCACATCACATTTGTGGGTCTTGGTCTTCAACACAATCTGTGAAATTTTCAGCTGTCTGTGTTTGCTACAAGAGTAGTTATCACAAAGTATGCATTATTGTTGTTTACATTGCTTTCAATGCATTTTGGCCTAAAACGAGCATTTGCTGTTTTCTCTTAAAAGCAACATGGGAGAAAAACCATTTCACATCACATTTGTGGGTCTTGGTCTTCAACACAATCTATGAAATTTTGAGCTGTCTGTGTTTGCTACAAGAGGAGATATCACAAAGTATATGCTTTTGTTTCCATTGGTTTCAATGCATTTTGGTCTAAAATTAGCATTTGCTCTTTTCTCTTAAACGCAACATGGGAGAAAAACCATTTCACATCACATTTGTGGGTCTTGGTCTTCAACACAATCTGTGAAATTTTGAGCTGTCTGTGTTTGCTACAAGAGGAGATATCACAAACTATACGCTTTTGTTTCCATTGGTTTCAATACATTTTGGTCTAAAACAAGCATTTGCTGTTTTCTCTTAAACGCAACATGGGAGAAAAACCATTCCACATCACATTTGTGAATCTTGGTCTTCAACACAATCTGTGAAATTTTGAGCTGTCTGTGTTTGCTACAAGAGGAAATATCACAAAGATTGTGCTTTTTGTTGTTTCCATTGGTTTCAATGCATTTTGGCCTAAAATGAGCATTTGCTGTTTTCTGTTAAACACAACATGGGAGAAAAACCATTTCACATAACGTTTGTGGGTCTTGGTCTTCAATACAATCTGTGAAATTTTGAGCTGTCTGTGTTTGCTACAAGAGGAGATATCACAAAGTATGCGCTTTTGTTGTTTCCATTGGTTTCAATGCATTTTGGCCTAAAATGAGCATTTGCTGTTTTCTGTTAAACACAACATGGGAGAAAAACCATTTCACATAACGTTTGTGGGTCTTGGTCTTCAACACAATCTGTGAAATTTTGAGCTGTCTGTGTTTGCTACAAGAGGAGATATCACAAAGTATGCGCTTTTGTTGTTTCCATTGGTTTCAATGCATTTTGGACTTAAATGAGCATTTGTTGTTTTTTCTTAAAATGCAACATGGGATAAAAACCATTTCACATCACATTTGTGGGTATTGGTCTTCAACACAATCTGTGAAATTTTGAGCTGTCTGTGTTTGCTACAAGAGGAGATATCACAAAGTATGCATTATTGTTGTTTACATTGGTTTCAAAGCATTTTGGCCTAAAATGAGAATTTGCTGTTTTCTCTTAAAAGCAACATGGGAGAAAAACCATTTCACATCACATTTGTGGGTCTTGGTCTTCAACACAATCTGTGAAATTTTGAGCTGTCTGCGTTTGCTACAAGAGGAGATATCACAAAGTATGCGCTTTTGTTGTTTCCATTGGTTTCAATGCATTTTGGCCTTAAAAAAGCATTTGCTGTTTTCTCTTAAACGCAACATGGGAGAAAAACAATTTGACATCACATTTGTGGGTCTTGGTCTTCAACACAATCTGTGAAATTTTGAGCTGTCAGTGTTTGCTACAAGAGGAGATATCACAAAGTATGCGCTTTTGTTGTTTCCATTGGTTTCATTGCATTTTGGACTTAAATGAGCATTTGTTGTTTTCTCTTAAACGCAACATGGGAGAAAAAACATTTCACATCACATTTGTGGGACTTGGTCTTCAACACAATCTGTGAAATTTTGAGCTGTCTGTGTTTGCTACAAGAGGAGATTTCACAAAGTATACGCTTTTGTTTCCATTGGTTTCAATGCATTTTGGTCTAAAACGAGCATTTGCTCTTTTCTCTTAAATGCAACATGGGAGAAAAACAATTTCACATCACTTTTGTGGGTCTTGGTCTTCAACACAATCTGTGAAATTTTGTGCTGTCTGTGTTTGCTACAAGAGGAGATATCACAAATATTGCGCTTTTTGTAGTTTCCATTGGTTTCAATGTATTTTGACCTAAAATGAGCATTTGCTGTTTTCTGTTAAACACAACTTTGGAGAAAAACCATTTCACATCACATTTGTGGGTCTTGGTCTTCAACACAATCTGTGAAATTTTGAGCTGTCTGTGTTCGCTACAAGAGGAGATATCACAAAGTATACCCTTTTGTTTCCATTGGTTTCAATGCATTTTGGTCTAAAACAAGCATTTGCTCTTTTCTCTTAAACGCAACATGGGAGAAAGACCATTTCACATCACATTTGTGGGTCTTGGTCTTCAACACAATCTGTGAAATTTTGAGCTGTCTGTGTTTGCTACAAGAGTAGATATCACAAAGTATGCGCTTTTGTTGTTTCCATTGGTTTCAAAGCATTTTGGCCTAAAATGAGCATTTGCTGTTTTCTCTTAAATGCAATATGGGAGAAAAACCATTTCACATCACATTTGAGGGTCTTGGTCTTCAACACAATCTCTGAAATTTTGAGCTGTCTGTGTTTGCTACAAGAGGAGATATCACAAAGTATGCGCTTTTGTTGTTTCCATTGGTTTCAATGCATTTTGACCTTAAAAAAGCATTTGCTGTTTTTTCTTAAACGCAACATGGGAGAAAAACAATTTCACATCACATTTGTGGGTCTTGGTCTTCAACACAATCTCTGAAATTTGAGCTGTCTGTGTTTGCTACTAGAGGAGATATCACAAAGTATGCGCTTTTGTTGTTTCCATTGGTTTCAATGCATTTTGGCCTTAAAAAAGCATTTGCTGTTATCTCTTAAATGCAACATGGGAGAAAAACAATTTGACATCACATTTGTGGGTCTTGGTCTTGAACACAATCTGTGAAATTTTGAGCTGTCTGTGTTTGCTACAAGAGGAGATATCACAAACTATACGCTTTTGTTTCCATTGGTTTCAATGCATTTTGGTCTAAAATGAGCATTTGCTCTTTTCTCTTAAAAGCAACATGGGAGAAAAACCATTTCACATCACATTTGTGGGTCTTGGTCTTCAACACAATCTGTGAAATTTTGAGCTGTCTGTGTTTGCTACAAGAGGAGATATCACAAAGTATGCGCTTTTGTTTCCATTGGTTTCAATGCATTTTGGTCTAAAATGAGCATTTGCTCTTTTCTCTTAAACGCAACATGGGAGAAAAACCATTTCACATCACATTTCTGGGTCTTTGTCTTCAACACAGTCTGTGAAATTTTGAGCTGTCTGTGTTCGCTGCAAGAGGAGTTATCACAAAGTATGTATTATTGTTGTTTACATTGCTTTCAAAGCATTTTGGCCTAAAATGAGCATTTGCTGTTTTCTCTTAAAAGCAACATGGGAGAAAAACCATTTCACATCACATTTGTGAGTCTTGGTCTTCAACACAATCTGTGAAATTTTGAGCTGTCTGTGTTTGCTACAAGAGGAGATATCACAAAGTATACGCTTTTGTTTCCATTGGTTTCAACGCATTTTGGTCTAAAACGAGCATTTGCTCTTTTCTCTTAAATGCAACATGGGAGAAAAACCATTTCACATCACATTTGTGGGTCTTGGTCTTCAACACAATCTGTGAAATTTTCAGCTGTCTGTGTTTGCTACAAGAGTAGTTATCACAAAGTATTTATTATTGTTGTTTACATTGCTTTCAATGCATTTTGGCCTAAAACGAGCATTTGCTGTTTTCTCTTAAAAGCAACATGGGAGAAAAACCATTTCACATCACATTTGTGGGTCTTGGTCTTCAACACAATCTATGAAATTTTGAGCTGTCTGTGTTTGCTACAAGAGGAGATATCACAAAGTATATGCTTTTGTTTCCATTGGTTTCAATGCATTTTGGTCTAAAATTAGCATTTGCTCTTTTCTCTTAAACGCAACATGGGAGAAAAACCATTTCACATCACATTTGTGGGTCTTGGTCTTCAACACAATCTGTGAAATTTTGAGCTGTCTGTGTTTGCTACAAGAGGAGATATCACAAACTATACGCTTTTGTTTCCATTGGTTTCAATACATTTTGGTCTAAAACAAGCATTTGCTGTTTTCTCTTAAACGCAACATGGGAGAAAAACCATTCCACATCACATTTGTGAATCTTGGTCTTCAACACAATCTGTGAAATTTTGAGCTGTCTGTGTTTGCTACAAGAGGAAATATCACAAAGATTGTGCTTTTTGTTGTTTCCATTGGTTTCAATGCATTTTGGCCTAAAATGAGCATTTGCTGTTTTCTGTTAAACACAACATGGGAGAAAAACCATTTCACATAACGTTTGTGGGTCTTGGTCTTCAATACAATCTGTGAAATTTTGAGCTGTCTGTGTTTGCTACAAGAGGAGATATCACAAAGTATGCGCTTTTGTTGTTTCCATTGGTTTCAATGCATTTTGGCCTAAAATGAGCATTTGCTGTTTTCTGTTAAACACAACATGGGAGAAAAACCATTTCACATAACGTTTGTGGGTCTTGGTCTTCAACACAATCTGTGAAATTTTGAGCTGTCTGTGTTTGCTACAAGAGGAGATATCACAAAGTATGCGCTTTTGTTGTTTCCATTGGTTTCAATGCATTTTGGACTTAAATGAGCATTTGTTGTTTTTTCTTAAAATGCAACATGGGATAAAAACCATTTCACATCACATTTGTGGGTATTGGTCTTCAACACAATCTGTGAAATTTTGAGCTGTCTGTGTTTGCTACAAGAGGAGATATCACAAAGTATGCATTATTGTTGTTTACATTGGTTTCAAAGCATTTTGGCCTAAAATGAGAATTTGCTGTTTTCTCTTAAAAGCAACATGGGAGAAAAACCATTTCACATCACATTTGTGGGTCTTGGTCTTCAACACAATCTGTGAAATTTTGAGCTGTCTGTGTTTGCTACAAGAGGAGATATCACAAAGTATGCGCTTTTGTTGTTTCCATTGGTTTCAATGCATTTTGGCCTTAAAAAAGCATTTGCTGTTTTCTCTTAAACGCAACATGGGAGAAAAACAATTTGACATCACATTTGTGGGTCTTGGTCTTCAACACAATCTGTGAAATTTTGAGCTGTCAGTGTTTGCTACAAGAGGAGATATCACAAAGTATGCGCTTTTGTTTCCATTGTTTTCAACGCATTTTGGTCTAAAATGAGCATTTGCTCTTTTCTCTTAAATGCAACATGGGAGAAAAACCATTTCACATCACATTTGTGGGTCTTGGTCTTCAACACAATCTGTGAAATTTTCAGCTGTCTGTGTTTGCTACAAGAGTAGTTATCACAAAGTATGCATTATTGTTGTTTACATTGCTTTCAATGCATTTTGGCCTAAAACGAGCATTTGCTGTTTTCTCTTAAAAGCAACATGGGAGAAAAACCATTTCACATCACATTTGTGGGTCTTGGTCTTCAACACAATCTATGAAATTTTGAGCTGTCTGTGTTTGCTACAAGAGGAGATATCACAAAGTATATGCTTTTGTTTCCATTGGTTTCAATGCATTTTGGTCTAAAATTAGCATTTGCTCTTTTCTCTTAAACGCAACATGGGAGAAAAACCATTTCACATCACATTTGTGGGTCTTGGTCTTCAACACAATCTGTGAAATTTTGAGCTGTCTGTGTTTGCTACAAGAGGAGATATCACAAACTATACGCTTTTGTTTCCATTGGTTTCAATACATTTTGGTCTAAAACAAGCATTTGCTGTTTTCTCTTAAACGCAACATGGGAGAAAAACCATTCCACATCACATTTGTGAATCTTGGTCTTCAACACAATCTGTGAAAGTTTGAGCTGTCTGTGTTTGCTACAAGAGGAAATATCACAAAGATTGTGCTTTTTGTTGTTTCCATTGGTTTCAATGCATTTTGGCCTAAAATGAGCATTTGCTGTTTTCTGTTAAACACAACATGGGAGAAAAACCATTTCACATAACGTTTGTGGGTCTTGGTCTTCAATACAATCTGTGAAATTTTGAGCTGTCTGTGTTTGCTACAAGAGGAGATATCACAAAGTATGCGCTTTTGTTGTTTCCATTGGTTTCAATGCATTTTGGCCTAAAATGAGCATTTGCTGTTTTCTGTTAAACACAACATGGGAGAAAAACCATTTCACATAACGTTTGTGGGTCTTGGTCTTCAACACAATCTGTGAAATTTTGAGCTGTCTGTGTTTGCTACAAGAGGAGATATCACAAAGTATGCGCTTTTGTTGTTTCCATTGGTTTCAATGCATTTTGGACTTAAATGAGCATTTGTTGTTTTTTCTTAAAATGCAACATGGGATAAAAACCATTTCACATCACATTTGTGGGTATTGGTCTTCAACACAATCTGTGAAATTTTGAGCTGTCTGTGTTTGCTACAAGAGGAGATATCAGAAAGTATGCATTATTGTTGTTTACATTGGTTTCAAAGCATTTTGGCCTAAAATGAGAATTTGCTGTTTTCTCTTAAAAGCAACATGGGAGAAAAACCATTTCACATCACATTTGTGGGTCTTGGTCTTCAACACAATCTGTGAAATTTTGAGCTGTCTGTGTTTGCTACAAGAGGAGATATCACAAAGTATGCGCTTTTGTTGTTTCCATTGGTTTCAATGCATTTTGGCCTTAAAAAAGCATTTGCTGTTTTCTCTTAAACGCAACATGGGAGAAAAACAATTTGACATCACATTTGTGGGTCTTGGTCTTCAACACAATCTGTGAAATTTTGAGCTGTCAGTGTTTGCTACAAGAGGAGATATCACAAAGTATGCGCTTTTGTTGTTTCCATTGGTTTCATTGCATTTTGGACTTAAATGAGCATTTGTTGTTTTCTCTTAAACGCAACATGGGAGAAAAAACATTTCACATCACATTTGTGGGACTTGGTCTTCAACACAATCTGTGAAATTTTGAGCTGTCTGTGTTTGCTACAAGAGGAGATTTCACAAAGTATACGCTTTTGTTTCCATTGGTTTCAATGCATTTTGGTCTAAAACGAGCATTTGCTCTTTTCTCTTAAATGCAACATGGGAGAAAAACAATTTCACATCACTTTTGTGGGTCTTGGTCTTCAACACAATCTGTGAAATTTTGTGCTGTCTGTGTTTGCTACAAGAGGAGATATCACAAATATTGCGCTTTTTGTAGTTTCCATTGGTTTCAATGTATTTTGACCTAAAATGAGCATTTGCTGTTTTCTGTTAAACACAACTTTGGAGAAAAACCATTTCACATCACATTTGTGGGTCTTGGTCTTCAACACAATCTGTGAAATTTTGAGCTGTCTGTGTTCGCTACAAGAGGAGATATCACAAAGTATACCCTTTTGTTTCCATTGGTTTCAATGCATTTTGGTCTAAAACAAGCATTTGCTCTTTTCTCTTAAACGCAACATGGGAGAAAGACCATTTCACATCACATTTGTGGGTCTTGGTCTTCAACACAATCTGTGAAATTTTGAGCTGTCTGTGTTTGCTACAAGAGTAGATATCACAAAGTATGCGCTTTTGTTGTTTCCATTGGTTTCAAAGCATTTTGGCCTAAAATGAGCATTTGCTGTTTTCTCTTAAATGCAACATGGGAGAAAAACCATTTCACATCACATTTGAGGGTCTTGGTCTTCAACACAATCTCTGAAATTTTGAGCTGTCTGTGTTTGCTACAAGAGGAGATATCACAAAGTATGCGCTTTTGTTGTTTCCATTGGTTTCAATGCATTTTGACCTTAAAAAAGCATTTGCTGTTTTTTCTTAAACGCAACATGGGAGAAAAACAATTTCACATCACATTTGTGGGTCTTGGTCTTCAACACAATCTCTGAAATTTTGAGCTGTCTGTGTTTGCTACTAGAGGAGATATCACAAAGTATGCGCCTTTGTTGTTTCCATTGGTTTCAATGCATTTTGGCCTTAAAAAAGCATTTGCTGTTATCTCTTAAATGCAACATGGGAGAAAAACAATTTGACATCACATTTGTGGGTCTTGGTCTTGAACACAATCTGTGAAATTTTGAGCTGTCTGTGTTTGCTACAAGAGGAGATATCACAAACTATACGCTTTTGTTTCCATTGGTTTCAATGCATTTTGGTCTAAAATGAGCATTTGCTCTTTTCTCTTAAACGCAACATGGGAGAAAAACCATTTCACATCACATTTGTGGGTCTTGGTCTTCAACACAGTCTGTGAAATTTTGAGCTGTCTGTGTTTGCTGCAAGAGGAGTTATCACAAAGTATGTATTATTGTTGTTTACATTGCTTTCAAAGCATTTTGGCCTAAAATGAGCATTTGCTGTTTTCTCTTAAAAGCAACATGGGAGAAAAACCATTTCACATCACATTTGTGGGTCTTGGTCTTCAACACAATCTGTGAAATTTTGAGCTGTCTGTGTTTGCTACAAGAGGAGATATCACAAAGTATGCGCTTTTGTTTCCATTGGTTTCAATGCATTTTGGTCTAAAATGAGCATTTGCTCTTTTCTCTTAAACGCAACATGGGAGAAAAACCATTTCACATCACATTTGTGGGTCTTGGTCTTCAACACAATCTGTGAAATTTTGAGCTGTCTGTGTTTGCTACAAGATGAGATATCACAAAGTATGCGCTTTTGTTGTTTCCATTGGTTTCAATGCATTTTGGCCTAAAATGAGCATTTGCTGTTTTCTCTTCAACGCAACATTGGAGAAAAACCATTCCACATCACATTTGTGAATCTTGGTCTTCAACACAATCTGTGAAATTTTGAGCTGTCTGTGTTTGCTACAAGAGGAAATATCACAAAGATTGTGCTTTTTGTTGTTTCCATTGGTTTCAATGCATTTTGGCCTAAAATGAGCATTTGCTGTTTTCTGTTAAACACAACATGGGAGAAAAACCATTTCACATAACGTTTGTGGGTCTTGGTCTTCAATACAATCTGTGAAATTTTGAGCTGTCTGTGTTTGCAACAAGAGGAGATATCACAAAGTATGCGCTTTTGTTGTTTCCATTGGTTTCAAAGCATTTTGGCCTAAAATGAGCATTTGCTGTTTTCTCTTAAATGCAACATGGGAGAAAAACCATTTCACATCACATTTGAGGGTCTTGGTCTTCAACACAATCTCTGAAATTTTGAGCTGTCTGTGTTTGCTACAAGAGGAGATATCACAAAGTATGCGCTTTTGTTGTTTCCATTGGTTTCAATGCATTTTGACCTTAAAAAAGCATTTGCTGTTTTTTCTTAAACGCAACATGGGAGAAAAACAATTTGACATCACATTTGTGGGTCTTGGTCTTCAACACAATCTGTGAAATTTTGAGCTGTCTGAGTTTGCTACTAGAGGAGATATCACAAAGTATGCGCTTTTGTTGTTTCCATTGGTTTCAATGCATTTTGGCCTTAAAAAAGCATTTGCTGTTTTCTCTTAAATGCAACATGGGAGAAAAACAGTTTGACATCACATTTGTGGGTCTTGGTCTTCAACACAATCTGTGAAATTTTGAGCTGTCTGTGTTTGCTACAAGAGGAGATATCACAAACTATACGCTTTTGTTTCCATTGGTTTCAATGCATTTTGGCCTAAAATGAGCATTTGCTGTTTTCTCTTAAACGCAACATTGGAGAAAAACCATTCCACATCACATTTGTGAATCTTGGTCTTCAACACAATCTGTGAAATTTTGAGCTGTCTGTGTTTGCTACAAGAGGAAATATCACAAAGATTGTGCTTTTTGTTGTTTCCATTGGTTTCAATGCATTTTGGCCTAAAATGAGCATTTGCTGTTTTCTGTTAAACACAACATGGGAGAAAAACCATTTCACATAACGTTTGTGGGTCTTGGTCTTCAATACAATCTGTGAAATTTTGAGCTGTCTGTGTTTGCTACAAGAGGAGATATCACAAAGTATGCGCTTTTGTTGTTTCCATTGGTTTCAATGCATTTTGGCCTAAAATGAGCATTTGCTGTTTTCTGTTAAACACAACATGGGAGAAAAACCATTTCACATAACGTTTGTGGGTCTTGGTCTTCAATACAATCTGTGAAATTTTGAGCTGTCTGTGTTTGCTACAAGAGGAGATATCACAAAGTATGCGCTTTTCTTGTTTCCATTGGTTTCAATGCATTTTGGACTTAAATGAGCATTTGTTGTTTTTTCTTAAAACACAACATGGGATAAAAAACATTTCACATCACATTTGTGGGTATTGGTCTTCAACACAATGTGTGAAATTTTGAGCTATCTGTGTTTGCTACAAGAGGAGATATCACAAAGTATGCGCTTTTGTTGTTTCCATTGGTTTCAATGCATTTTGGGCTTAAAAAAGCATTTGCTGTGTTCTCTTAAACGCAACATCGGAGAAAAACAATTTGACATCACATTTGTGGGTCTTGGTCTTCAACACAATCCGTGAAATTTTGAGCTGTCTGTGTTTGCTACAAGAGGAGATATCACAAACTATACGCTTTTGTTTCCATTGGTTTCAATACATTTTGGTCTAAAACAAGCATTTGCTCTTTTCTCTTAAACGCAACATGGGAGAAAAACCATTTCACATCACATTTGTGGGTCTTGGTCTTCAACACAATCTGTGAAATTTTGAGCTGTCTATGTTTGCTGCAAGAGGAGTTATCACAAAGTATGCATTATTGTTGTTTACATTGGTTTCAAAGCATTTTGGCCTAAAATGAGCATTTGCTGTTTTCTCTTAAAAGCAACATGGGAGAAAAACAATTTGACATCACATTTGTGGGTCTTGGTCTTCAACACAATCTGTGAAATTTTGAGCTGTCTGTGTTTGCTACAAGAGGAGATATCACAAAGTATGCGCTTTTGTTGTTTCCATTGGTTACATTGCATTTTGTACTTAAATGAGCATTTGTTGTTTTCTCTTAAACGCAACATGGGAGAAAAAACATTTCACATCACATTTGTGGGACTAGGTCTTCAACACAATCTTTGAAATTTTGAGCTGTCTGTGTTTGCTACTAGAGGAGATTTCACAAAGTATACGCTTTTGTTTCCATTGGTTTCAATGCATTTTGGTCTAAAACGAGCATTTGCTCTTTTCTCTTAAACGCAACATGGGAGAAAAACAATTTCACATCACTTTTGTGGGTCTTGGTCTTCAACACAATCTGCAAAATTTTGTGCTGTCTGTGTTTGCTACAAGAGGAGATATCACAAATATTGCGCTTTTTGTAGTTTCCATTGGTTTCAATGTATTTTGACCTAAAATGAGCATTTGCTGTTTTCTGTTAAACACAACTTGGGAGAAAAACCATTTCACATCACATTTGTGGGTCTTCGTCTTCAACACAATCTGTGAAATTTTGAGCTGTCTGTGTTTGCTACAAGAGGAGATATCACAAACTATATGCTTTTGTTTCCATTGGTTTCAATGCATTTTGGTCTAAAATGAGCATTTGCTCTTTTCTCTTAAACGCAACATGGGAGAAAAACCATTTCACATCACATTTCTGGGTCTTTGTCTTCAACACAGTCTGTGAAATTTTGAGCTGTCTGTGTTCGCTGCAAGAGGAGTTATCACAAAGTATGTATTATTGTTGTTTACATTGCTTTCAAAGCATTTTGGCTGAAAATGAGCATTTGCTGTTTTCTCTTAAAAGCAACATGGGAGAAAAACCATTTCACATCACATTTGTGGGTCTTGGTCTTCAACACAATCTGTGAAATTTTGAGCTGTCTGTGTTTGCTACAAGAGGAGATATCACAAAGTATACGCTTTTGTTTCCATTGGTTTCAACACATTTTGGTCTAAAACGAGCATTTGCTCTTTTCTCTTAAATGCAACATGGGAGAAAAACCATTTCACATCACATTTGTGGGTCTTGGTCTTCAACACAATCTGTGAAATTTTCAGCTGTCTGTGTTTGCTACAAGAGTAGTTATCACAAAGTATGCATTATTGTTGTTTACATTGCTTTCAATGCATTTTGGCCTAAAACGAGCATTTGCTGTTTTCTCTTAAAAGCAACATGGGAGAAAAACCATTTCACATCACATTTGTGGGTCTTGGTCTTCAACACAATCTATGAAATTTGGAGCTGTCTGTGTTTGCTACAAGAGGAGATATCACAAAGTATATGCTTTTGTTTCCATTGGTTTCAATGCATTTTGGTCTAAAATTAGCATTTGCTCTTTTCTCTTAAACGCAACATGGGAGAAAAACCATTTCACATCACATTTGTGGGTCTTGGTCTTCAACACAATCTATGAAATTTGGAGCTGTCTGTGTTTGCTACAAGAGGAGATATCACAAAGTATATGCTTTTGTTTCCATTGGTTTCAATGCATTTTGGTCTAAAATTAGCATTTGCTCTTTTCCATTAAACGCAACATCGGAGAAAAACCATTTCACATCACATTTGTGGGTCTTGGTCTTCAACACAATCTATGAAATTTGGAGCAGTCTGTGTTTGCTACAAGAGGAGATATCACAAAGTATACACTTTTGTTTCCATTGGTTTCAATGCATTTTGGTCTAAAACGAGCATTTGCTCTTTTCTCTTAAACGCAACATGGGAGAAAAACAATTTCACATCACTTTTGTGGGTCTTGGTCTTCAACACAATCTGTGAAATTTTGTGCTGTCTGTGTTTGCTACAAGAGGAGATATCACAAATATTGCGCTTTTTGTAGTTTCCATTGGTTTCAATGTATTTTGACCTAAAATGAGCATTTGCTGTTTTCTGTTAAACACAACTTTGGAGAAAAACCATTTCACATCACATTTGTGGGTCTTGGTCTTCAACACAATCTGTGAAATTTTGAGCTGTCTGTGTTCGCTACAAGAGGAGATATCACAAAGTATACCCTTTTGTTTCCATTGGTTTCAATGCATTTTGGTCTAAAACAAGCATTTGCTCTTTTCTCTTAAACACAACATGGGAGAAAGACCATTTCACATCACATTTGTGGGTCTTGGTCTTCAACACAATCTGTGAAATTTTGAGCTGTCTGTGTTTGCTACAAGAGTAGATATCACAAAGTATGCGCTTTTGTTGTTTCCATTGGTTTCAAAGCATTTTGGCCTAAAATGAGCATTTGCTGTTTTCTCTTAAATGCAACATGGGAGAAAACCCATTTCACATCACATTTGAGGGTCTTGGTCTTCAACACAATCTCTGAAATTTTGAGCTGTCTGTGTTTGCTACAAGAGGAGATATCACAAAGTATGCGCTTTTGTTGTTTCCATTGGTTTCAATGCATTTTGACCTTAAAAAAGCATTTGCTGTTTTTTCTTAAACGCAACATGGGAGAAAAACAATTTGACATCACATTTGTGGGTCTTGGTCTTCAACACAATCTGTGAAATTTTGAGCTGTCTGAGTTTGCTACTAGAGGAGATATCACAAAGTATGCGCTTTTGTTGTTTCCATTGGTTTCAATGCATTTTGGCCTTAAAAAAGCATTTGCTGTTTTCTCTTAAATGCAACATGGGAGAAAAACAATTTGACATCACATTTGTGGGTCTTGGTCTTCAACACAATCTGTGAAATTTTGAGCTGTCTGTGTTTGCTACAAGAGGAGATATCACAAACTATACGCTTTTGTTTCCATTGGTTTCAATGCATTTTGGTCTAAAATGAGCATTTGCTCTTTTCTCTTAAACGCAACATGGGAGAAAAACCATTTCACATCACATTTGTGGGTCTTGGTATTCAACACAGTCTGTGAAATTTTGAGCTGTCTGTGTTTGCTGCAAGAGGAGTTATCACAAAGTATGTATTATTGTTGTTTACATTGCTTTCAAAGCATTTTGGCCTAAAATGAGCATTTGCTGTTTTCTCTTAAAAGCAACATGGGAGAAAAACCATTTCACATCACATTTGTGGGTCTTGGTCTTCAACACAATCTGTGAAATTTTGAGCTGTCTGTGTTTGCTACAAGAGGAGATATCACAAAGTATGCGCTTTTGTTTCCATTGGTTTCAATGCATTTTAGTCTAAAATGAGCATTTGCTCTTTTCTCTTAAACGCAACATGGGAGAAAAACCATTTCACATCACATTTGTGGGTCTTGGTCTTCAACACAATCTGTGAAATTTTGAGCTGCCTGTGTTTGCTACAAGATGAGATATCACAAAGTATGCGCTTTTGTTGTTTCCATTGGTTTCAATGCATTTTGGCCTAAAATGAGCATTTGCTGTTTTCTCTTAAACGCAACATTGGAGAAAAACCATTCCATATCACATTTGTGAATCTTGGTCTTCAACACAATCTGTGAAATTTTGAGCTGTCTGTGTTTGCTACAAGAGGAAATATCATAAAGATTGTGCTTTTTGTTGTTTCCATTGGTTTCAATGCATTTTGGCCTAAAATGAGCATTTGCTGTTTTCTGTTAAACACAACATGGGAGAAAAACCATTTCACATAACGTTTGTGGGTCTTGGTCTTCAATACAATCTGTGAAATTTTGAGCTGTCTGTGTTTGCTACAAGAGGAGATATCACAAAGTATGCGCTTTTGTTGTTTCCATTGGTTTCAAAGCATTTTGGCCTAAAATGAGCATTTGCTGTTTTCTCTTAAATGCAACATGGGAGAAAAACAATTTGACATCACATTTGTGGGTCTTGGTCTTGAACACAATCTGTGAAATTTTGAGCTGTCTGTGTTTGCTACAAGAGGAGATATCACAAACTATACGCTTTTGTTTCCATTGGTTTCAATGCATTTTGGTCTAAAATGAGCATTTGCTCTTTTCTCTTAAACGCAACATGGGAGAAAAACCATTTCACATCACATTTGTGGGTCTTGGTCTTCAACACAGTCTGTGAAATTTTGAGCTGTCTGTGTTTGCTGGAAGAGGAGTTATCACAAAGTATGTATTATTGTTGTTTACATTGCTTTCAAAGCATTTTGGCCTAAAATGAGCATTTGCTGTTTTCTCTTAAAAGCAACATGGGAGAAAAACCATTTCACATCACATTTGTGGGTCTTGGTCTTCAACACAATCTGTGAAATTTTGAGCTGTCTGTGTTTGCTACAAGAGGAGATATCACAAAGTATGCGCTTTTGTTTCCATTGGTTTCAATGCATTTTGGTCTAAAATGAGCATTTGCTCTTTTCTCTTAAACGCAACATGGGAGAAAAACCATTTCACATCACATTTGTGGGTCTTGGTCTTCAACACAATCTGTGAAATTTTGAGCTGTCTGTGTTTGCTACAAGAGGAAATATCACAAAGATTGTGCTTTTTGTTGTTTCCATTGGTTTCAATGCATTTTGGCCTAAAATGAGCATTTGCTGTTTTCTGTTAAACACAACATGGGAGAAAAACCATTTCACATAACGTTTGTGGGTCTTGGTCTTCAATACAATCTGTGAAATTTTGAGCTGTCTGTGTTTGCTACAAGAGGAGATATCACAAAGTATGCGCTTTTGTTGTTTCCATTGGTTTCAATGCATTTTGGCCTAAAATGAGCATCTGCTGTTTTCTGTTAAACACAACATGGGAGAAAAACCATTTCACATAACGTTTGTGGGTCTTGGTCTTCAATACAATCTGTGAAATTTTGAGCTGTCTGTGTTTGCTACAAGAGGAGATATCACAAAGTATGCGCTTTTCTTGTTTCCATTGGTTTCAATGCATTTTGGACTTAAATGAGCATTTGTTGTTTTTTCTTAAAACACAACATGGGATAAAAACCATTTCACATCACATTTTTGGGTATTGGTCTTCAACACAATGTGTTAAATTTTGAGCTGTCTGTGTTTGCTACAAGAGGAGATATCACAAAGTATGCGCTTTTGTTGTTTCCATTGGTTTCAATGCATTTTGGGCTTAAAAAAGCATTTGCTGTTTTCTCTTAAACGCAACATCGGAGAAAAACAATTTGACATCACATTTGTGGGTCTTGGTCTTCAACACAATCCGTGAAATTTTGAGCTGTCTGTGTTTGCTACAAGAGGAGATATCACAAACTATACGCTTTTGTTTCCATTGGTTTCAATGCATTTTGGCCTAAAATGAGCATTTGCTGTTTTCTCTTAAACGCAACATTGGAGAAAAACCATTTCACATCACATTTGTGAATCTTGGTCTTCAACACAATCTGTGAAATTTTGAGCTGTCTGTGTTTGCTACAAGAGGAAATATCACAAAGATTGTGCTTTTTGTTGTTTCCATTGGTTTCAATGCATTTTGGCCTAAAATGAGCATTTGCTGTTTTCTGTTAAACACAACATGGGAGAAAAACCATTTCACATAACGTTTGTGGGTCTTGGTCTTCAATACAATCTGTGAAATTTTGAGCTGTCTGTGTTTGCTACAAGAGGAGATATCACAAAGTATGCGCTTTTGTTGTTTCCATTGGTTTCAATGCATTTTGGCCTAAAATGAGCATTTGCTGTTTTCTGTTAAACACAACATGGGAGAAAAACCATTTCACAAAACGTTTGTGGGTCTTGGTCTTCAATACAATCTGTGAAATTTTGAGCTGTCTGTGTTTGCTACAAGAGGAGATATCACAAAGTATGCGCTTTTCTTGTTTCCATTGGTTTCAATGCATTTTGGACTTAAATGAGCATTTGTTGTTTTTTCTTAAAACGCAACATGGGTGAAAAACCATTTCACATCACATTTGTGGGTCTTGGTCTTCAACACAATCTGTGAAATTTTGAGCTGTCTGTGTTTGCTACAAAAGGAGATATCACAAAGTATGCGCTTTTGTTGTTTTCATTGGTTTCAATGCATTTTGGCCTTAAAAAAGCATTTGCTGTTTTCTCTTAAACGCAACATGGGAGAAAAACAATTTGACATCACATTTGTGGGTCTTGGTCTTCAACACAATCTGTGAAATTTTGAGCTGTCTGTGTTTGCTACAAGAGGAGATATCACAAAGTATGCGCTTTTGTTGTTTCCATTGGTTACATTGCATTTTGGACTTAAATGAGCATTTGTTGTTTTCTCTTAAACGCAACATGGGAGAAAAAACATTTCACATCACATTTGTGGGACTAGGTCTTCAACACAATCTTTGAAATTTTGAGCTGTCTGTGTTTGCTACTAGAGGAGATTTCACAAAGTATACGCTTTTGTTTCCATTGGTTTCAATGCATTTTGGTCTAAAACGAGCATTTGCTCTTTTCTCTTAAACGCAACATGGGAGAAAAACAATTTCACATCACTTATGTGGGTCTTGGTCTTCAACACAATCTGTGAAATTTTGTGCTGTCTGTGTTTGCTACAAGAGGAGATATCACAAATATTGTGCTTTTTGTAGGTTCCATTGGTTTCAATGTATTTTGACCTAAAATGAGCATTTGCTGTTTTCTGTTAAACACAACTTGGGAGAAAAACCATTTCACATCACATTTGTGGGTCTTGGTCTTCAACACAATCTGTGAAATTTTGAGCTGTCTGTGTTTGCTACAAGAGGAGATATCACAAACTATATGCTTTTGTTTCCATTGGTTTCAATGCATTTTGGTCTAAAATGAGCATTTGCTCTTTTCTCTTAAACGCAACATGGGAGAAAAACCATTTCACATCACATTTCTGGGTCTTTGTCTTCAACACAGTCTGTGAAATTTTGAGCTGTCTGTGTTCGCTGCAAGAGGAGTTACCACAAAGTATGTATTATTGTTGTTTACATTGCTTTCAAAGCATTTTGGCCTAAAATGAGCATTTGCTGTTTTCTCTTAAAAGCAACATGGGAGAAAAACCATTTCACATCACATTTGTGGGTCTTGGTCTTCAACACAATCTGTGAAATTTTGAGCTGTCTGTGTTTGCTACAAGAGGAGATATCACAAAGTATACGCTTTTGTTTCCATTGGTTTCAACGCATTTTGGTCTAAAACAAGCATTTGCTGTTTTCTCTTAAAAGCAACATGGGAGAAAAACCATTTCACATCACATTTGTGGGTCTTGGTCTTCAACACAATCTATGAAATTTGGAGCTGTCTGTGTTTGCTACAAGAGGAGATATCACAAAGTATATGCTTTTGTTTCCATTGGTTTCAATGCATTTTGGTCTAAAATTAGCATTTGCTCTTTTCTCTTAAACGCAACATGGGAGAAAAACCATTTCACATCACATTTGTGGGTCTTGGTCTTCAACACAATCTGTGAAATTTTGAGCTGTCTGTGTTTGCTACAAGATGAGATATCACAAAGTATGCGCTTTTGTTGTTTCCATTGGTTTCAATGCATTTTGGCCTAAAATGAGCATTTGCTGTTTTCTCTTAAACGCAACATGGGAGAAAAACCATTCCACATCACATTTGTGAATCTTGGTCTTCAACACAATCTGTGAAATTTTGAGCTGTCTGTGTTTGCTACAAGAGGAAATATCACAAAGATTGTGATTTTTGTTGTTTCCATTGGTTTCAATGCATTTTGGCCTAAAATGAGCATTTGCTGTTTTCTGTTAAACACAACATGGGAGAAAAACCATTTCACATAACGTTTGTGGGTCTTGGTCTTCAATACAATCTGTGAAATTTTGAGCTGTCTGTGTTTGCTACAAGAGGAGATATCACAAAGTATGCGCTTTTGTTGTTTCCATTGGTTTCAATGCATTTTGGTCTAAAACAAGCATTTGCTCTTTTCTCTTAAACGCAACATGGGAGAAAAACCATTTCACATCACATTTGTGGGTCTTGGTCTTCAACACAATCTGTGAAATTTTGAGCTGTCTATGTTTGCTGCAAGAGGAGTTATCACAAAGTATGCATTATTGTTGTTTACATTTTTTTCAAAGCATTTTGGCCTAAAATGAGGATTTGCTGTTTTCTCTTAAAAGCAACATGGGAGAAAAACCATTTCACTTCACATTTGTGGGTCTTGGTCTTCAACACAATCTGTGAAATTTTGAGCTGTCTGTGTTTGCTACAAGAGGAGATATCACAAAGTATGCGCTTTTGTTGTTTCCATTGGTTTCAATGCATTTTGGACTTAAATGAGCATTTGTTGTTTTTTCTTAAAACGCAACATGGGAGAAAAACCATTTCACATCACATTTGTGGGTATTGGTCTTCAACACAATCTGTGAAATTTTGAGCTGTCTGTGTTTGCTACAAGAGGAGATATCACAAAGTATGCACTTTTGTTGTTTTCATTGGTTTCAATGCATTTTGGCCTTAAAAAAGCATTTGCTGTTTTCTCTTAAATGCAACATGGGAGAAAAACAATTTGACATCACATTTGTGGGTCTTGGTCTTCAACACAATCTGTGAAATTTTGAGCTGTCTGTGTTTGCTACAAGAGGAGATATCACAAAGTATGCGCTTTTGTTATTTCCATTGGTTTCACTGCATTTTGGACTTAAATGAGCATTTGCTGTTTTCTGTTAAACACAACTTGGGAGAAAAACCATTTCACATCACATTTGTGGGTCTTGGTCTTCAACACAATCTGTGAAATTTTGAGCTGTCTGTGTTTGCTACAAGAGGAGATATCACAAAGTATACCCTTTTGTTTCCATTGGTTTCAATGCATTTTGGTCTAAAACGAGCATTTGCTCTTTTCTCTTAAACGCAACATGGGAGAAAAACAATTTCACATCACTTTTGTGGGTCTTGGTCTTCAACACAATCTGTGAAATTTTGAGCTGTCTGTGTTTGCTACAAGAGTAGATATCACAAAGTATGCGCTTTTGTTGTTTCCATTGGTATCAAAGCATTTTGGCCTAAAACGAGCATTTGCTGTTTTCTCTTAAATGCAACATGGGAGAAAAACCATTTCACATCACATTTGAGGGTCTTGGTCTTCAACACAATCTCTGAAATTTTGAGCTGTCTGTGTTTGCTACAAGAGGAGATATCACAAAGTATGCGCTTTTGTTGTTTCCATTGGTTTCAATGCATTTTTGCCTTAAAAAAGCATTTGCTGTTTTCTCTTAAATGCAACATGGGAGAAAAACAATTTGACATCACATTTGTGGGTCTCGGTCTTCAACACAATCCGTGAAATTTTGAGCTGTTTGTGTTTGCTACAAGAGGAGATATCACAAATTATACGCTTTTGTTTCCATTGGTTTCAATACATTTTGGTCTAAAACAAGCATTTGCTCTTTTCTCTTAAACGCAACATGGGAGAAAAACCATTTCACATCACATTTGTGGGTCTTGGTCTTCAACACAATCTGTGAAATTTTGAGCTGTCCGTGTTTGCTACAAGAGGAGATATCACAAAGTATGCGCTTTTGTTGTTTCCATTGGTTTCAATGCATTTTGGACTTAAATGAGCATTTGTTGTTTTTTCTTAAAACACAACATTGGTGAAAAACCATTTCACATCACATTTGTGGGTCTTGGTCTTCAACACAATCTGTGAAATTTTGAGCTGTCTGTGTTTGCTACAAGAGGAGATATCACAAAGTATGCGCTTTTGTTGTTTTCATTGGTTTCAATGCATTTTCGCCTTAAAAAAGCATTTGCTGTTTTCTCTTAAACGCAACATGGGAGAAAAACAATTTGACATCACATTTGTGGGTCTTGGTCTTCAACACAATCTGTGAAATTTTGAGCTGTCTCTGTTTGCTACAAGAGGAGATATCACAAAGTATGCGCTTTTGTTGTTTCCATTGGTTTCATTGCATTTTGGACTTAAATGAGCATTTGTTGTTTTCTCTTAAATGCAACATGGGAAAAAAAAACATTTCACATCACATTTGTGGGACTAGGTCTTCAACACAATCTGTGAAATTTTGAGCTGTCTGTGTTTGCTACAAGAGGAGATTTCACAAAGTATACGCTTTTGTTTCCATTGGTTTCAATGCATTTTGGTCTAAAACGAGCATTTGCTCTTTTCTCTTAAACGCAACATGGGAGAAAAACAATTTGACATCACATTTGTCGGTCTTGGTCTTCAACACAATCCGTGAAATTTTGAGCTGTCTGTGTTTGCTACAAGAGGAGATATCACAAATTATACGCTTTTGTTGTTTCCATTGGTTTCAATGCATTTTGGACTTAAATGAGCATTTGTTGTTTTTTCTTAAAACGCAACATGGGTGAAAAACCATTTCACATCACATTTGTGGGTCTTGGTCTTCAACACAATCTGTGAAATTTTGAGCTGTCTGTGTTTGCTACAAGAGGAGATATCACAAAGTATGCGCTTTTGTTGTTTCCATTGGTTTCAATGCATTTTGGACTTAAATGAGCATTTGTTGTTTTTTCTTAAAATGCAACATGGGTGAAAAACCATTTCACATCACATTTGTGGGTCTTGGTCTTCAACACAATCTGTGAAATTTTGAGCTGTCTGTGTTTGCTACAAGAGGAGATATCACAAAGTATGGGCTTTTGTTGTTTCCATTGGTTTCAATGCATTTTGGACTTAAATGAGCATTTGTTGTTTTTTCTTAAAACGCAACATGGGTGAAAAACCATTTCACATCACATTTGTGGGTCTTGGTCTTCAACACAATCTGTGAAATTTTGAGCTGTCTATGTTTGCTGCAAGAGGAGTTATCACAAAGTATGCATTATTGTTGTTTACATTGGTTTCAAAGCATTTTGGCCTAAAATGAGGATTTGCTGTTTTCTCTTAAAAGCAACATGGGGGAAAAACCATTTCACATCACATTTGTGGGTCTTGGTCTTCAACACAATCTGTGAAATTTTGAGCTGTCTGTGTTTGCTACAAGAGGAGATATCACAAAGTATGCGCTTTTGTTGTTTTCATTGGTTTCAATGCATTTTGGCCGTAAAAAAGCATTTGTTATTTTCTCTTAAATGCAACATGGGAGAAAAACCATTTCACATCACATTTGTGGGTCTTGGTCTTCAACATAATCTGTGAAATTTTGAGCTGTCTGTGTTTGCTACAAGAGGAGATATCACAAAGTATGCGCTTTTGTTGTTTTCATTGGTTTCAATGCATTTTGGCCGTAAAAAAGCATTTGTTGTTTTCTCTTAAACGCAACATGAGAGAAAAAACATTTCACATCACATTTGTGGGACTTGGTCTTCAACACAATCTGTGAAATTTTGAGCTGTCTGTGTTTGCTACAAGAGGAGATTTCACAAAGTATACGCTTTTGTTGTTTCCATTGGTTTCAATGCATTTTGGTCTAAAACGAGCATTTGCTCTTTTCTCTTAAACGCAACATGGGAGAAAAACCATTTCACATCACATTTGAGGGTCTTGGTCTTCAACACAATCTGTGAAATTTTGAGCTGTCTGTGTTTGCTACAAGAGGAGATATCACAAATATTGCGCTTTTTGTAGTTTCCATTGGTTTCAATGTATTTTGACCTAAAATGAGCATTTGTTGTTTTCTGTTAAACACAACTTGGGAGAAAAACCATTTCACATCACATTTGTGGGTCTTGGTCTTCAACACAATCTGTGAAATTTTGAGCTGTCTGTGCTTGCTACAAGAGGAGATATCACAAAGTATACCCTTTTGTTTCCATTGGTTTCAATGCATTTTGGTCTAAAACGAGCATTTGCTCTTTTCTCTTAAACGCAACGTGGGAGAAAGACCATTTCACATCACATTTGTGGGTCTTGGTCTTCAACACAATCTGTGAAATTTTGAGCTGTCTGTGTTTGCTACAAGAGTAGATATCACAAAGTATGCGCTTTTGTTGTTTCCATTGGTTTCAAAGCATTTTGGCCTAAAACGAGCATTTGCTGTTTTCTCTTAAATGCAACATGGGAGAAAAACCATTTCACATCACATTTGAGGGTCTTGGTCTTCAACACAATCTCTGAAATTTTGAGCTGTCTGTGTTTGCTACAAGAGGAGATATCACAAAGTATGCGCTTTTGTTGTTTTCATTGGTTTCAATGCATTTTGACCTTAAAAAAGCATTTGCTGTTTTCTCCTAAACGCAACATGGGAGAAAAACAATTTGACATCACATTTGTGGGTCTTGGTCTTCAACACAATCTGTGAAATTTTGAGCTATCTCTGTTTGCTACAAGAGGAGATATCACAAAGTATGCGCTTTTGTTGTTTCCATTGGTTTCATTGCATTTTGTACTTAAATGAGCATTTGTTGTTTTCTCTTAAACGCAACATGGGAAAAAAAAACATTTCACATCACATTTGTGGGACTAGGTCTTCAACACAATCTGTGAAATTTTGAGCTGTCTGTGTTTGCTACAAGAGGAGATTTCACAAAGTATACGCTTTTGTTTCCATTGGTTTCAATGCATTTTGGTCTAAAACGAGCATTTGCTCTTTTCTCTTAAACGCAACATGGGAGAAAAACAATTTCACATCACTTTTGTGGGTCTTGGTCTTCAACTCAATCTGTGAAATTTTGAGCTGTCTGTGTTTGCTACAAGAGTAGATATCACAAAGTATGCGCTTTTGTTGTTTCCATTGGTTTCAAAGCATTTTGGCCTAAAACGAGCATTTGCTGTTTTCTCTTAAACGCAACATGGGAGAAAAACCATTTCACATCACATTTGAGGGTCTTGGTCTTCAACACATTCTCTGAAATTTTGAGCTGTCTGTGTTTGCTACAAGAGGAGATATCACAAAGTATGCGCTTTTGTTGTTTTCATTGGTTTCAATGCATTTTGGCCGTAAAAAAGCATTTGTTGTTTTCTCTTAAACGCAACATGAGAGAAAAAACATTTCACATCACATTTGTGGGACTTGGTCTTCAACACAATCTGTGAAATTTTGAGCTGTCTGTGTTTGCTACAAGAGGAGATTTCACAAAGTATACGCTTTTGTTTCCATTGGTTTCAATGCATTTTGGTCTAAAACGAGCATTTGCTCTTTTCTCTTAAACGCAACATGGGAGAAAAACCATTTCACATCACATTTGAGGGTCTTGGTCTTCAACACAATCTCTGAAATTTTGAGCTGTCTGTGTTTGCTACAAGAGGAGATATCACAAATATTGCGCTTTTTGTAGTTTCCATTGGTTTCAATGTATTTTGACCTAAAATGAGCATTTGTTGTTTTCTGTTAAACACAACTTGGGAGAAAAACCATTTCACATCACATTTGTGGGTCTTGGTCTTCAACACAATCTGTGAAATTTTGAGCTGTCTGTGCTTGCTACAAGAGGAGATATCACAAAGTATACCCTTTTGTTTCCATTGGTTTCAATGCATTTTGGTCTAAAACGAGCATTTGCTCTTTTCTCTTAAACGCAATGTGGGAGAAAGACCATTTCACATCACATTTGTGGGTCTTGGTCTTCAACACAATCTGTGAAATTTTGAGCTGTCTGTGTTTGCTACAAGAGTAGATATCACAAAGTATGCGCTTTTGTTGTTTCCATTGGTTTCAAAGCATTTTGGCCTAAAACGAGCATTTGCTGTTTTCTCTTAAATGCAACATGGGAGAAAAACCATTTCACATCACATTTGAGGGTCTTGGTCTTCAACACAATCTCTGAAATTTTGAGCTGTCTGTGTTTGCTACAAGAGGAGATATCACAAAGTATGCGCTTTTGTTGTTTTCATTGGTTTCAATGCATTTTGACCTTAAAAAAGCATTTGCTGTTTTCTCCTAAACGCAACATGGGAGAAAAACAATTTGACATCACATTTGTGGGTCTTGGTCTTCAACACAATCTGTGAAATTTTGAGCTGTCTGTGTTTGCTACAAGAGGAGATATCACAAAGTATGCGCTTTTGTTGTTTCCATTGGTTTCATTGCATTTTGGACTTAAATGAGCATTTGTTGTTTTCTCTTAAACGCAACATGGGAAAAAAAAACATTTCACATCACATTTGTGGGACTAGGTCTTCAACACAATCTGTGAAATTTTGAGCTGTCTGTGTTTGCTACAAGAGGAGATTTCACAAAGTATACGCTTTTGTTTCCATTGGTTTCAATGCATTTTGGTCTAAAACGAGCATTTGCTCTTTTCTCTTAAACGCAACATGGGAGAAAAACAATTTCACATCACTTTTGTGGGTCTTGGTCTTCAACTCAATCTGTGAAATTTTGAGCTGTCTGTGTTTGCTACAAGAGTAGATATCACAAAGTATGCGCTTTTGTTGTTTCCATTGGTTTCAAAGCATTTTGGCCTAAAACGAGCATTTGCTGTTTTCTCTTAAACGCAACATGGGAGAAAAACCATTTCACATCACATTTGAGGGTCTTGGTCTTCAACACATTCTCTGAAATTTTGAGCTGTCTGTGTTTGCTACAAGAGGAGATATCACAAAGTATGCGCTTTTGTTGTTTCCATTGGTTTCAATGCATTTTGGCCTTAAAAAAGCATTTGCTGTTTTCTCTTAAACGCAACATGGGAGAAAAACAATTTGACATCACATTTGTCAGTCTTGGTCTTCAACACAATCCGTGAAATTTTGAGCTGTCTGTGTTTGCTACAAGAGGAGATATCACAAATTATACGCTTTTGTTGTTTCCATTGGTTTCAATGCATTTTGGACTTAAATGAGCATTTGTTGTTTTTTCTTAAAACGCAATATGGGTGAAAAACCATTTCACATCACATTTGTGGGTCTTGGTCTTCAACACAATCTGTGAAATTTTGAGCTGTCTGTGTTTGCTACAAGAGGAGATATCACAAAGTATGCGCTTTTGTTGTTTCCATTGGTTTCAATGCATTTTGGACTTAAATGAGCATTTGTTGTTTTTTCTTAAAACGCAACATGGGTGAAAAACCATTTCACATCACATTTGTGGGTCTTGGTCTTCAACACAATCTGTGAAATTTTGAGCTGTCTGTGTTTGCTACAAGAGGAGATATCACAAAGTATGCGCTTTTGTTGTTTCCATTGGTTTCAATGCATTTTGGCCTTAAAAAAGCATTTGCTGTTTTCTCTTAAACGCAACATGGGAGAAAAACAATTTGACATCACATTTGTCAGTCTTGGTCTTCAACACAATCTGTGAAATTTTGAGCTGTCTGTGTTTGCTACAAGAGGAGATATCACAAATTATACGCTTTTGTTGTTTCCATTGGTTTCAATGCATTTTGGACTTAAATGAGCATTTGTTGTTTTTTCTTAAAACGCAATATGGGTGAAAAACCATTTCACATCACATTTGTGGGTCTTGGTCTTCAACACAATCTGTGAAATTTTGAGCTGTCTGTGTTTGCTACAAGAGGAGATATCACAAAGTATGCGCTTTTGTTGTTTCCATTGGTTTCAATGCATTTTGGACTTAAATGAGCATTTGTTGTTTTTTCTTAAAACGCAACATGGGTGAAAAACCATTTCACATCACATTGTGGGTCTTGGTCTTCAACACATCCAGTGAAATTTTGAGCTGTCTGTGTTTGCTACAAGAGGAGATAACACAAAGTATGCACTTTTGTTGTTTCCATTGCTTTCAATGCATTTTGGCCTAAAACGAGCAATTGCTGTTTTCTCTTAAATGCAACATGGGAGAAAAACCATTTCACATCACATTTGTGGGTCTTGGTCTTCAACACATCCAGTGAAATGTTGAGCTGTCTGTGTTTGCTACAAGAGGAGATATCACAAAGTATGCGCTTTTGTTGTTTTCATTGGCTTTCCAATGCATTTTGGCCGTAAAACTGCATTTGCTTGTTTCTCTTAAAAGCAACATGGGAGAAAAACCATTTCACATCACATTTGTGGGTCTTGGTCTTCAACATAATCTGTGAAATTTTGAGCTGTCTGTGTTTGCTACAAGAGGAGATATCACAAAGTATGCGCTTTTGTTGTTTTCATTGGTTTCAATGCATTTTGGCCGTAAAAAAGCATTTGTTGTTTTCTCTTAAACGCAACATGAGAGAAAAAACATTTCACATCACATTTGTGGGACTTGGTCTTCAACACAATCTGTGAAATTTTGAGCTGTCTGTGTTTGCTACAAGAGGAGATTTCACAAAGTATACGCTTTTGTTTCCATTGGTTTCAATGCATTTTGGTCTAAAACGAGCATTTGCTCTTTTCTCTTAAACGCAACATGGGAGAAAAAACAATTTCACATCACTTTTGTGGGTCTTGGTCTTCAACACAATCTGTGAAATTTTGTGCTGTCTGTGTTTGCTACAAGAGGAGATATCACAAATATTGCGCTTTTTGTAGTTTCCATTGGTTTCAATGTATTTTGACCTAAAATGAGCATTTGTTGTTTTCTGTTAAACACAACTTGGATAAAAACCATTTCACATCACATTTGTGGGTCTTGGTCTTCAACACAATCTGTGAAATTTTGAGCTGTCTGTGCTTGCTACAAGAGGAGATATCACAAAGTATACCCTTTTGTTTCCATTGGTTTCAATGCATTTTGGTCTAAAACGAGCATTTGCTCTTTTCTCTTAAACGCAACATGGGAGAAAGACCATTTCACATCACATTTGTGGGTCTTGGTCTTCAACACAATCTGTGAAATTTTGAGCTGTCTGTGTTTGCTACAAGAGTAGATATCACAAAGTATGCGCTTTTGTTGTTTCCATTGGTTTCAAAGCATTTTGGCCTAAACGAGCATTTGCTGTTTTCTCTTAAATGCAACATGGGAGAAAAACCATTTCACATCACATTTGAGGGTCTTGGTCTTCAACACAATCTCTGAAATTTTGAGCTGTCTGTGTTTGCTACAAGAGGAGATATCACAAAGTATGCGCTTTTGTTGTTTCCATTGGTTTCAATGCATTTTGGCCTTAAAAAAGCATTTGCTGTTTTCTCTTAAACGCAAACATGGGAGAAAAACAATTTGACATCACATTTGTGGGTCTTGGTCTTCAACACAATCTGTGAAATTTTGAGCTGTCTGTGTTTGCTACAAGAGGAGATATCACAAATTATACGCTTTTGTTTCCATTGGTTTCAATACATTTTGGTCTAAACAAGCATTTGCTCTTTTCTCTTAAATGCAACATGGGAGAAAAACCATTTCACATCACATTTGTGGGTCTTGGTCTTCAACACAATCTGTGAAATTTTGAGCTGTCTGTGTTTGCTGCAAGAGGAGTTATCACAAAGTATGCATTATTGTTGTTTCCATTGCTTTCAAAGCATTTTGGCCTAAAATGAGCATTTGCTGTTTTCTCTTAAAAGCAACATGGGAGAAAAACCGTTTCACATCACATTTGTGGGTCTTGGTCTTCAACACAATCTGTGAAATTTTGAGCTGTCTGTGTTTGCTACAAGAGGAGTTATCACAAAGTATGCATTATTGTTGTTTACATTGCTTTCAAAGCATTTTGGCCTAAAATGATCATTTGCTGTTTTCTCTTAAATGCAACATGGGAGAAAAACCATTTAACATCACATTTGTGGGTCTTGGTCTTCAACACAATCTGTGAAATTTTGAGCTGTCTGTGTTTGCTACAAGAGGAGATATCACAAAGTATGCGCTTTTGTTGTTTCCATTGGTTTCAATGCATTTTGGACTTAAATGAGCATTTGTTGTTTTTTCTTAAAATGCAACATGGGTGAAAAACCATTTCACATCACATTTGTGGGTCTTGGTCTTCAACACAATCTGTGAAATTTTGAGCTGTCTGTGTTTGCTACAAGAGGAGATATCACAAGTATGTGCTTTTGTTGTTTCCATTGGTTTCAATGCATTTTGGACTTAAATGAGCATTTGTTGTTTTTTCTTAAAACGCAACATGGGTGAAAAACCATTTCACATCACATTTGTGGGTCTTGGTCTTCAACACAATCTGTGAAATTTTGAGCTGTCTGTGTTTGCTACAAGAGGAGATATCACAAAGTATGCGCTTTTGTTGTTTCATTGGTTTCAATGCATTTTGGACTTAAATGAGCATTTGTTTGTTTTTTCTTAAAACGCAACATGGGTGAAAAACCATTTCACATCACATTTGTGGGTCTTGGTCTTCAACACAATCTGTGAAATTTTGAGCTGTCTGTGTTTGCTACAAGAGGAGATATCACAAAGTATGCGCTTTTGTTGTTTTCATTGGTTTCAATGCATTTTGGCCTTAAAAAAGCATTTGCTGTTTTCTCTTAAATGCAACATGGGAGAAAAACAATTTGACATCACATTTGTGGGTCTTGGTCTTCAACACAATATGTGAAATTTTGAGCTTTCTGTGTTTGCTACAAGAGGAGATATCACAAAGTATGCGCATTTGTTGTTTCTATTGGTTTCATTGCATTTTGGACTTAAATGAGCATTTGTTGTTTTCTCTTAAACGCAACATGGAAGAAAAAACATTTCACATCACATTTGTGGGACTAGGTCTTCAACACAATCTGTGAAATTTTGAGCTGTCTGTGTTTGCTACAAGAGGAGATTTCACAAAGTATACGCTTTTGTTTCCATTGGTTTCAATGCATTTTGGTCTAAAACGAGCATTTGCTCTTTTTTCTTAAACGCAACATGGGAGAAAAAACAATTTCACATCACTTTTGTGGGTCTTGGTCTTCAACACAATCTGTGATTTTTTGTGCTGTCTGTGTTTGCTACAAGAGGAGATATCACAAATATTGCGCTTTTTGTACTTTCCATTGGTTTCAATGTATTTTGACCTAAAATGAGCATTTGCTGTTTTCTGTTAAACACAACTTGTGAGAAAACCATTTCACATCACATTTGTGGGTCTTGGTCTTCAACACAATCTGTGAAATTTTGAGCTGTCTGTGTTTGCTACAAGAGGAGATATCACAAACTATACGCTTTTGTTTCCATTGGTTTCAATGCATTTTGGTCTAAAATGAGCATTTGCTCTTTTCTCTAAACGCAACATGGGAGAAAAACCATTTCACATCACATTTGTGGGTCTTTGTCTTCAACACAGTCTGTGAAATTTTGAGCTGTCTGTGTTTGCTGCAAGAGGAGTTATCACAAAGTATGCCATTATTGTTGTTTACATTGGTTTCAAAGCATTTTTGCCTAAAAGGAGCATTTGCCTGTTTTCTCTTAAATGCAACATGGGAGAAAAACCATTTCACATCACATTTGTGGGTCTTGGTCTTCAACACAATCTGTGAAATTTTGAGCTGTCTGTATTTGCTACAAGAGGAGATATCACAAAGTATGTGCTTTTGTTGTTTCCATTGGTTTCAATGCATTTTGGCCTTAAAAAAGCATTTGCTGTTTTCTCTTAAACGCAACATGGGAGAAAAACAATTTGACATCACATTTGTGGGTCTTGGTCTTCAACACAATCTGTGAAATTTTGAGCTGTCTGTGTTTGCTACAAGAGGAGATATCACAAAGTATGCGCTTTTGTTGTTTCCATTGGTTTCAATGCATTTTGGCCTTAAAAAAGCATTTCCTGTTTTCTCTTAAACGCAACATCGGAGAAAAAACCATTTGACATCACATTTGTGGGTCTTGGTCCTCAACACAATCCGAGAAATTTTGAGCTGTCTGTGTTTGCTACAAGAGGAGATATCACAAACTATACGCTTTTGTTTCCATTGGTTTCAATACATTTTGGTCTAAATCAAGCATTTGCTCTTTTCTCTAAAACGCAACATGGGAGAAAAACCATTTCACATCACATTTGTGGGTCTTGGTCTTCAACACAATCTGTGAAATTTGAGCTGTCTGTGTTTGCTGCAAGAGGAGGTATCACAAAGTATGAATTATTGTTGTTTACATTGGTTTCAAAGCATTTTGGCCAATAATGAGGATTTGCTGTTTCTCTTAAAGCAACATGGGGAAAAACCATTTCACATCACATTTGTGGGTCTTGGTCTTCAACACAATCTGTGAAATTTTGAGCTGTCTGTGTTTGCTACAAGAGGAGATATCACAAAGTATGCGCTTTTGTTGTTTTCATTGGTTTCAATGCATTTTGGCCGTAAAAAAGCATTTGTTGTTTTCCTCTTAAAACGCAACATGGGAGAAAAACCATTTCACATCACATTTGTGGGTCTTGGTCTTCAACATAATCTGTGAAATTTTGAGCTGTCTGTGTTTGCTACAAGAGGAGATATCACAAAGTATGCGCTTTTGTTGTTTTCATTGGTTTCAATGCATTTTGGCCGTAAAAAAGCATTTGTTGTTTTCTCTTAAACGCAACATGAGAGAAAAAACATTTCACATCACATTTGTGGGACTTGGTCTTCAACACAATCTGTGAAATTTTGAGCTGTCTGTGTTTGCTACAAGAGGAGATTTCACAAAGTATACGCTTTTGTTTCCATTGGTTTCAATGCATTTTGGTCTAAAACGAGCATTTGCTCTTTTCTCTTAAACGCAACATGGGAGAAAAACAATTTCACATCACTTTTGTGGGTCTTGGTCTTCAACACAATCTGTGAAATTTTGTGCTGTCTGTGTTTGCTACAAGAGGAGATATCACAAATATTGCGCTTTTGTAGTTTCATTGGTTTCAATGTATTTTTGACCTAAAATGAGCATTTGTTGTTTTCTGTTAAACACAACTTGGGAGAAAAACCATTTCACATCACATTTGTGGGTCTTGGTCTTCAACACAATCTGTGAAATTTTGAGCTGTCTGTGCTTGCTACAAGAGGAGATATCACAAAGTATACCCTTTTGTTTCCATTGGTTTCAATGCATTTTGGTCTAAAACGAGCATTTGCTCTTTTCTCTTAAACGCAATGTGGGAGAAAGACCATTTCACATCACATTTGTGGTCTTGGTCTTCAACACAATCTGTGAAATTTTGAGCTGTCTGTGTTTGCTACAAGAGTAGATATCACAAAGTATGCGCTTTTGTTGTTTCCATTGGTTTTTCAAAGCATTTTTGGCCTAAAAACGAGCATTTGCTGTTTTCTCTTAAATGCAACATGGGAGAAAAACCATTTCACATCACATTTGAGGGTCTTGGTCTTCAACACAATCTCTGAAATTTTGAGCTGTCTGTGTTTGCTACAAGAGGAGATATCACAAAGTATGCGCTTTTGTTGTTTCCATTGGTTTCAATGCATTTTGGCCTTAAAAAAGCATTTGCTGTTTTCTCTTAAACGCAACATGGGAGAAAAACAATTTGACATCACATTTGTGGGTCTTGGTCTTCAACACAATCTGTGAAATTTTGAGCTGTCTGTGTTTGCTACAAGAGGAGATATCACAAATTATACGCTTTTGTTTCCATTGGTTTCAATACATTTTGGTCTAAAACAAGCATTTGCTCTTTTCTCTTAAATGCAACATGGGAGAAAAACCATTTCACATCACATTTGTGGGTCTTGGTCTTCAACACAATCTGTGAAATTTTGAGCTGTCTGTGTTTGCTGCAAGAGGAGTTATCACAAAGTATGCATAATTGTTGTTTCCATTGCTTTCAAAGCATTTTGGCCTAAAATGAGCATTTGCTGTTTTCTCTTAAAAGCATCATGGGAGAAAAACCGTTTCACATCACATTTGCGGGTCTTGGTCTTCAACACAATCTGTGAAATTTGAGCTGTCTGTGTTTGCTACAAGAGCAGTTATCACAAAGTATGCATTATTGTTGTTTACATTGCTTTCAAAGCATTTTGGCCTAAAATGATCATTTGCTGTTTTCTCTTAAATGCAACATGGGAGAAAAACCATTTAACATCACATTTGTGGGTCTTGGTCTTCAACACAATCTGTGAAATTTTGAGCTGTCTGTGTTTGCTACAAGAGGAGATATCACAAAGTATGTGCTTTTGTTGTTTCCATTGGTTTCAATGCATTTTGGACTTAAATGAGCATTTGTTGTTTTTTCTTAAAACGCAACATGGGTGAAAAACCATTTCACATCACATTTGTGGGTCTTGGTCTTCAACACAATCTGTGAAATTTTGAGCTGTCTGTGGTTGCTACAAGAGGAGATATCACAAAGTATGCGCTTTTGTTGATTCAATGGTTTCAATGCATTTTGGACTTAAATGAGCATTTGTTGTTTTTCTTTAAAACGCAACATGGGTGAAAAACCATTTCACATCACATTTGTGGGTCTTGGTCTTCAACACAATCTGTGAAATTTTGAGCTGTCTGTGTTTGCTACAAGAGGAGATATCACAAAGTATGCGCTTTTGTTGTTTTCATTGGTTTCAATGCATTTTGGCCTTAAAAAAGCATTTGCTGTTTTCTCTTAAATGCAACATGGGAGAAAAACAATTTGACATCACATTTGTGGGTCTGGTCTTCAACACAATATGTGAAATTTTGAGCTTTCTGTGTTTGCTACAAGAGGAGATATCACAAAGTATGCGTGTTTGTTGTTTCTATTGGTTTCATTGCATTTTGGACTTAAATGAGCATTTGTTGTTTTCTCTTAAACGCAACATGGAAGAAAAAACATTTCACATCACATTTGTGGGACTAGGTCTTCAACACAATCTGTGAAATTTTGAGCTGTCTGTGTTTGCTACAAGAGGAGATTTCACAAAGTATACGCTTTTGTTTCCATTGGTTTCAATGCATTTTGGTCTAAAACGAGCATTTGCTCTTTTTTATTAAACGCAACATGGGAGAAAAACAATTTCACATCACTTTTGTGGGTCTTGGTCTTCAACACAATCTGTGATTTTTGTGCTGTCTGTGTTTGCTACAAGAGGAGATATCACAAATATTGCGCTTTTTTGTAGTTTCCATTGGTTTCAATGTATTTTGACCTAAAATGAGCATTTGCTGTTTTCTGTTAAACACAACTTGTGAGAAAACCATTTCACATCACATTTGTGGGTCTTGGTCTTCAACACAATCTGTGAAATTTTGAGCTGTCTGTGTTTGCTATCAAGAGGAGATATCACAAACTATACGCTTTTGTTTCCATTGGTTTCAATGCATTTTGGTCTAAAATGAGCATTTGCTCTTTTCTCTTAAACGCAACATGGGAGAAAAACCATTTCACATCACATTTGTGGGTCTTTGTCTTCAACACAGTCTGTGAAATTTTGAGCTGTCTGTGTTTGCTGCAAGAGGAGTTATCACAAAGTATGCATTATTGTTGTTTACATTGGTTTCAAAGCATTTGCTGTTTTCTCTTAAATGCAACATGGGAGAAAAACCATTTCACATCACATTTGTGGGTCTTGGTCTTCAACACAATCTGTGAAATTTTGAGCTGTCTGTATTTGCTACAAGAGGAGATATCACAAAGTATGTGCTTTTGTTGTTTCCATTGGTTTCAATGCATCTTTGGCCTTAAAAAAGCATTTGCTGTTTTCTCTTAAACGCAACATGGGAGAAAAACAATTTGACATCACATTTGTGGGTCTTGGTCTTCAACACAATCTGTGAAATTTTGAGCTGTCTGTGTTTGCTACAAGAGGAGATATCACAAAGTATGCGCTTTTGTTGTTTCCATTGGTTTCAATGCATTTTGGCCTTAAAAAAGCATTTCCTGTTTTCTCTTAAACGCAACATCGGAGGAAAAACCATTTCACATCACATTTGTGGGTCTTGGTCCTCAACACAATCCGAGAAATTTTGACCTGTCTGTGTTTGCTACAAGAGGAGATATCACAAACTATACGCTTTTGTTTCCATTGGTTTCAATACATTTTGGTCTAAATCAAGCATTTGCTCTTTTCTCTAAAACGCAACATGGGAGAAAAACCATTTCACATCACATTTGTGGGTCTTGGTCTTCAACACAATCTGTGAAATTTTGAGCTGTCTGTGTTTGCTGCAAGAGGAGGTATCACAAAGTATGAATTATTGTTGTTTACATTGCTTTCAAAGCATATTGGCCTAAAATCAGCATTTGCTGTTTTCTCTTAAAAGCAACATGGGAGAAAAACCATTTCACATCACATTTGTGGGTCTTGGTCTTCAACACAATCTGTGAAATTTTGAGCTGTCTGTGTTTGCTACAAGAGGAGTTATCACAAAGTATGCATCTTTTGTTGTTTACATTGGTTTCAAAGCATTTTGGCCTAAAAAAAGCATTTGCTGTTTTCTCTTAAATGCAACATGGGAGAAATACCATTTCACATCACATTTGTGGGTCTTGGTCTTCAACACAATCTGTGAAATTTTGAGCTGTCTGTGTTTGCTACAAGAGGAGATATCACAAAGTATGCGCTTTTGTTGTTTCCATTGGTTTCAAAGCATTTTGGCCTAAAACGAGCATTTGCTGTTTTCTCTTAAATGCAACATGGGAGAAAAACCATTTCACATCACATTTGTGGGTCTTGGTCTTCAACACAATCTCTGAAATTTTGAGCTGTCTGTGTTTGTTACAAGAGGAGATATCACAAAGTATGCGCTTTTGTTGTTTCCATTGGTTTCAATGCATTTTGGCCTTAAAAAAGGATTTCCTGTTTTCTCTTAAACGCAGCATCAGAGAAAAACCATTTGACATCACATTTGTGGGTCTTGGTCCTCAACACAATCCGAGAAATTTTGAGCTGTCTGTGTTTGCTACAAGAGGAGATATCACAAACTATACGCTTTTGTTTCCATTGGTTTCAATACATTTTGGTCTAAATCAAGCATTTGCTCTTTTCTCTAAAACGCAACATGGGAGAAAAACCATTTCACATCACATTTGTGGGTCTTGGTCTTCAACACAATCTGTGAAATTTTGAGCTGTCTGTGTTTGCTGCAAGAGGAGGTATCACAAAGTATGCATTATTGTTGTTTACATTGCTTTCAAAGCATTTTGGCCTAAAATCAGCATGTGCTGTTTTCTCTTAAAAGCAACATGGGAGAAAAACCATTTCACATCACATTTGTGGGTCTTGGTATTCAACACAATCTGTGAAATTTTGAGCTGTCTGTGTTTGCTGCAAGAGGAGTTATCACAAAGTATGCATTACTGTTGTTTACATTGCTTTCAAAGCATTTTGGCCTAAAACGAGCATTTGCTGTTTTCTCTTAAATGCAACATGGGAGAAAAACCATTTCACATCACATTTGTGGGTCTTGGTCTTCAACACAATCTGTGAAATTTTGAGCTGTCTGTGTTTGCTACAAGAGGAGTTATCACAAAGTATGCATCTTTTGTTGTTTACATTGGTTTCAAAGCATTTTGGCCTTAAAAAAGCATTTGCTTTTTTCTCTTAAATGCAACATGGGAGAAATACCATTTCACATCACATTTGTGGGTCTTGGTCTTCAACACAATCTGTGAAATTTTGAGCTGTCTGTGTTTGCTACAAGAGGAGATATCACAAAGTATGCGCTTTTGTTGTTTCCATTGGTTTCAATGCATTTTGGACTTAAATGAGCATTTGTTGTTTTTTCTTAAAACGCAACATGGGAGAAAAACCATTTCACATCACATTTGTGGGTCTTGGTCTTCAACACAATCTGTGAAATTTTGAGCTGTCTGTGTTTGCTACAAGAGGAGATATCACAAAGTATGCGCTTTTGTTGTTTTCATTGGTTTCAATGCATTTTGGCCTTAAAAAAGCATTTGCTGTTTTCTCTTAAACGCAACATGGGAGAAAAACAATTTGACATCACATTTGTGGGTCTTGGTCTTCAACACAATCTGTGTAATTTTGAGCTGTCTTTGTTTGCTACAAGAGGAGATATCACAAAGTATGCGCTTTTGTTGTTTCCATTGGTTTCATTGCATTTTGGACTTAAATGAGCATTTGTTGTTTTCTCTTAAACGCAACATGGGAGAAAAAAAATTTCACATCACATTTGTGGGACTTGGTCTTCAACACAATCTGTGAAATTTTGAGCTGTCTGTGTTTGCTACAAGAGGAGATTTCACAAAGTATACGCTTTTGTTTCCATTGGTTTCAATGCATTTTGGTCTAAAACGAGCATTTGCTCTTTTCTCTTAATTGCAACATGGGAGAAAAACAATTTCACATCACTTTTGTGGGTCTTGGTCTTCAACACAATCTGTGAAATTTTGAGCTGTCTGTGTTTGCTACAAGAGTAGATATCACAAAGTATGCGCTTTTGTTGTTTCCATTGGTTTCAAAGCATTTTTTGCCTAAAACGAGCATTTGCTGTTTTCTCTTAAACGCAACATGGGAGAAAAACCATTTCACATCACATTTGAGGGTCTTGGTCTTCAACACAATCTCTGAAATTTTGAGCTGTCTGTGTTTGCTACAAGAGGAGATATCACAAAGTATGCGCTTTTGTTGTTTCCATTGGTTTCAATGCATTTTGGCCTTAAAAAAGCATTTGCTGTTTTCTCTTAAATGCAACATGGGAGAAAAACAATTTGACATCACATTTGTGGGTCTTGGTCTTCAACACAATCCGTGAAATTTTGAGTTGTCTGTGTTTGCTACAAGAGGAGATATCACAAATTATACGCTTTTGCTTCCATTGGTTTCAATACATTTTGGTCTAAAAACAAGCATTTGCTCTTTTCTCTTAAACGCAACATGGGAGAAAAACCATTTCACATCACATTTGTGGGTCTTGGTCTTCAACACAATCTGTGAAATTTTGAGCTGTCTGTGTTTGCTACAAGAGGAGATATCACAAAGTATGCGCTTTTGTTGTTTCCATTGGTTTCAATGCATTTTGGACTTAAATGAGCATTTGTTGTTTTTTCTTAAAACGCAACATGGGTGAAAAACCATTTCACATCACATTTGTGGGTCTTGGTCTTCAACACAATCTGTGAAATTTTGAGCTGTCTGTGTTTGCTACAAGAGGAGATATCACAAAGTATGCGCTTTTGTTGTTTTCATTGGTTTCAATGCATTTTGGCCTTAAAAAAGCATTTGCTGTTTTCTCTTAAATGCAACATGGGAGAAAAACAATTTGACATCACATTTGTGGGTCTTGGTCTTCAACACAATCTCTGAAATTTTGAGCTGTCTGTGTTTGTTACAAGAGGAGATATCACAAAGTATGCGCTTTTGTTGTTTCCATTGGTTTCAATGCATTTTGGCCTTAAAAAAGGATTTCCTGTTTTCTCTTAAACGCAGCATCAGAGAAAAACCATTTGACATCACATTTGTGGGTCTTGGTCCTCAACACAATCCGAGAAATTTTGAGCTGTCTGTGTTTGCTACAAGAGGAGATATCACAAACTATACGCTTTTGTTTCCATTGGTTTCAATACATTTTGGTCTAAATCAAGCATTTGCTCTTTTCTCTAAAACGCAACATGGGAGAAAAACCATTTCACATCACATTTGTGGGTCTTGGTCTTCAACACAATCTGTGAAATTTTGAGCTGTCTGTGTTTGCTGCAAGAGGAGGTATCACAAAGTATGCATTATTGTTGTTTACATTGCTTTCAAAGCATTTTGGCCTAAAATCAGCATTTGCTGTTTTCTCTTAAAAGCAACATGGGAGAAAAACCATTTCACATCACATTTGTGGGTCTTGGTATTCAACACAATCTGTGAAATTTTGAGCTGTCTGTGTTTGCTGCAAGAGGAGTTATCACAAAGTATGCATTACTGTTGTTTACATTGCTTTCAAAGCATTTTGGCCTAAAACGAGCATTTGCTGTTTTCTCTTAAATGCAACATGGGAGAAAAACCATTTCACATCACATTTGTGGGTCTTGGTCTTCAACAAAATCTGTGAAATTTTGAGCTGTCTGTGTTTGCTACAAGAGGAGTTATCACAAAGTATGCATCTTTTGTTGTTTACATTGGTTTCAAAGCATTTTGGCCTTAAAAAAGCATTTGCTTTTTTCTCTTAAATGCAACATGGGAGAAATACCATTTCACATCACATTTGTGGGTCTTGGTCTTCAACACAATCTGTGAAATTTTGAGCTGTCTGTGTTTGCTACAAGAGGAGATATCACAAAGTATGCGCTTTTGTTGTTTCCATTGGTTTCAATGCATTTTGGACTTAAATGAGCATTTGTTGTTTTTTCTTAAAACGCAACATGGGAGAAAAACCATTTCACATCACATTTGTGGGTCTTGGTCTTCAACACAATCTGTGAAATTTTGAGCTGTCTGTGTTTGCTACAAGAGGAGATATCACAAAGTATGCGCTTTTGTTGTTTTCATTGGTTTCAATGCATTTTGGCCTTAAAAAAGCATTTGCTGTTTTCTCTTAAACGCAACATGGGAGAAAAACAATTTGACATCACATTTGTGGGTCTTGGTCTTCAACACAATCTGTGTAATTTTGAGCTGTCTTTGTTTGCTACAAGAGGAGATATCACAAAGTATGCGCTTTTGTTGTTTCCATTGGTTTCATTGCATTTTGGACTTAAATGAGCATTTGTTGTTTTCTCTTAAACGCAACATGGGAGAAAAAAAATTTCACATCACATTTGTGGGACTTGGTCTTCAACACAATCTGTGAAATTTTGAGCTGTCTGTGTTTGCTACAAGAGGAGATTTCACAAAGTATACGCTTTTGTTTCCATTGGTTTCAATGCATTTTGGTCTAAAACGAGCATTTGCTCTTTTCTCTTAATTGCAACATGGGAGAAAAACAATTTCACATCACTTTTGTGGGTCTTGGTCTTCAACACAATCTGTGAAATTTTGAGCTGTCTGTGTTTGCTACAAGAGTAGATATCACAAAGTATGCGCTTTTGTTGTTTCCATTGGTTTCAAAGCATTTTTTGCCTAAAACGAGCATTTGCTGTTTTCTCTTAAACGCAACATGGGAGAAAAACCATTTCACATCACATTTGAGGGTCTTGGTCTTCAACACAATCTCTGAAATTTTGAGCTGTCTGTGTTTGCTACAAGAGGAGATATCACAAAGTATGCGCTTTTGTTGTTTCCATTGGTTTCAATGCATTTTGGCCTTAAAAAAGCATTTGCTGTTTTCTCTTAAATGCAACATGGGAGAAAAACAATTTGACATCACATTTGTGGGTCTTGGTCTTCAACACAATCCGTGAAATTTTGAGCTGTCTGTGTTTGCTACAAGAGGAGATATCACAAATTATACGCTTTTGCTTCCATTGGTTTCAATACATTTTGGTCTAAAACAAGCATTTGCTCTTTTCTCTTAAACGCAACATGGGAGAAAAACCATTTCACATCACATTTGTGGGTCTTGGTCTTCAACACAATCTGTGAAATTTTGAGCTGTCTGTGTTTGCTACAAGAGGAGATATCACAAAGTATGCGCTTTTGTTGTTTCCATTGGTTTCAATGCATTTTGGACTTAAATGAGCATTTGTTGTTTTTTCTTAAAACGCAACATGGGTGAAAAACCATTTCACATCACATTTGTGGGTCTTGGTCTTCAACACAATCTGTGAAATTTTGAGCTGTCTGTGTTTGCTACAAGAGGAGATATCACAAAGTATGCGCTTTTGTTGTTTTCATTGGTTTCAATGCATTTTGGCCTTAAAAAAGCATTTGCTGTTTTCTCTTAAATGCAACATGGGAGAAAAACAATTTGACATCACATTTGTGGGTCTTGGTCTTCAACACAATATGTGAAATTTTGAGCTTTCTGTGTTTGCTACAAGAGGAGATATCACAAAGTATGCGTGTTTGTTGTTTCTATTGGTTTCATTGCATTTTGGACTTAAATGAGCATTTGTTGTTTTCTCTTAAACGCAACATGGAAGAAAAAACATTTCACATCACATTTGTGGGACTAGGTCTTCAACACAATCTGTGAAATTTTGAGCTGTCTGTGTTTGCTACAAGAGGAGATTTCACAAAGTATACGCTTTTGTTTCCATTGGTTTCAATGCATTTTGGTCTAAAACGAGCATTTGCTCTTTTTTCTTAAACGCAACATGGGAGAAAAACAATTTCACATCACTTTTGTGGGTCTTGGTCTTCAACACAATCTGTGATTTTTTGTGCTGTCTGTGTTTGCTACAAGAGGAGATATCACAAATATTGCGCTTTTTGTAGTTTCCATTGGTTTCAATGTATTTTGACCTAAAATGAGCATTTGCTGTTTTCTGTTAAACACAACTTGTGAGAAAACCATTTCACATCACATTTGTGGGTCTTGGTCTTCAACACAATCTGTGAAATTTTGAGCTGTCTGTGTTTGCTACAAGAGGAGATATCACAAACTATACGCTTTTGTTTCCATTGGTTTCAATGCATTTTGGTCTAAAATGAGCATTTGCTCTTTTCTCTTAAACGCAACATGGGAGAAAAACCATTTCACATCACATTTGTGGGTCTTTGTCTTCAACACAGTCTGTGAAATTTTGAGCTGTCTGTGTTTGCTGCAAGAGGAGTTATCACAAAGTATGCATTATTGTTGTTTACATTGGTTTCAAAGCATTTTTGCCTAAAAGGAGCATTTGCTGTTTTCTCTTAAATGCAACATGGGAGAAAAACCATTTCACATCACATTTGTGGGTCTTGGTCTTCAACACAATCTGTGAAATTTTGAGCTGTCTGTATTTGCTACAAGAGGAGATATCACAAAGTATGTGCTTTTGATGTTTCCATTGGTTTCAATGCATTTTGGCCTTAAAAAAGCATTTGCTGTTTTCTCTTAAACGCAACATGGGAGAAAAACAATTTGACATCACATTTGTGGGTCTTGGTCTTCAACACAATCTGTGAAATTTTGAGCTGTCTGTGTTTGCTACAAGAGGAGATATCACAAAGTATGCGCTTTTGTTGTTTCCATTGGTTTCAATGCATTTTGGCCTTAAAAAAGCATTTCCTGTTTTCTCTTAAACGCAACATCGGAGAAAAACCATTTCACATCACATTTGTGGGTCTTGGTCCTCAACACAATCCGAGAAATTTTGAGCTGTCTGTGTTTGCTACAAGAGGAGATATCACAAACTATACGCTTTTGTTTCCATTGGTTTCAATACATTTTGGTCTAAATCAAGCATTTGCTCTTTTCTCTAAAACGCAACATGGGTGAAAAACCATTTCACATCACATTTGTGGGTCTTGGTCTTCAACACAATCTGTGAAATTTTGAGCTGTCTGTGTTTGCTGCAAGAGGAGGTATCACAAAGTATGAATTATTGTTGTTTACATTGCTTTCAAAGCATATTGGCCTAAAATCAGCATTTGCTGTTTTCTCTTAAAAGCAACATGGGAGAAAAAACCATTTCACATCACATTTGTGGGTCTTGGTCTTCAACACAATCTGTGAAATTTTGAGCTGTCTGTATTTGCTACAAGAGGAGATATCACAAAGTATGTGCTTTTGTTGTTTCCATTGGTTTCAATGCATTTTGGCCTTAAAAAAGCATTTGCTGTTTTCTCTTAAATGCAACATGGGAGAAAAACCATTTCACATCACATTTGTGGGTCTTGGTCTTCAACACAATCTGTGAAATTTTGAGCTGTCTGTGTTTGCTACAAGAGGAGATATCACAAAGTATGCGCTTTTGTTGTTTCCATTGGTTTCAATGCATTTTGGCCTTAAAAAAGCATTTCCTGTTTTCTCTTAAACGCAACATCGGAGAAAAACCATTTCACATCACATTTGTGGGTCTTGGTCCTCAACACAATCCGAGAAATTTTGAGCTGTCTGTGTTTGCTACAAGAGGAGATATCACAAACTATACGCTTTTGTTTCCATTGGTTTCAATACATTTTGGTCTAAATCAAGCATTTGCTCTTTTCTCTAAAACGCAACATGGGAGAAAAACCATTTCACATCACATTTGTGGGTCTTGGTCTTCAACACAATCTGTGAAATTTTGAGCTGTCTGTGTTTGCTGCAAGAGGAGGTATCACAAAGTATGAATTATTGTTGTTTACATTGCTTTCAAAGCATATTGGCCTAAAATCAGCATTTGCTGTTTTCTCTTAAAAGCAACATGGGAGAAAAACCATTTCACATCACATTTGTGGGTCTTGGTCTTCAACACAATCTGTGAAATTTTGAGCTGTCTGTGTTTGCTACAAGAGGAGTTATCACAAAGTATGCATCTTTTGTTGTTTACATTGGTTTCAAAGCATTTTGGCCTAAAACGAGCATTTGCTGTTTTCTCTTAAATGCAACATGGGAGAAAAACCATTTCACATCACATTTGTGGGTCTTGGTCTTCAACACAATCTCTGAAATTTTGAGCTGTCTGTGTTTGTTACAAGAGGAGATATCACAAAGTATGCGCTTTTGTTGTTTCCATTGGTTTCAATGCATTTTGGCCTTAAAAAAGGATTTCCTGTTTTCTCTTAAACGCAGCATCAGAGAAAAACCATTTGACATCACATTTGTGGGTCTTGGTCCTCAACACAATCCGAGAAATTTTGAGCTGTCTGTGTTTGCTACAAGAGGAGATATCACAAACTATACGCTTTTGTTTCCATTGGTTTCAATACATTTTGGTCTAAATCAAGCCTTTGCTCTTTTCTCTAAAACGCAACATGGGAGAAAAACCATTTCACATCACATTTGTGGGTCTTGGTCTTCAACACAATCTGTGAAATTTTGAGCTGTCTGTGTTTGCTGCAAGAGGAGGTATCACAAAGTATGCATTATTGTTGTTTACATTGCTTTCAAAGCATTTTGGCCTAAAATCAGCATTTGCTGTTTTCTCTTAAAAGCAACATGGGAGAAAAACCATTTCACATCACATTTGTGGGTCTTGGTCTTCAACACAATCTGTGAAATTTTGAGCTGTCTGTGTTTGCTGCAAGAGGAGTTATCACAAAGTATGCATTACTGTTGTTTACATTGCTTTCAAAGCATTTTGGCCTAAAACGAGCATTTGCTGTTTTCTCTTAAATGCAACATGGGAGAAAAACCATTTCACATCACATTTGTGGGTCTTGGTCTTCAACACAATCTGTGAAATTTTGAGCTGTCTGTGTTTGCTACAAGAGGAGTTATCACAAAGTATGCATCTTTTGTTGTTTACATTGGTTTCAAAGCATTTTGGCCTTAAAAAAGCATTTGCTGTTTTCTCTTAAATGCAACATGGGAGAAATACCATTTCACATCACATTTGTGGGTCTTGGTCTTCAACACAATCTGTGAAATTTTGAGCTGTCTGTGTTTGCTACAAGAGGAGATATCACAAAGTATGCGCTTTTGTTGTTTCCATTGGTTTCAATGCATTTTGGACTTAAATGAGCATTTGTTGTTTTTTCTTAAAACGCAACATGGGAGAAAAACCATTTCACATCACATTTGTGGGTCTTGGTCTTCAACACAATCTGTGAAATTTTGAGCTGTCTGTGTTTGCTACAAGAGGAGATATCACAAAGTATGCGCTTTTGTTGTTTTCATTGGTTTCAATGCATTTTGGCCTTAAAAAAGCATTTGCTGTTTTCTCTTAAACGCAACATGGGAGAAAAACAATTTGACATCACATTTGTGGGTCTTGGTCTTCAACACAATCTGTGTAATTTTGAGCTGTCTTTGTTTGCTACAAGAGGAGATATCACAAAGTATGCGCTTTTGTTGTTTCCATTGGTTTCATTGCATTTTGGACTTAAATGAGCATTTGTTGTTTTCTCTTAAACGCAACATGGGAGAAAAAAAATTTCACATCACATTTGTGGGACTTGGTCTTCAACACAATCTGTGAAATTTTGAGCTGTCTGTGTTTGCTACAAGAGGAGATTTCACAAAGTATACGCTTTTGTTTCCATTGGTTTCAATGCATTTTGGTCTAAAACGAGCATTTGCTCTTTTCTCTTAATCGCAACATGGGAGAAAAACAATTTCACATCACTTTTGTGGGTCTTGGTCTTCAACACAATCTGTGAAATTTTGAGCTGTCTGTGTTTGCTACAAGAGTAGATATCACAAAGTATACGCTTTTGTTTCCATTGGTTTCAATGCATTTTGGTCTAAAACGAGCATTTGCTCTTTTCTCTTAAACGCAACATGGGAGAAAAACAATTTCACATCACTTTTGTGGGTCTTGGTCTTCAACACAATCTGTGAAATTTTGAGCTGTCTGTGTTTGCTACAAGAGTAGATATCACAAAGTATGCGCTTTTGTTGTTTCCATTGGTTTCAAAGCATTTTTTGCCTAAAACGAGCATTTGCTGTTTTCTCTTAAACGCAACATGGGAGAAAAACCATTTCACATCACATTTGAGGGTCTTGGTCTTCAACACAATCTCTGAAATTTTGAGCTGTCTGTGTTTGCTACAAGAGGAGATATCACAAAGTATGCGCTTTTGTTGTTTCCATTGGTTTCAATGCATTTTGGCCTTAAAAAAGCATTTGCTGTTTTCTCTTAAATGCAACATGGGAGAAAAACAATTTGACATCACATTTGTGGGTCTTGGTCTTCAACACAATCCGTGAAATTTTGAGCTGTCTGTGTTTGCTACAAGAGGAGATATCACAAATTATACGCTTTTGTTTCCATTGGTTTCAATACATTTTGGTCTAAAACAAGCATTTGCTCTTTTCTCTTAAACGCAACATGGGAGAAAAACCATTTCACATCACATTTGTGGGTCTTGGTCTTCAACACAATCTGTGAAATTTTGAGCTGTCTGTGTTTGCTACAAGAGGAGATATCACAAAGTATGCGCTTTTGTTGTTTCCATTGGTTTCAATGCATTTTGGACTTAAATGAGCATTTGTTGTTTTTTCTTAAAACGCAACATGGGTGAAAAACCATTTCACATCACATTTGTGGGTCTTGGTCTTCAACACAATCTGTGAAATTTTGAGCTGTCTATGTTTGCTGCAAGAGGAGTTATCACAAAGTATGCATTATTGTTGTTTACATTGGTTTCAAAGCATTTTGGCCTAAAATGAGGATTTGCTGTTTTCTCTTAAAAGCAACATGGGGAAAAACCATTTCACATCACATTTGTGGGTCTTAGTCTTCAACACAATCTGTGAAATTTTGAGCTGTCTGTGTTTGCTACAAGAGGAGATATCACAAAGTATGCGCTTTTGTTGTTTCCATTGGTTTCAATGCATTTTGGACTTAAATGAGCATTTGTTGTTTTTTCTTAAAACGCAACATGGGAGAAAAACCATTTCACATCACATTTGTGGGTCTTGGTCTTCAACACAATCTGTGAAATTTTGAGCTGTCTGTGTTTGCTACAAGAGGAGATATCACAAAGTATGCGCTTTCTTGTTTTCATTGGTTTCAATGCATTTTGGCATTAAAAAAGCATTTGTTGTTTTCTCTTAAACGCAACATGGGAGAAAAAACATTTCACATCACATTTGTGGGACTTGGTCTTCAACACAATCTGTGAAATTTTGAGCTGTCTGTGTTTGCTACAAGAGGAGATTTCACAAAGTATACGCTTTTGTTTCCATTGGTTTCAATGCATTTTGGTCTAAAACGAGCATTTGCTCTTTTCTCTTAAACACAACATGGGAGAAAAACAATTTCACATCACTTTTGTGGGTCTTGGTCTTCAACACAATCTGTGAAATTTTGTGCTGTCTGTGTTTGCTACAAGAGGAGATATCACAAATATTGCGCTTTTTGTAGTTTCCATTGGTTTCAATGTATTTTGACCTAAAATGAGCATTTGCTGTTTTCTGTTAAACACAACTTGGGAGAAAAACCATTTCACATCACATTTGTGGGTTTTGGTCTTCAACACAATCTGTGAAATTTTGAGCTGTCTGTGTTTGCTACAAGAGGAGATATCACAAAGTATACCCTTTTGTTTCCATTGGTTTCAATGCATTTTGGTCTAAAACGAGCATTTGCTCTTTTCTCTTAAACGCAACGTGGGAGAAAGACCATTTCACATCACATTTGTGGGTCTTGGTCTTCAACACAATCTGTGAAATTTTGAGCTGTCTGTGTTTGCTACAAGAGTAGATATCACAAAGTATGCGCTTTTGTTGTTTCCATTGGTTTCAAAGCATTTTGGCCTAAAACGAGCATTTGCTGTTTTCTCTTAAATGCAACATGGGAGAAAAACCATTTCACATCACATTTGAGGGTCTTGGTCTTCAACACAATCAGTGAAATTTTGAGCTGTCTGTGTTTGCTACAAGAGGAGATATCACAAAGTATGCGCTTTTGTTGTTTCCATTGGTTTCAATGCATTTTGGCCTTAAAAAAGCATTTGCTGTTTTCTCTTAAACGCAACATGGGAGAAAAACAATTTGACATCACATTTGTGGGTCTTGGTCTTCAACACAATCCGTGAAATTTTGAGCTGTCTGTGTTTGCTACAAGAGGAGATATCACAAATTATACGCTTTTGTTTCCATTGGTTTCAATACATTTTGGTCTAAAACAAGCATTTGCTCTTTTCTCTTAAACGCAACATGGGAGAAAAACAATTTCACATCACATTTGTGGGTCTTGGTCTTCAACACAATCTGTGAAATTTTGAGCTGTCTGTGTTTGCTGCAAGAGGAGTTATCACAAAGTATGCATTATTGTTGTTTCCATTGCTTTCAAAGCATTTTGGCCTAAAATGAGCATTTGCTGTTTTCTCTTAAAAGCAACATGGGAGAAAAACCGTTTCACATCACATTTGTGGGTCTTGGTCTTCAACACAATCTGTGAAATTTTGAGCTGTCTGTGTTTGCTACAAGAGGAGTTATCACAAAGTATGCATTATTGTTGTTTACATTGCTTTCAAAGCATTTTGGCCTAAAACGATCATTTGCTGTTTTCTCTTAAATGCAACATGGGAGAAAAACCATTTCACATCACATTTGTGGGTCTTGGTCTTCAACACAATCTGTGAAATTTTGAGCTGTCTGTGTTTGCTACAAGAGGAGATATCACAAAGTATGCGCTTTTGTTGTTTCCATTGGTTTCAATGCATTTTGGACTTAAATGAGCATTTGTTGTTTTTTCTTAAAACGCAACATGGGTGAAAAACCATTTCACATCACATTTGTGGGTCTTGGTCTTCAACACAATCTGTGAAATTTTGAGCTGTCTGTGTTTGCTACAAGAGGAGATATCACAAAGTATGTGCTTTTGTTGTTTCCATTGGTTTCAATGCATTTTGGACTTAAATGAGCATTTGTTGTTTTTTCTTAAAACGCAACATGGGTGAAAAACCATTTCACATCACATTTGTGGGTCTTGGTCTTCAACACAATCTGTGAAATTTTGAGCTGTCTGTGTTTGCTACAAGAGGAGATATCACAAAGTATGCGCTTTTGTTGTTTCCATTGGTTTCAATGCATTTTGGACTTAAATGAGCATTTGTTGTTTTTTCTTAAAACGCAACATGGGAGAAAAACCATTTCACATCACATTTGTGGGTCTTGGTCTTCAACACAATCTGTGAAATTTTGAGCTGTCTGTGTTTGCTACAAGAGGAGATATCACAAAGTATGCGCTTTCTTGTTTTCATTGGTTTCAATGCATTTTGGCATTAAAAAAGCATTTGTTGTTTTCTCTTAAACGCAACATGGGAGAAAAAACATTTCACATCACATTTGTGGGACTTGGTCTTCAACACAATCTGTGAAATTTTGAGCTGTCTGTGTTTGCTACAAGAGGAGATTTCACAAAGTATACGCTTTTGTTTCCATTGGTTTCAATGCATTTTGGTCTAAAACGAGCATTTGCTCTTTTCTCTTAAACACAACATGGGAGAAAAACAATTTCACATCACTTTTGTGGGTCTTGGTCTTCAACACAATCTGTGAAATTTTGTGCTGTCTGTGTTTGCTACAAGAGGAGATATCACAAATATTGCGCTTTTTGTAGTTTCCATTGGTTTCAATGTATTTTGACCTAAAATGAGCATTTGCTGTTTTCTGTTAAACACAACTTGGGAGAAAAACCATTTCACATCACATTTGTGGGTTTTGGTCTTCAACACAATCTGTGAAATTTTGAGCTGTCTGTGTTTGCTACAAGAGGAGATATCACAAAGTATACCCTTTTGTTTCCATTGGTTTCAATGCATTTTGGTCTAAAACGAGCATTTGCTCTTTTCTCTTAAACGCAACGTGGGAGAAAGACCATTTCACATCACATTTGTGGGTCTTGGTCTTCAACACAATCTGTGAAATTTTGAGCTGTCTGTGTTTGCTACAAGAGTAGATATCACAAAGTATGCGCTTTTGTTGTTTCCATTGGTTTCAAAGCATTTTGGCCTAAAACGAGCATTTGCTGTTTTCTCTTAAATGCAACATGGGAGAAAAACCATTTCACATCACATTTGAGGGTCTTGGTCTTCAACACAATCAGTGAAATTTTGAGCTGTCTGTGTTTGCTACAAGAGGAGATATCACAAAGTATGCGCTTTTGTTGTTTCCATTGGTTTCAATGCATTTTGGCCTTAAAAAAGCATTTGCTGTTTTCTCTTAAACGCAACATGGGAGAAAAACAATTTGACATCACATTTGTGGGTCTTGGTCTTCAACACAATCCGTGAAATTTTGAGCTGTCTGTGTTTGCTACAAGAGGAGATATCACAAATTATACGCTTTTGTTTCCATTGGTTTCAATACATTTTGGTCTAAAACAAGCATTTGCTCTTTTCTCTTAAACGCAACATGGGAGAAAAACAATTTCACATCACATTTGTGGGTCTTGGTCTTCAACACAATCTGTGAAATTTTGAGCTGTCTGTGTTTGCTGCAAGAGGAGTTATCACAAAGTATGCATTATTGTTGTTTCCATTGCTTTCAAAGCATTTTGGCCTAAAATGAGCATTTGCTGTTTTCTCTTAAAAGCAACATGGGAGAAAAACCGTTTCACATCACATTTGTGGGTCTTGGTCTTCAACACAATCTGTGAAATTTTGAGCTGTCTGTGTTTGCTACAAGAGGAGTTATCACAAAGTATGCATTATTGTTGTTTACATTGCTTTCAAAGCATTTTGGCCTAAAACGATCATTTGCTGTTTTCTCTTAAATGCAACATGGGAGAAAAACCATTTCACATCACATTTGTGGGTCTTGGTCTTCAACACAATCTGTGAAATTTTGAGCTGTCTGTGTTTGCTACAAGAGGAGATATCACAAAGTATGCGCTTTTGTTGTTTCCATTGGTTTCAATGCATTTTGGACTTAAATGAGCATTTGTTGTTTTTTCTTAAAACGCAACATGGGTGAAAAACCATTTCACATCACATTTGTGGGTCTTGGTCTTCAACACAATCTGTGAAATTTTGAGCTGTCTGTGTTTGCTACAAGAGGAGATATCACAAAGTATGTGCTTTTGTTGTTTCCATTGGTTTCAATGCATTTTGGACTTAAATGAGCATTTGTTGTTTTTTCTTAAAACGCAACATGGGTGAAAAACCATTTCACATCACATTTGTGGGTCTTGGTCTTCAACACAATCTGTGAAATTTTGAGCTGTCTGTGTTTGCTACAAGAGGAGATATCACAAAGTATGCGCTTTTGTTGTTTCCATTGGTTTCAATGCATTTTGGACTTAAATGAGCATTTGTTGTTTTTTCTTAAAACGCAACATGGGTGAAAAACCATTTCACATCACATTTGTGGGTCTTGGTCTTCAACACAATCTGTGAAATTTTGAGCTGTCTGTGTTTGCTACAAGAGGAGATATCACAAAGTATGCGCTTTTGTTGTTTTCATTGGTTTCAATGCATTTTGGCCTTAAAAAAGCATTTGCTGTTTTCTCTTAAACGCAACATGGGAGAAAAACAATTTGACATCACATTTGTGGGTCTTGGTCTTCAACACAATCTGTGAAATTTTGAGCTGTCTGTGTTTGCTACAAGAGGAGAAATCACAAAGTATGCGCTTTTGTTGTTTCCATTGGTTTCATTGCATTTTGGACTTAAATGAGCATTTGTTGTTTTCTCTTAAACGCAACATGGAAGAAAAAACATTTCACATCACATTTGTGGGACTAGGTCTTCAACACAATCTGTGAAATTTTGAGCTGTCTGTGTTTGCTACAAGAGGAGATTTCACAAAGTATACGCTTTTGTTTCCATTGGTTTCAATGCATTTTGGTCTAAAACGAGCATTTGCTCTTTTTTCTTAAACGCAACATGGGAGAAAAACAATTTCACATCACTTTTGTGGGTCTTGGTCTTCAACACAATCTGTGAAATTTTGTGCTGTCTGTGTTTGCTACAAGAGGAGATATCACAAATATTGCGCTTTTTGTAGTTTCCATTGGTTTCAATGTATTTTGACCTAAAATGAGCATTTGATGTTTTCTGTTAAACACAACTTGTGAGAAAAACCATTTCACATCACATTTGTGGGTCTTGGTCTTCAACACAATCTGTGAAATTTTGAGCTGTCTGTGTTTGCTACAAGAGGAGATATCACAAACTATATGCTTTTGTTTCCATTGGTTTCAATGCATTTTGGTCTAAAATGAGCATTTGCTCTTTTCTCTTAAACGCAACATGGGAGAAAAACCATTTCACATCACATTTGTGGGTCTTGGTCTTCAACACAATCTGTGAAATTTTGAGCTGTCTGTGTTTGCTACAAGAGGAGATATCACAAAGTATGCGCATTTGTTGTTTCCATTGGTTTCAATGCATTTTGGACTTAAAGGAGCATTTGTTGTTTTCTCTTAAATGCAACATGGGAGAAAAACCATTTCACATCACATTTGTGGGTCTTGGTCTTCAACACAATCTCTGAAATTTTGAGCTGTCTGTGTTTGCTACAAGAGGAGATATCACAAAGTATGCGCATTTGTTGTTTCCATTGGTTTCAATGCATTTTGGCCTAAAACGAGCATTTGCTGTTTTCTCTTAAATGCAACTTGGGAGAAAAACCATTTCACATCACATTTGTGGGTCTTGGTCTTCAACACAATCTGTGAAATTTTGAGCTGTCTGTGTTTGCTACAAGAGGAGATATCACAAAGTATGCTCATTTGTTGTTTCCATTGGTTTCAATGCATTTTGGCCTTAAAAAAGCATTTGCTGTTTTCTCTTAAACGCAACATGGGAGAAAAACAATTTGACATCACATTTGTGGGTCTTGGTCTTCAACACAATCCGTGAAATTTTGAGCTGTCTGTGTTTGCTACAAGAGGAAATATCACAAATTATACGCTTTTGTTTCCATTGGTTTCAATACATTTTGGTCTAAAACAAGCATTTGCTCTTTTCTCTTAAACGCAACATGGGAGAAAAACCATTTCACATCACATTTGTGGGTCTTGGTCTTCAACACAATCTGTGAAATTTTGAGCTGTCTGTGTTTGCTGCAAGAGGAGTTATCACAAAGTATGCATTATTGTTGTTTCCATTGCTTTCAAAGCATTTTGGCCTAAAATGAGCATTTGCTGTTTTCTCTTAAAAGCAACATGGGAGAAAAACCGTTTCACATCACATTTGTGGGTCTTGGTCTACAACACAATCTGTGAAATTTTGAGCTGTCTGTGTTTGCTACAAGAGGAGTTATCACAAAGTATGCATTATTGTTGTTTACATTGCTTTCAAAGCATTTTGGCCTAAAACGATCATTTGCTGTTTTCTCTTAAATGCAACATGGGAGAAAAACCATTTCACATCACATTTGTGGGTCTTGGTCTTCAACACAATCTGTGAAATTTTGAGCTGTCTGTGTTTGCTACAAGAGGAGATATCACAAAGTATGTGCTTTTGTTGTTTCCATTGGTTTCAATGCATTTTGGACTTAAATGAGCATTTGTTGTTTTTTCTTAAAACGCAACATGGGTGAAAAACCATTTCACATCACATTTGTGGGTCTTGGTCTTCAACACAATCTGTGAAATTTTGAGCTGTCTGTGTTTGCTACAAGAGGAGATATCACAAAGTATGCACTTTTGTTGTTTCCATTGGTTTCAATGCATTTTGGACTTAAATGAGCATTTGTTGTTTTTTCTTAAAACGCAACATGGGTGAAAAACCATTTCACATCACATTTGTGGGTCTTGGTCTTCAACACAATCTGTGAAATTTTGAGCTGTCTGTGTTTGCTACAAGAGGAGATATCACAAAGTATGCGCTTTTGTTGTTTTCATTGGTTTCAATGCATTTTGGACTTAAAAAAGCATTTGCTGTTTTCTCTTAAACGCAACATGGGAGAAAAACAATTTGACATCATATTTGTGGGTCTTGGTCTTCAACACAATCTGTGAAATTTTGAGCTTTCTGTGTTTGCTACAAGAGGAGAAATCACAAAGTATGCGCATTTGTTGTTTCCATTGGTTTCATTGCATTTTGGACTTAAATGAGCATTTGTTGTTTTCTCTTAAACGCAACATGGAAGAAAAAACATTTCACATCACATTTGTGGGTCTTGGTCTTCAACACAATCTGTGAAATTTTGAGCTGTCTGTGTTTGCTACAAGAGGAGATTTCACAAAGTATACGCTTTTGTTTCCATTGGTTTCAATGCATTTTGGTCTAAAACGAGCATTTGCTCTTTTTTCTTAAACGCAACATGGGAGAAAAACAATTTCACATCACTTTTGTGGGTCTTGGTCTTCAACACAATCTGTGAAATTTTGTGCTGTCTGTGTTTGCTACAAGAGGAGATATCACAAATATTGCGCTTTTTGTAGTTTCCATTGGTTTCAATGTATTTTGACCTAAAATGAGCATTTGATGTTTTCTGTTAAACACAACTTGTGAGAAAAACCATTTCACATCACATTTGTGGGTCTTGGTCTTCAACACAATCTGTGAAATTTTGAGCTGTCTGTGTTTGCTACAAGAGGAGATATTACAAACTATATGCTTTTGTTTCCATTGGTTTCAATACATTTTGGTCTAAAATGAGCATTTGCTCTTTTCTCTTAAACGCAACATGGGATAAAAACCATTTCACATCACATTTGTGGGTCTTGGTCTTCAACACAATCTGTGAAATTTTGAGCTGTCTGTGTTTGCTACAAGAGGAGATATCACAAAGTATGCGCATTTGTTGTTTCCATTGGTTTCAATGCATTTTGGATTTAAAGGAGCATTTGTTGTTTTCTCTTAAATGCAACATGGGAGAAAAACCATTTCACATCACATTTGTGGGTCTTGGTCTTCAACACAATCTCTGAAATTTTGAGCTGTCTGTGTTTGCTACAAGAGGAGATATCACAAAGTATGCGCATTTGTTGTTTCCATTGGTTTCAATGCATTTTGGCCTTAAAAAAGCATTTGCTGTTTTCTCTTAAATGCAACATGGGAGAAAAACAATTTCACATCACTTTTGTGGGTCTTGGTCTTCAACACAATCTGTGAAATTTTGAGCTGTCTGTGTTTGCTACAAGAGTAGATATCACAAAGTATACGCTTTTGTTTCCATTGGTTTCAATGCATTTTGGTCTAAAACGAGCATTTGCTCTTTTCTCTTAAACGCAACATGGGAGAAAAACAATTTCACATCACTTTTGTGGGTCTTGGTCTTCAACACAATCTGTGAAATTTTGAGCTGTCTGTGTTTGCTACAAGAGTAGATATCACAAAGTATGCGCTTTTGTTGTTTCCATTGGTTTCAAAGCATTTTTTGCCTAAAACGAGCATTTGCTGTTTTCTCTTAAACGCAACATGGGAGAAAAACCATTTCACATCACATTTGAGGGTCTTGGTCTTCAACACAATCTCTGAAATTTTGAGCTGTCTGTGTTTGCTACAAGAGGAGATATCACAAAGTATGCGCTTTTGTTGTTTCCATTGGTTTCAATGCATTTTGGCCTTAAAAAAGCATTTGCTGTTTTCTCTTAAATGCAACATGGGAGAAAAACAATTTGACATCACATTTGTGGGTCTTGGTCTTCAACACAATCCGTGAAATTTTGAGCTGTCTGTGTTTGCTACAAGAGGAGATATCACAAATTATACGCTTTTGTTTCCATTGGTTTCAATACATTTTGGTCTAAAACAAGCATTTGCTCTTTTCTCTTAAACGCAACATGGGAGAAAAACCATTTCACATCACATTTGTGGGTCTTGGTCTTCAACACAATCTGTGAAATTTTGAGCTGTCTGTGTTTGCTACAAGAGGAGATATCACAAAGTATGCGCTTTTGTTGTTTCCATTGGTTTCAATGCATTTTGGACTTAAATGAGCATTTGTTGTTTTTTCTTAAAACGCAACATGGGTGAAAAACCATTTCACATCACATTTGTGGGTCTTGGTCTTCAACACAATCTGTGAAATTTTGAGCTGTCTATGTTTGCTGCAAGAGGAGTTATCACAAAGTATGCATTATTGTTGTTTACATTGGTTTCAAAGCATTTTGGCCTAAAATGAGGATTTGCTGTTTTCTCTTAAAAGCAACATGGGGAAAAACCATTTCACATCACATTTGTGGGTCTTAGTCTTCAACACAATCTGTGAAATTTTGAGCTGTCTGTGTTTGCTACAAGAGGAGATATCACAAAGTATGCGCTTTTGTTGTTTCCATTGGTTTCAATGCATTTTGGACTTAAATGAGCATTTGTTGTTTTTTCTTAAAACGCAACATGGGAGAAAAACCATTTCACATCACATTTGTGGGTCTTGGTCTTCAACACAATCTGTGAAATTTTGAGCTGTCTGTGTTTGCTACAAGAGGAGATATCACAAAGTATGCGCTTTCTTGTTTTCATTGGTTTCAATGCATTTTGGCATTAAAAAAGCATTTGTTGTTTTCTCTTAAACGCAACATGGGAGAAAAAACATTTCACATCACATTTGTGGGACTTGGTCTTCAACACAATCTGTGAAATTTTGAGCTGTCTGTGTTTGCTACAAGAGGAGATTTCACAAAGTATACGCTTTTGTTTCCATTGGTTTCAATGCATTTTGGTCTAAAACGAGCATTTGCTCTTTTCTCTTAAACGCAACATGGGAGAAAAACAATTTCACATCACTTTTGTGGGTCTTGGTCTTCAACACAATCTGTGAAATTTTGTGCTGTCTGTGTTTGCTACAAGAGGAGATATCACAAATATTGCGCTTTTTGTAGTTTCCATTGGTTTCAATGTATTTTGACCTAAAATGAGCATTTGCTGTTTTCTGTTAAACACAACTTGGGAGAAAAACCATTTCACATCACATTTGTGGGTTTTGGTCTTCAACACAATCTGTGAAATTTTGAGCTGTCTGTGTTTGCTACAAGAGGAGATATCACAAAGTATACCCTTTTGTTTCCATTGGTTTCAATGCATTTTGGTCTAAAACGAGCATTTGCTCTTTTCTCTTAAACGCAACGTGGGAGAAAGACCATTTCACATCACATTTGTGGGTCTTGGTCTTCAACACAATCTGTGAAATTTTGAGCTGTCTGTGTTTGCTACAAGAGTAGATATCACAAAGTATGCGCTTTTGTTGTTTCCATTGGTTTCAATGCATTTTGGCCTTAAAAAAGCATTTGCTGTTTTCTCTTAAACGCAACATGGGAGAAAAACAATTTGACATCACATTTGTGGGTCTTGGTCTTCAACACAATCCGTGAAATTTTGAGCTGTCTGTGTTTGCTACAAGAGGAGATATCACAAATTATACGCTTTTGTTTCCATTGGTTTCAATACATTTTGGTCTAAAACAAGCATTTGCTCTTTTCTGTTAAACGCAACATGGGAGAAAAACAATTTCACATCACATTTGTGGGTCTTGGTCTTCAACACAATCTGTGAAATTTTGAGCTGTCTGTGTTTGCTGCAAGAGGAGTTATCACAAAGTATGCATTATTGTTGTTTCCATTGCTTTCAAAGCATTTTGGCCTAAAATGAGCATTTGCTGTTTTCTCTTAAAAGCAACATGGGAGAAAAACCGTTTCACATCACATTTGTGGGTCTTGGTCTTCAACACAATCTGTGAAATTTTGAGCTGTCTGTGTTTGCTACAAGAGGAGTTATCACAAAGTATGTGCTTTTGTTGTTTCCATTGGTTTCAATGCATTTTGGACTTAAATGAGCATTTGTTGTTTTTTCTTAAAACGCAACATGAGTGAAAAACCATTTCACATCACATTTGTGGGTCTTGGTCTTCAACACAATCTGTGAAATTTTGAGCTGTCTGTGTTTGCTACAAGAGGAGATATCACAAAGTATGCGCTTTTGTTGTTTCCATTGGTTTCAATGCATTTTGGACTTAAATGAGCATTTGTTGTTTTTTCTTAAAACGCAACATGGGTGAAAAACCATTTCACATCACATTTGTGGGTCTTGGTCTTCAACACAATCTGTGAAATTTTGAGCTGTCTGTGTTTGCTACAAGAGGAGATATCACAAAGTATGCGCTTTCTTGTTTTCATTGGTTTCAATGCATTTTGGCATTAAAAAAGCATTTGTTGTTTTCTCTTAAACGCAACATGGGAGAAAAAACATTTCACATCACATTTGTGGGACTTGGTCTTCAACACAATCTGTGAAATTTTGAGCTGTCTGTGTTTGCTACAAGAGGAGATTTCACAAAGTATACGCTTTTGTTTCCATTGGTTTCAATGCATTTTGGACTTAAATGAGCATTTGTTGTTTTTTCTTAAAACGCAACATGGGAGAAAAACCATTTCACATCACATTTGTGGGTCTTGGTCTTCAACACAATCTGTGAAATTTTGAGCTGTCTGTGTTTGCTACAAGAGGAGATATCACAAAGTATGCGCTTTCTTGTTTTCATTGGTTTCAATGCATTTTGGCATTAAAAAAGCATTTGTTGTTTCCTCTTAAACGCAACATGGGAGAAAAAACATTTCACATCACATTTGTGGGACTTGGTCTTCAACACAATCTGTGAAATTTTGAGCTGTCTGTGTTTGCTACAAGAGGAGATTTCACAAAGTATACGCTTTTGTTTCCATTGGTTTCAATGCATTTTGGTCTAAAACGAGCATTTGCTCTTTTCTCTTAAACGCAACATGGGAGAAAAACAATTTCACATCACTTTTGTGGGTCTTGGTCTTCAACACAATCTGTGAAATTTTGTGCTGTCTGTGTTTGCTACAAGAGGAGATATCACAAATATTGCGCTTTTTGTAGTTTCCATTGGTTTCAATGTATTTTGACCTAAAATGAGCATTTGCTGTTTTCTGTTAAACACAACTTGGGAGAAAAACCATTTCACATCACATTTGTGGGTTTTGGTCTTCAACACAATCTGTGAAATTTTGAGCTGTCTGTGTTTGCTACAAGAGGAGATATCACAAAGTATACCCTTTTGTTTCCATTGGTTTCAATGCATTTTGGTCTAAAACGAGCATTTGCTCTTTTCTCTTAAACGCAACGTGGGAGAAAGACCATTTCACATCACATTTGTGGGTCTTGGTCTTCAACACAATCTGTGAAATTTTGAGCTGTCTGTGTTTGCTACAAGAGTAGATATCACAAAGTATGCGCTTTTGTTGTTTCCATTGGTTTCAATGCATTTTGGCCTTAAAAAAGCATTTGCTGTTTTCTCTTAAACGCAACATGGGAGAAAAACAATTTGACATCACATTTGTGGGTCTTGGTCTTCAACACAATCCGTGAAATTTTGAGCTGTCTGTGTTTGCTACAAGAGGAGATATCACAAATTATACGCTTTTGTTTCCATTGGTTTCAATACATTTTGGTCTAAAACAAGCATTTGCTCTTTTCTGTTAAACGCAACATGGGAGAAAAACAATTTCACATCACATTTGTGGGTCTTGGTCTTCAACACAATCTGTGAAATTTTGAGCTGTCTGTGTTTGCTGCAAGAGGAGTTATCACAAAGTATGCATTATTGTTGTTTCCATTGCTTTCAAAGCATTTTGGCCTAAAATGAGCATTTGCTGTTTTCTCTTAAAAGCAACATGGGAGAAAAACCGTTTCACATCACATTTGTGGGTCTTGGTCTTCAACACAATCTGTGAAATTTTGAGCTGTCTGTGTTTGCTACAAGAGGAGTTATCACAAAGTATGTGCTTTTGTTGTTTCCATTGGTTTCAATGCATTTTGGACTTAAATGAGCATTTGTTGTTTTTTCTTAAAACGCAACATGAGTGAAAAACCATTTCACATCACATTTGTGGGTCTTGGTCTTCAACACAATCTGTGAAATTTTGAGCTGTCTGTGTTTGCTACAAGAGGAGATATCACAAAGTATGCGCTTTTGTTGTTTCCATTGGTTTCAATGCATTTTGGACTTAAATGAGCATTTGTTGTTTTTTCTTAAAACGCAACATGGGTGAAAAACCATTTCACATCACATTTGTGGGTCTTGGTCTTCAACACAATCTGTGAAATTTTGAGCTGTCTGTGTTTGCTACAAGAGGAGATATCACAAAGTATGCGCTTTCTTGTTTTCATTGGTTTCAATGCATTTTGGCATTAAAAAAGCATTTGTTGTTTTCTCTTAAACGCAACATGGGAGAAAAAACATTTCACATCACATTTGTGGGACTTGGTCTTCAACACAATCTGTGAAATTTTGAGCTGTCTGTGTTTGCTACAAGAGGAGATTTCACAAAGTATACGCTTTTGTTTCCATTGGTTTCAATGCATTTTGGACTTAAATGAGCATTTGTTGTTTTTTCTTAAAACGCAACATGGGAGAAAAACCATTTCACATCACATTTGTGGGTCTTGGTCTTCAACACAATCTGTGAAATTTTGAGCTGTCTGTGTTTGCTACAAGAGGAGATATCACAAAGTATGCGCTTTCTTGTTTTCATTGGTTTCAATGCATTTTGGCATTAAAAAAGCATTTGTTGTTTCCTCTTAAACGCAACATGGGAGAAAAAACATTTCACATCACATTTGTGGGACTTGGTCTTCAACACAATCTGTGAAATTTTGAGCTGTCTGTGTTTGCTACAAGAGGAGATTTCACAAAGTATACGCTTTTGTTTCCATTGGTTTCAATGCATTTTGGTCTAAAACGAGCATTTGCTCTTTTCTCTTAAACGCAACATGGGAGAAAAACAATTTCACATCACTTTTGTGGGTCTTGGTCTTCAACACAATCTGTGAAATTTTGTGCTGTCTGTGTTTGCTACAAGAGGAGATATCACAAATATTGCGCTTTTTGTAGTTTCCATTGGTTTCAATGTATTTTGACCTAAAATGAGCATTTGCTGTTTTCTGTTAAACACAACTTGGGAGAAAAACCATTTCACATCACATTTGTGGGTTTTGGTCTTCAACACAATCTGTGAAATTTTGAGCTGTCTGTGTTTGCTACAAGAGGAGATATCACAAAGTATACCCTTTTGTTTCCATTGGTTTCAATGCATTTTGGTCTAAAACGAGCATTTGCTCTTTTCTCTTAAACGCAACGTGGGAGAAAGACCATTTCACATCACATTTGTGGGTCTTGGTCTTCAACACAATCTGTGAAATTTTGAGCTGTCTGTGTTTGCTACAAGAGTAGATATCACAAAGTATGCGCTTTTGTTGTTTCCATTGGTTTCAATGCATTTTGGCCTTAAAAAAGCATTTGCTGTTTTCTCTTAAACGCAACATGGGAGAAAAACAATTTGACATCACATTTGTGGGTCTTGGTCTTCAACACAATCCGTGAAATTTTGAGCTGTCTGTGTTTGCTACAAGAGGAGATATCACAAATTATACGCTTTTGTTTCCATTGGTTTCAATACATTTTGGTCTAAAACAAGCATTTGCTCTTTTCTGTTAAACGCAACATGGGAGAAAAACAATTTCACATCACATTTGTGGGTCTTGGTCTTCAACACAATCTGTGAAATTTTGAGCTGTCTGTGTTTGCTGCAAGAGGAGTTATCACAAAGTATGCATTATTGTTGTTTCCATTGCTTTCAAAGCATTTTGGCCTAAAATGAGCATTTGCTGTTTTCTCTTAAAAGCAACATGGGAGAAAAACCGTTTCACATCACATTTGTGGGTCTTGGTCTTCAACACAATCTGTGAAATTTTGAGCTGTCTGTGTTTGCTACAAGAGGAGTTATCACAAAGTATGTGCTTTTGTTGTTTCCATTGGTTTCAATGCATTTTGGACTTAAATGAGCATTTGTTGTTTTTTCTTAAAACGCAACATGAGTGAAAAACCATTTCACATCACATTTGTGGGTCTTGGTCTTCAACACAATCTGTGAAATTTTGAGCTGTCTGTGTTTGCTACAAGAGGAGATATCACAAAGTATGCGCTTTTGTTGTTTCCATTGGTTTCAATGCATTTTGGACTTAAATGAGCATTTGTTGTTTTTTCTTAAAACGCAACATGGGTGAAAAACCATTTCACATCACATTTGTGGGTCTTGGTCTTCAACACAATCTGTGAAATTTTGAGCTGTCTGTGTTTGCTACAAGAGGAGATATCACAAAGTATGCACTTTTGTTGTTTCCATTGGTTTCAATGCATTTTGGACTTAAATGAGCATTTGTTGTTTTTTCTTAAAACGCAACATGGGTGAAAAACCATTACACATCACATTTGTGGGTCTTGGTCTTCAACACAATCTGTGAAATTTTGAGCTGTCTGTGTTTGCTACAAGAGGAGATATCACAAAGTATGCGCTTTTGTTGTTTTCATTGGTTTCAATGCATTTTGGACTTAAAAAAGCATTTGCTGTTTTCTCTTAAACGCAACATGGGAGAAAAACAATTTGACATCATATTTGTGGGTCTTGGTCTTCAACACAATCTGTGAAATTTTGAGCTTTCTGTGTTTGCTACAAGAGGAGAAATCACAAAGTATGCGCATTTGTTGTTTCCATTGGTTTCATTGCATTTTGGACTTAAATGAGCATTTGTTGTTTTCTCTTAAACGCAACATGGAAGAAAAAACATTTCACATCACATTTGTGGGTCTTGGTCTTCAACACAATCTGTGAAATTTTGAGCTGTCTGTGTTTGCTACAAGAGGAGATTTCACAAAGTATACGCTTTTGTTTCCATTGGTTTCAATGCATTTTGGTCTAAAACGAGCATTTGCTCTTTTTTCTTAAACGCAACATGGGAGAAAAACAATTTCACATCACTTTTGTGGGTCTTGGTCTTCAACACAATCTGTGAAATTTTGTGCTGTCTGTGTTTGCTACAAGAGGAGATATCACAAATATTGCGCTTTTTGTAGTTTCCATTGGTTTCAATGTATTTTGACCTAAAATGAGCATTTGATGTTTTCTGTTAAACACAACTTGTGAGAAAAACCATTTCACATCACATTTGTGGGTCTTGGTCTTCAACACAATCTGTGAAATTTTGAGCTGTCTGTGTTTGCTACAAGAGGAGATATCACAAAGTATGCGCATTTGTTGTTTCCATTGGTTTCAATGCATTTTGGATTTAAAGGAGCATTTGTTGTTTTCTCTTAAATGCAACATGGGAGAAAAACCATTTCACATCACATTTGTGGGTCTTGGTCTTCAACACAATCTCTGAAATTTTGAGCTGTCTGTGTTTGCTACAAGAGGAGATATCACAAAGTATGCGCATTTGTTGTTTCCATTGGTTTCAATGCATTTTGGCCTTAAAAAAGCATTTGCTGTTTTCTCTTAAATGCAACATGGGAGAAAAACAATTTCACATCACTTTTGTGGGTCTTGGTCTTCAACACAATCTGTGAAATTTTGAGCTGTCTGTGTTTGCTACAAGAGTAGATATCACAAAGTATACGCTTTTGTTTCCATTGGTTTCAATGCATTTTGGTCTAAAACGAGCATTTGCTCTTTTCTCTTAAACGCAACATGGGAGAAAAACAATTTCACATCACTTTTGTGGGTCTTGGTCTTCAACACAATCTGTGAAATTTTGAGCTGTCTGTGTTTGCTACAAGAGTAGATATCACAAAGTATGCGCTTTTGTTGTTTCCATTGGTTTCAAAGCATTTTTTGCCTAAAACGAGCATTTGCTGTTTTCTCTTAAACGCAACATGGGAGAAAAACCATTTCACATCACATTTGAGGGTCTTGGTCTTCAACACAATCTCTGAAATTTTGAGCTGTCTGTGTTTGCTACAAGAGGAGATATCACAAAGTATGCGCTTTTGTTGTTTCCATTGGTTTCAATGCATTTTGGCCTTAAAAATGCATTTGCTGTTTTCTCTTAAATGCAACATGGGAGAAAAACAATTTGACATCACATTTGTGGGTCTTGGTCTTCAACACAATCCGTGAAATTTTGAGCTGTCTGTGTTTGCTACAAGAGGAGATATCACAAATTATACGCTTTTGTTTCCATTGGTTTCAATACATTTTGGTCTAAAACAAGCATTTGCTCTTTTCTCTTAAACGCAACATGGGAGAAAAACCATTTCACATCACATTTGTGGGTCTTGGTCTTCAACACAATCTGTGAAATTTTGAGCTGTCTGTGTTTGCTACAAGAGGAGATATCACAAAGTATGCGCTTTTGTTGTTTCCATTGGTTTCAATGCATTTTGGACTTAAATGAGCATTTGTTGTTTTTTCTTAAAACGCAACATGGGTGAAAAACCATTTCACATCACATTTGTGGGTCTTGGTCTTCAACACAATCTGTGAAATTTTGAGCTGTCTATGTTTGCTGCAAGAGGAGTTATCACAAAGTATGCATTATTGTTGTTTACATTGGTTTCAAAGCATTTTGGCCTAAAATGAGGATTTGCTGTTTTCTCTTAAAAGCAACATGGGGAAAAACCATTTCACATCACATTTGTGGGTCTTAGTCTTCAACACAATCTGTGAAATTTTGAGCTGTCTGTGTTTGCTACAAGAGGAGATATCACAAAGTATGCGCTTTTGTTGTTTCCATTGGTTTCAATGCATTTTGGACTTAAATGAGCATTTGTTGTTTTTTCTTAAAACGCAACATGGGAGAAAAACCATTTCACATCACATTTGTGGGTCTTGGTCTTCAACACAATCTGTGAAATTTTGAGCTGTCTGTGTTTGCTACAAGAGGAGATATCACAAAGTATGCGCTTTCTTGTTTTCATTGGTTTCAATGCATTTTGGCATTAAAAAAGCATTTGTTGTTTTCTCTTAAACGCAACATGGGAGAAAAAACATTTCACATCACATTTGTGGGACTTGGTCTTCAACACAATCTGTGAAATTTTGAGCTGTCTGTGTTTGCTACAAGAGGAGATTTCACAAAGTATACGCTTTTGTTTCCATTGGTTTCAATGCATTTTGGTCTAAAACGAGCATTTGCTCTTTTCTCTTAAACGCAACATGGGAGAAAAACAATTTCACATCACTTTTGTGGGTCTTGGTCTTCAACACAATCTGTGAAATTTTGTGCTGTCTGTGTTTGCTACAAGAGGAGATATCACAAATATTGCGCTTTTTGTAGTTTCCATTGGTTTCAATGTATTTTGACCTAAAATGAGCATTTGCTGTTTTCTGTTAAACACAACTTGGGAGAAAAACCATTTCACATCACATTTGTGGGTTTTGGTCTTCAACACAATCTGTGAAATTTTGAGCTGTCTGTGTTTGCTACAAGAGGAGATATCACAAAGTATACCCTTTTGTTTCCATTGGTTTCAATGCATTTTGGTCTAAAACGAGCATTTGCTCTTTTCTCTTAAACGCAACGTGGGAGAAAGACCATTTCACATCACATTTGTGGGTCTTGGTCTTCAACACAATCTGTGAAATTTTGAGCTGTCTGTGTTTGCTACAAGAGTAGATATCACAAAGTATGCGCTTTTGTTGTTTCCATTGGTTTCAATGCATTTTGGCCTTAAAAAAGCATTTGCTGTTTTCTCTTAAACGCAACATGGGAGAAAAACAATTTGACATCACATTTGTGGGTCTTGGTCTTCAACACAATCCGTGAAATTTTGAGCTGTCTGTGTTTGCTACAAGAGGAGATATCACAAATTATACGCTTTTGTTTCCATTGGTTTCAATACATTTTGGTCTAAAACAAGCATTTGCTCTTTTCTGTTAAACGCAACATGGGAGAAAAACAATTTCACATCACATTTGTGGGTCTTGGTCTTCAACACAATCTGTGAAATTTTGAGCTGTCTGTGTTTGCTGCAAGAGGAGTTATCACAAAGTATGCATTATTGTTGTTTCCATTGCTTTCAAAGCATTTTGGCCTAAAATGAGCATTTGCTGTTTTCTCTTAAAAGCAACATGGGAGAAAAACCGTTTCACATCACATTTGTGGGTCTTGGTCTTCAACACAATCTGTGAAATTTTGAGCTGTCTGTGTTTGCTACAAGAGGAGTTATCACAAAGTATGTGCTTTTGTTGTTTCCATTGGTTTCAATGCATTTTGGACTTAAATGAGCATTTGTTGTTTTTTCTTAAAACGCAACATGAGTGAAAAACCATTTCACATCACATTTGTGGGTCTTGGTCTTCAACACAATCTGTGAAATTTTGAGCTGTCTGTGTTTGCTACAAGAGGAGATATCACAAAGTATGCGCTTTTGTTGTTTCCATTGGTTTCAATGCATTTTGGCCTTAAAAAAGCATTTGCTGTTTTCTCTTAAACGCAACATGGGAGAAAAACAATTTGACATCACATTTGTGGGTCTTGGTCTTCAACACAATCTGTGAAATTTTGAGCTGTCTGTGTTTGCTACAAGAGGAGAAATCACAAAGTATGCGCTTTTGTTGTTTCCATTGGTTTCATTGCATTTTGGACTTAAATGAGCATTTGTTGTTTTCTCTTAAACGCAACATGGAAGAAAAAACATTTCACATCACATTTGTGGGACTAGGTCTTCAACACAATCTGTGAAATTTTGAGCTGTCTGTGTTTGCTACAAGAGGAGATTTCACAAAGTATACGCTTTTGTTTCCATTGGTTTCAATGCATTTTGGTCTAAAACGAGCATTTGCTCTTTTTTCTTAAACGCAACATGGGAGAAAAACAATTTCACATCACTTTTGTGGGTCTTGGTCTTCAACACAATCTGTGAAATTTTGTGCTGTCTGTGTTTGCTACAAGAGGAGATATCACAAATATTGCGCTTTTTGTAGTTTCCATTGGTTTCAATGTATTTTGACCTAAAATGAGCATTTGATGTTTTCTGTTAAACACAACTTGTGAGAAAAACCATTTCACATCACATTTGTGGGTCTTGGTCTTCAACACAATCTGTGAAATTTTGAGCTGTCTGTGTTTGCTACAAGAGGAGATATCACAAACTATATGCTTTTGTTTCCATTGGTTTCAATGCATTTTGGTCTAAAATGAGCATTTGCTCTTTTCTCTTAAACGCAACATGGGAGAAAAACCATTTCACATCACATTTGTGGGTCTTGGTCTTCAACACAATCTGTGAAATTTTGAGCTGTCTGTGTTTGCTACAAGAGGAGATATCACAAAGTATGCGCATTTGTTGTTTCCATTGGTTTCAATGCATTTTGAACTTAAAGGAGCATTTGTTGTTTTCTCTTAAATGCAACATGGGAGAAAAACCATTTCACATCACATTTGTGGGTCTTGGTCTTCAACACAATCTCTGAAATTTTGAGCTGTCTGTGTTTGCTACAAGAGGAGATATCACAAAGTATGCGCATTTGTTGTTTCCATTGGTTTCAATGCATTTTGGCCTAAAACGAGCATTTGCTGTTTTCTCTTAAATGCAACTTGGGAGAAAAACCATTTCACATCACATTTGTGGGTCTTGGTCTTCAACACAATCTGTGAAATTTTGAGCTGTCTGTGTTTGCTACAAGAGGAGATATCACAAAGTATGCTCATTTGTTGTTTCCATTGGTTTCAATGCATTTTGGCCTTAAAAAAGCATTTGCTGTTTTCTCTTAAATGCAACATGGGAGAAAAACAATTTGACATCACATTTGTGGGTCTTGGTCTTCAACACAATCCGTGAAATTTTGAGCTGTCTGTGTTTGCTACAAGAGGAAATATCACAAATTATACGCTTTTGTTTCCATTGGTTTCAATACATTTTGGTCTAAAACAAGCATTTGCTCTTTTCTCTTAAACGCAACATGGGAGAAAAACCATTTCACATCACATTTGTGGGTCTTGGTCTTCAACACAATCTGTGAAATTTTGAGCTGTCTGTGTTTGCTGCAAGAGGAGTTATCACAAAGTATGCATTATTGTTGTTTCCATTGCTTTCAAAGCATTTTGGCCTAAAATGAGCATTTGCTGTTTTCTCTTAAAAGCAACATGGGAGAAAAACCGTTTCACATCACATTTGTGGGTCTTGGTCTACAACACAATCTGTGAAATTTTGAGCTGTCTGTGTTTGCTACAAGAGGAGTTATCACAAAGTATGCATTATTGTTGTTTACATTGCTTTCAAAGCATTTTGGCCTAAAACGATCATTTGCTGTTTTCTCTTAAATGCAACATGGGAGAAAAACCATTTCACATCACATTTGTGGGTCTTGGTCTTCAACACAATCTGTGAAATTTTGAGCTGTCTGTGTTTGCTACAAGAGGAGATATCACAAAGTATGTGCTTTTGTTGTTTCCATTGGTTTCAATGCATTTTGGACTTAAATGAGCATTTGTTGTTTTTTCTTAAAACGCAACATGGGTGAAAAACCATTTCACATCACATTTGTGGGTCTTGGTCTTCAACACAATCTGTGAAATTTTGAGCTGTCTGTGTTTGCTACAAGAGGAGATATCACAAAGTATGCACTTTTGTTGTTTCCATTGGTTTCAATGCATTTTGGACTTAAATGAGCATTTGTTGTTTTTTCTTAAAACGCAACATGGGTGAAAAACCATTTCACATCACATTTGTGGGTCTTGGTCTTCAACACAATCTGTGAAATTTTGAGCTGTCTGTGTTTGCTACAAGAGGAGATATCACAAAGTATGCGCTTTTGTTGTTTTCATTGGTTTCAATGCATTTTGGACTTAAAAAAGCATTTGCTGTTTTCTCTTAAACGCAACATGGGAGAAAAACAATTTGACATCACATTTGTGGGTCTTGGTCTTCAACACAATCTGTGAAATTTTGAGCTTTCTGTGTTTGCTACAAGAGGAGAAATCACAAAGTATGCGCTTTTGTTGTTTCCATTGGTTTCATTGCATTTTGGACTTAAATGAGCATTTGTTGTTTTCTCTTAAACGCAACATGGAAGAAAAAACATTTCACATCACATTTGTGGGTCTTGGTCTTCAACACAATCTGTGAAATTTTGAGCTGTCTGTGTTTGCTACAAGAGGAGATTTCACAAAGTATACGCTTTTGTTTCCATTGGTTTCAATGCATTTTGGTCTAAAACGAGCATTTGCTCTTTTTTCTTAAACGCAACATGGGAGAAAAACAATTTCACATCACTTTTGTGGGTCTTGGTCTTCAACACAATCTGTGAAATTTTGTGCTGTCTGTGTTTGCTACAAGAGGAGATATCACAAATATTGCGCTTTTTGTAGTTTCCATTGGTTTCAATGTATTTTGACCTAAAATGAGCATTTGATGTTTTCTGTTAAACACAACTTGTGAGAAAAACCATTTCACATCACATTTGTGGGTCTTGGTCTTCAACACAATCTGTGAAATTTTGAGCTGTCTGTGTTTGCTACAAGAGGAGATATTACAAACTATATGCTTTTGTTTCCATTGGTTTCAATACATTTTGGTCTAAAATGAGCATTTGCTCTTTTCTCTTAAACGCAACATGGGAGAAAAACCATTTCACATCACATTTGTGGGTCTTGGTCTTCAACACAATCTGTGAAATTTTGAGCTGTCTGTGTTTGCTACAAGAGGAGATATCACAAAGTATGCGCATTTGTTGTTTCCATTGGTTTCAATGCATTTTGGATTTAAAGGAGCATTTGTTGTTTTCTCTTAAATGCAACATGGGAGAAAAACCATTTCACATCACATTTGTGGGTCTTGGTCTTCAACACAATCTCTGAAATTTTGAGCTGTCTGTGTTTGCTACAAGAGGAGATATCACAAAGTATGCGCATTTGTTGTTTCCATTGGTTTCAATGCATTTTGGCCTAAAACGAGCATTTGCTGTTTTCTCTTAAATGCAACTTGGGAGAAAAACCATTTCACATCACATTTGTGGGTCTTGGTCTTCAACACAATCTGTGAAATTTTGAGCTGTCTGTGTTTGCTACAAGAGGAGATATCACAAAGTATGCGCATTTGTTGTTTCCATTGGTTTCAATGCATTTTGGCCTTAAAAAAGCATTTGCTGTTTTCTCTTAAACGCAACATGGGAGAAAAACAATTTGACATCACATTTGTGGGTCTTGGTCTTCAACACAATCCGTGAAATTTTGAGCTGTCTGTGTTTGCTACAAGAGGAGATATCACAAATTATACGCTTTTGTTTCCATTGGTTTCAATACATTTTGGTCTAAAACAAGCATTTGCTCTTTTCTCTTAAACGCAACATGGGAGAAAAACCATTTCACATCACATTTGTGGGTCATGGTCTTCAACACAATCTGTGAAATTTTGAGCTGTCTGTGTTTGCTGCAAGAGGAGTTATCACAAAGTATGCATTATTGTTGTTTCCATTGCTTTCAAAGCATTTTGGCCTAAAATGAGCATTTGCTGTTTTCTCTTAAAAGCAACATGTGAGAAAAACCGTTTCACATCACATTTGTGGGTCTTGGTCTACAACACAATCTGTGAAATTTTGAGCTGTCTGTGTTTGCTACAAGAGGAGTTATCACAAAGTATGCATTATTGTTGTTTACATTGCTTTCAAAGCATTTTGGCCTAAAACGATCATTTGCTGTTTTCTCTTAAATGCAACATGGGAGAAAAACCATTTCACATCACATTTGTGGGTCTTGGTCTTCAACACAATCTGTGAAATTTTGAGCTGTCTGTGTTTGCTACAAGAGGAGATATCACAAAGTATGCGCTTTTGTTGTTTCCATTGGTTTCAATGCATTTTGGACTTAAATGAGCATTTGTTGTTTTTTCTTAAAACGCAACATGGGTGAAAAACCATTTCACATCACATTTGTGGGTCTTGGTCTTCAACACAATCTGTGAAATTTTGAGCTGTCTGTGTTTGCTACAAGAGGAGATATCACAAAGTATGTGCTGTTGTTGTTTCCATTGGTTTCAATGCATTTTGGACTTAAATGAGCATTTGTTGTTTTTTCTTAAAACGCAACATGGGTGAAAAACCATTTCACATCACATTTGTGGGTCTTGGTCTTCAACACAATCTGTGAAATTTTGAGCTGTCTGTGTTTGCTACAAGAGGAGATATCACAAAGTATGCGCTTTTGTTGTTTCCATTGGTTTCAATGCATTTTGGACTTAAATGAGCATTTGTTGTTTTTTCTTAAAACGCAACATGGGTGAAAAACCATTTCACATCACATTTGTGGGTCTTGGTCTTCAACACAATCTGTGAAATTTTGAGCTGTCTGTGTTTGCTACAAGAGGAGATATTACAAAGTATGCGCTTTTGTTGTTTTCATTGGTTTCAATGCATTTTGGCCTTAAAAAAGCATTTGCTGTTTTCTCTTAAACGCAACATGGGAGAAAAACAATTTGACATCACATTTGTGGGTCTTGGTCTTCAACACAATATGTGAAATTTTGAGCTTTCTGTGTTTGCTACAAGAGGAGAAATCACAAAGTATGCGCTTTTGTTGTTTCCATTGGTTTCATTGCATTTTGGACTTAAATGAGCATTTGTTGTTTTCTCTTAAACGCAACATGGAAGAAAAAACATTTCACATCACATTTGTGGGTCTTGGTCTTCAACACAATATGTGAAATTTTGAGCTGTCTGTGTTTGCTACAAGAGGAGATATCACAAAGTATGCGCATTTGTTGTTTCCATTGGTTTCAATGCATTTTGGCCTTAAAAAAGCATTTGCTGTTTTCTCTTAAACGCAACATGGGAGAAAAACAATTTGACATCACATTTGTGGGTCTTGGTCTTCAACACAATCCGTGAAATTTTGAGCTGTCTGTGTTTGCTACAAGAGGAGATATCACAAATTATACGCTTTTGTTTCCATTGGTTTCAATACATTTTGGTCTAAAACAAGCATTTGCTCTTTTCTCTTAAACGCAACATGGGAGAAAAACCATTTCACATCACATTTGTGGGTCTTGGTCTTCAACACAATCTGTGAAATTTTGAGCTGTCTGTGTTTGCTGCAAGAGGAGTTATCACAAAGTATGCATTATTGTTGTTTCCATTGCTTTCAAAGCATTTTGGCCTAAAATGAGCATTTGCTGTTTTCTCTTAAAAGCAACATGGGAGAAAAACCGTTTCACATCACATTTGTGGGTCTTGGTCTACAACACAATCTGTGAAATTTTGAGCTGTCTGTGTTTGCTACAAGAGGAGTTATCACAAAGTATGCATTATTGTTGTTTACATTGCTTTCAAAGCATTTTGGCCTAAAACGATCATTTGCTGTTTTCTCTTAAATGCAACATGGGAGAAAAACCATTTCACATCACATTTGTGGGTCTTGGTCTTCAACACAATCTGTGAAATTTTGAGCTGTCTGTGTTTGCTACAAGAGGAGATATCACAAAGTATGCGCTTTTGTTGTTTCCATTGGTTTCAATGCATTTTGGACTTAAATGAGCATTTGTTGTTTTTTCTTAAAACGCAACATGGGTGAAAAACCATTTCACATCACATTTGTGGGTCTTGGTCTTCAACACAATCTGTGAAATTTTGAGCTGTCTGTGTTTGCTACAAGAGGAGATATCACAAAGTATGTGCTTTTGTTGTTTCCATTGGTTTCAATGCATTTTGGACTTAAATGAGCATTTGTTGTTTTTTCTTAAAACGCAACATGGGTGAAAAACCATTTCACATCACATTTGTGGGTCTTGGTCTTCAACACAATCTGTGAAATTTTGAGCTGTCTGTGTTTGCTACAAGAGGAGATATCACAAAGTATGCGCTTTTGTTGTTTCCATTGGTTTCAATGCATTTTGGCATTAAATGAGCATTTGTTGTTTTTTCTTAAAACGCAACATGGGTGAAAAACCATTTCACATCACATTTGTGGGTCTTGGTCTTCAACACAATCTGTGAAATTTTGAGCTGTCTGTGTTTGCTACAAGAGGAGATATTACAAAGTATGCGCTTTTGTTGTTTTCATTGGTTTCAATGCATTTTGGCCTTAAAAAAGCATTTGCTGTTTTCTCTTAAACGCAACATGGGAGAAAAACAATTTGACATCACATTTGTGGGTCTTGGTCTTCAACACAATATGTGAAATTTTGAGCTTTCTGTGTTTGCTACAAGAGGAGAAATCACAAAGTATGCGCTTTTGTTGTTTCCATTGGTTTCATTGCATTTTGGACTTAAATGAGCATTTGTTGTTTTCTCTTAAACGCAACATGGAAGAAAAAACATTTCACATCACATTTGTGGGTCTTGGTCTTCAACACAATATGTGAAATTTTGAGCTGTCTGTGTTTGCTACAAGAGGAGATATCACAAAGTATGCGCATTTGTTGTTTCCATTGGTTTCAATGCATTTTGGCCTTAAAAAAGCATTTGCTGTTTTCTCTTAAACGCAACATGGGAGAAAAACAATTTGACATCACATTTGTGGGTCTTGGTCTTCAACACAATCCGTGAAATTTTGAGCTGTCTGTGTTTGCTACAAGAGGAGATATCACAAATTATACGCTTTTGTTTCCATTGGTTTCAATACATTTTGGTCTAAAACAAGCATTTGCTCTTTTCTCTTAAACGCAACATGGGAGAAAAACCATTTCACATCACATTTGTGGGTCTTGGTCTTCAACACAATCTGTGAAATTTTGAGCTGTCTGTGTTTGCTGCAAGAGGAGTTATCACAAAGTATGCATTATTGTTGTTTCCATTGCTTTCAAAGCATTTTGGCCTAAAATGAGCATTTGCTGTTTTCTCTTAAAAGCAACATGGGAGAAAAACCGTTTCACATCACATTTGTGGGTCTTGGTCTACAACACAATCTGTGAAATTTTGAGCTGTCTGTGTTTGCTACAAGAGGAGTTATCACAAAGTATGCATTATTGTTGTTTACATTGCTTTCAAAGCATTTTGGCCTAAAACGATCATTTGCTGTTTTCTCTTAAATGCAACATGGGAGAAAAACCATTTCACATCACATTTGTGGGTCTTGGTCTTCAACACAATCTGTGAAATTTTGAGCTGTCTGTGTTTGCTACAAGAGGAGATATCACAAAGTATGCGCTTTTGTTGTTTCCATTGGTTTCAATGCATTTTGGACTTAAATGAGCATTTGTTGTTTTTTCTTAAAACGCAACATGGGTGAAAAACCATTTCACATCACATTTGTGGGTCTTGGTCTTCAACACAATCTGTGAAATTTTGAGCTGTCTGTGTTTGCTACAAGAGGAGATATCACAAAGTATGTGCTTTTGTTGTTTCCATTGGTTTCAATGCATTTTGGACTTAAATGAGCATTTGTTGTTTTTTCTTAAAACGCAACATGGGTGAAAAACCATTTCACATCACATTTGTGGGTCTTGGTCTTCAACACAATCTGTGAAATTTTGAGCTGTCTGTGTTTGCTACAAGAGGAGATATCACAAAGTATGCGCTTTTGTTGTTTCCATTGGTTTCAATGCATTTTGGACTTAAATGAGCATTTGTTGTTTTTTCTTAAAACGCAACATGGGTGAAAAACCATTTCACATCACATTTGTGGGTCTTGGTCTTCAACACAATCTGTGAAATTTTGAGCTGTCTGTGTTTGCTACAAGAGGAGATATTACAAAGTATGCGCTTTTGTTGTTTTCATTGGTTTCAATGCATTTTGGCCTTAAAAAAGCATTTGCTGTTTTCTCTTAAACGCAACATGGGAGAAAAACAATTTGACATCACATTTGTGGGTCTTGGTCTTCAACACAATATGTGAAATTTTGAGCTTTCTGTGTTTGCTACAAGAGGAGAAATCACAAAGTATGCGCTTTTGTTGTTTCCATTGGTTTCATTGCATTTTGGACTTAAATGAGCATTTGTTGTTTTCTCTTAAACGCAACATGGAAGAAAAAACATTTCACATCACATTTGTGGGACTAGGTCTTCAACACAATCTGTGAAATTTTGAGCTGTCTGTGTTTGCTACAAGAGGAGATTTCACAAAGTATACGCTTTTGTTTCCATTGGTTTCAATGCATTTTGGTCTAAAACGAGCATTTGCTCTTTTTTCTTAAACGCAACATGGGAGAAAAACAATTTCACATCACGTTTGTGGGTCTTGGTCTTCAACATAATCTGTGAAATTTTGTGCTGTCTGTGTTTGCTACAAGAGGAGATATCACAAATATTGCGCTTTTTGTAGTTTCCATTGGTTTCAATGTATTTTGACCTAAAATGAGCATTTGATGTTTTCTGTTAAACACAACTTGTGAAAAAAACCATTTCACATCACATTTGTGGGTCTTGGTCTTCAACACAATGTGTGAAATTTTGAGCTGTCTGTGTTTGCTACAAGAGGAGATATCACAAACTATATGCTTTTGTTTCCATTGGTTTCAATGCATTTTGGTCTAAAATGAGCATTTGCTCTTTTCTCTTAAACGCAACATGGGAGAAAAACCATTTCACATCACATTTGTGGGTCTTGGTCTTCAACACAATCTGTGAAATTTTGAGCTGTCTGTGTTTGCTACAAGAGGAGATATCACAAAGTATGCGCATTTGTTGTTTCCATTGGTTTCAATGCATTTTGGACTTAAAGGAGCATTTGTTGTTTTCTCTTAAATGCAACATGGGAGAAAAACCATTTCACATCACATTTGTGGGTCTTGGTCTTCAACACAATCTCTGAAATTTTGAGCTGTCTGTGTTTGCTACAAGAGGAGATATCACAAAGTATGCGCTTTGTTGTTTCCATTGGTTTCAATGCATTTTGGCCTAAAACGAGCATTTGCTGTTTTCTCTTAAATGCAACATGGGAGAAAAACCATTTCACATCACATTTGTGGGTCTTGGTCTTCAACACAATCTGTGAAATTTTGAGCTGTCTGTGTTTGCTACAAGAGGAGATATCACAAAGTATGCGCATTTGTTGTTTCCATTGGTTTCAATGCATTTTGGCCTTAAAAAAGCATTTGCTGTTTTCTCTTAAACGCAACATGGGAGAAAAACAATTTGACATCACATTTGTGGGTCTTGGTCTTCAACACAATCCGTGAAATTTTGAGCTGTCTGTGTTTGCTACAAGAGGAGATATCACAAATTATATGCTTTTGTTTCCATTGGTTTCAATACATTTTGGTCTAAAACAAGCATTTGCTCTTTTCTCTTAAACGCAACATGGGAGAAAAACCATTTCACATCACATTTGTGGGTCTTGGTCTTCAACACAATCTGTGAAATTTTGAGCTGTCTGTGTTTGCTGCAAGAGGAGTTATCATAAAGTATGCATTATTGTTGTTTCCATTGCTTTCAAAGCATTTTGGCCTAAAATGAGCATTTGCTGTTTTCTCTTAAAAGCAACATGGGAGAAAAACCGTTTCACATCACATTTGTGGGTCTTGGTCTTCAACACAATCTGTGAAATTTTGAACTGTCTGTGTTTGCTACAAGAGGAGTTATCACAAAGTATGCATTATTGTTGTTTACATTGCTTTCAAAGCATTTTGGCCTAAAACGATCATTTGCTGTTTTCTCTTAAATGCAACATGGGAGAAAAAACATTTCACATCACATTTGTGGGTCTTGGTCTTCAACACAATCTGTGAAATTTTGAGCTGTCTGTGTTTGCTACAAGAGGAGATATCACAAAGTATGCGCTTTTGTTGTTTTCATTGGTTTCAATGCATTTTGGCCTTAAAAAAGCATTTGCTGTTTTCTCTTAAACGCAACATGGGAGAAAAACAATTTGACATCACATTTGTGGGTCTTGGTCTTCAACACAATATGTGAAATTTTGAGCTTTCTGTGTTTACTACAAGAGAAGATATCACAAAGTATGCGCTTTTGTTGTTTCCATTGGTTTCATTGCATTTTGGACTTAAATGAGCATTTGTTGTTTTCTCTTAAACGCAACATGGGAGAAAAAACATTTCACATCACATTTGAGGGTCTTGGTCTTCAACACAATCTCTGAAATTTTGAGCTGTCTGTGTTTGCTACAAGAGGAGATATCACAAAGTATGCGCTTTTGTTGTTTCCATTGGTTTCAATGCATTTTGGCATTAAAAAAGCATTTGCTTTTTTCTCTTAAACGCAACATGGGAGAAAAACCATTTCACATCACATTTGTGGGTCTTGGTCTTCAACACAATCTGTGAAATTTTGAGCTGTCTGTGTTTGCTGCAAGAGGAGTTATCACAAAGTATGCATTATTGTTGTTTCCATTGCTTTCAAAGCATTTTGGCCTAAAATGAGCATTTGCGGTTTTCTCTTAAAAGCAACATGGGAGAAAAACCGTTTCACATCACATTTGTGGGTCTTGGTCTTCAACACAATCTGTAAAATTTTGAGCTGTCTGTGTTTGCTACAAGAGGAGTTATCACAAAGTATGCATTATTGTTGTTTACATTGCTTTCAAAGCATTTTGGCCTAAAACGATCATTTGCTGTTTTCTCTTAAATGCAACATGGGAGAAAAACCATTTCACATCACATTTGTGGGTCTTGGTCTTCAACACAATCTGTGAAATTTTGAGCTGTCTGTGTTTGCTACAAGAGGAGATATCACAAAGTATGCGCTTTTGTTGTTTCCTATGGTTTCAATGCATTTTTGATATAAATGAGCATTTGTTGTTTTTTCTTAAAACGCAACATGGGAGAAAAACCATTTCACATCACATTTGTGGGTCTTGGTCTTCAACACAATCTGTGAAATTTTGAGCTGTCTGTGTTTGCTACAAGAGGAGATATCACAAAGTATGCGCTTTTGTTGTTTCCATTGGTTTCAATGCATTTTGGACTTAAATGAGCATTTGTTGTTTTTTCTTAAAACGCAACATGGGTGAAAAACCATTTCACATCACATTTGTGGGTCTTGGTCTTCAACACAATCTGTGAAATTTTGAGCTGTCTGTGTTTGCTACAAGAGGAGATATCACAAAGTATGCGCTTTTGTTGTTTTCATTGGTTTCAATGCATTTTGGCCTTAAAAAAGCATTTGCTGTTTTCTCTTAAACGCAACATGGGAGAAAAACAATTTGACATCACATTTGTGGGTCTTGGTCTTCAACACAATCCGTGAAATTTTGAGCTGTCTGTGTTTGCTACAAGAGGAGATATCACAAAGTATGCGCTTTTGTTGTTTCCATTGGTTTCAAAGCATTTTGGCCTAAAACGAGCATTTGCTGTTTTCTCTTAAATGCAACATGGGAGAAAAACCATTTCACATCACATTTGAGGGTCTTGGTCTTCAACACAATCTCTGAAATTTTGAGCTGTCTGTGTTTGCTACAAGAGGAGATATCACAAAGTATGCGCTTTTGTTGTTTCCATTGGTTTCAATGCATTTTGGCCTTAAAAAAGCATTTGCTGTTTTCTCTTAAACGCAACATGGGAGAAAAACAATTTGACATCACATTTGTGGGTCTTGGTCTTCAACACAATCCGTGAAATTTTGAGCTGTTTGTGTTTGCTACAAGAGGAGATATCACAAATTATACGCTTTTGTTTCCATTGGTTTCAATGCATTTTGGTCTAAAACGAGCATTTGCTCTTTTCTTTTAAAAGCAACGTGGGAGACCATTTCACATAACATTTGTGGGTCTTGGTCTTCAACACAATCTGTGAAATTTTGAGCTGTCTGTGTTTGCTACAAGAGTAGATATCACAAAGTATGCGCTTTTGTTGTTTCCATTGGTTTCAAAGCATTTTGGCCTAAAACGAGCATTTGCTGTTTTCTCTTAAATGCAACATGGGAGAAAAACCATTTCACATCACATTTGAGGGTCTTGGTCTTCAACACAATCTCTGAAATTTTGAGCTGTCTGTGTTTGCTACAAGAGGAGATATCACAAAGTATGCGCTTTTGTTGTTTCCATTGCTTTCAATGCATTTTGGCCTTAAAAAAGCATTTGCTATTTTCTCTTAAACGCAACATGGGAGAAAAACAATTTGACATCACATTTGTGGGTCTTGGTCTTGAACACAATCCGTGAAATTTTGAGCTTTCTGTGTTTGCTACAAGAGGAGATATCACAAAGTATGCGCTTTTGTTTCCATTGGTTTCATTGCATTTTGGACTTAAATGAGCATTTGTTGTTTTCTCTTAAACGCAACATGGGAGAAAAAACATTTCACATCACATTTGTGGGACTAGGTCTTCAACACAATCTGTGAAATTTTGAGCTGTCTGTGTTTGCTACAAGAGGAGATTTCACAAAGTATACGCTTTTGTTTCCATTGGTTTCAATGCATTTTGGTCTAAAATGAGCATTTGCTCTTTTCTCTTAAACGCAACATGGGAGAAAAACAATTTCACATCACTTTTGTGGGTCTTGGTCTTCAACACAATCTGTGAAATTTTGTGCTGTCTGTGTTTGCTACAAGAGGAGATATCACAAATATTGCACTTTTTGTATATTCCATTTGTTTCAATGTATTTTGACCTAAAACGAGCATTTGCTGTTTTCTCTTAAATGCAACATGGAAGAAAAACCATTTCACATCACATTTGAGGGTCTTGGTCTTCAACACAATCTCTGAAATTTTGAGCTGTCTGTGTTTGCTACAAGAGGAGATATCACAAAGTATGCGCTTTTGTTGTTTCCATTGGTTTCAATGCATTTTGGCCTTAAAAAAGCATTTGCTTTTTTCTCTTAAACGCAACATGGGAGAAAAACCATTTCACATCACATTTGTGGGTCTTGGTCTTCAACACAATCTGTGAAATTTTGAGCTGTCTGTGTTTGCTACAAGAGGAGATATCACAAACTATACGCTTTTGTTTCCATTGGTTTCAATGCATTTTGGTCTAAAATAAGAATTTGCTCTTTTCTCTTAAACGCAACATGGGAGAAAAACCATTTCACATCACATTTGTGGGTCTTTGTCTTCAACACAGTCTGTGAAATTTTGAGCTGTCTGTGTTTGCTGCAAGAGGAGTTATCACAAAGTATGCGCTTTTGTTGTTTCCATTGGTTTCAATGCATTTTGGCCTTAAAAAAGCATTTGCTGTTTTCTCTTAAACGCAACATGGGAGAAAAACAATTTGACATCACATTTGTGGGTCTTGGTCTTCAACACAATCTGTGAAATTTTGAGCTGTCTGTGTTTGCTACAAGAGGAGATATCACAAAGTATGCGCATTTGTTGTTTCCATTGGTTTCAATGAATTTTGGACTTAAATGAGCATTTGTTGTTTTCTCTTAAACGCAACATGAGAGAAAAAACATTTCACATCACATTTGTGGGTCTTGGTCTTCAACACAATCTATGAAATTTTGAGCTGTCTGTGTTTGCTACAAGAGGAGATATCACAAAGTATGCGCTTTTGTTGTTTCCATTGGTTTCAAAGCATTTTGGCCAAAAAGGAGCATTTGCTGTTTTCTCTTAAATGCAACATGGGAGAAAAACCATTTCACATCACATTTGTGGGTCTTGGTCTTCAACACAATCTGTGAAATTTTGAGCTGTCTGTGTTTGCTACAAGAGGAGATATCACAAAGTATACCCTTTTGTTTCCATTGGTTTCAATGCATTTTGGTCTAAAATGAGCATTTGCTCTTTTCTCTTAAACGCAACATGGGAGAAAGACCATTTCACATCAAATTTGTGGGTCTTGGTCTTCAACACAATCTGTGAAATTTTGAGCTGTCTGTGTTTGCTACAAGAGTAGATATCACAAAGTATGCGCTTTTGTTGTTTCCATTGGTTTCAATGCATTTTGGACTTAAATGAGCATTTGTTGTTTTTTCTTAAAACGCAACATGGGTGAAAAACCATTTCACATCACATTTGTGGGTCTTGGTCTTCAACACAATCTGTGAAATTTTGAGCTGTCTGTGTTTGCTACAAGAGGAGATATCACAAAGTATGCGCTTTTGTTGTTTCCATTGGTTTCAATGCATTTTGGACTTAAATGAGCATTTGTTGTTTTTTCTTAAAACGCAACATGGGTGAAAAACCATTTCACATCACATTTGTGGGTCTTGGTCTTCAACACAATCTGTGAAATTTTGAGCTGTCTGTGTTTGCTACAAGAGGAGATATCACAAAGTATGAGCTTTTGTTGTTTTCATTGGTTTCAATGCATTTTGGCCTTAAATAAGCATTTGCTGTTTTCTCTTAAACGCAACATGGGAGAAAAACAATTTGACATCACATTTGTGGGTCTTGGTCTTCAACACAATATGTGAAATTTTGAGCTTTCTGTGTTTGCTACAAGAGGAGATATCACAAAGTATGCGCTTTTGTTGTTTCCATTGGTTTCATTGCATTTTGGACTTAAATGAGCATTTGTTGTTTTCTCTTAAATGCAACATGGGAGAAAAAACATTTCACATCACATTTGAGGGTCTTGGTCTTCAACACAATCTCTGAAATTTTGAGCTGCCTGTGTTTGCTACAAGAGAAGATATCACAAAGTATGTGCTTTTGTTGTTTCCATTGGTTTCAATGCATTTTGGCCTTAAAAAAGCATTTGCTTTTTTCTCTTAAACGCAACATGGGAGAAAAACCATTTCACATCACATTTGTGGGTCTTGGTCTTCAACACAATCTGTGAAATTTTGAGCTGTCTGTGTTTGCTACAAGAGGAGATATCACAAAGTATACCCTTTTGTTTCCATTGGTTTCAATGCATTTTGGTCTAAAATGAGCATTTGCTCTTTTCTCTTAAACGCAACATGGGAGAAAGACCATTTCACATCAAATTTGTGGGTCTTGGTCTTCAACACAATCTGTGAAATTTTGAGCTGTCTGTGTTTGCTACAAGAGTAGATATCACAAAGTATGCGCTTTTGTTGTTTCCATTGGTTTCAATGCATTTTGGACTTAAATGAGCATTTGTTGTTTTTTCTTAAAACACAACATGGGTGAAAAACCATTTCACATCACATTTGTGGGTCTTGGTCTTCAACACAATCTGTGAAATTTTGAGCTGTCTGTGTTTGCTACAAGAGGAGATATCACAAAGTATGCGCTTTTGTTGTTTCCATTGGTTTCAATGCATTTTGGACTTAAATGAGCATTTGTTGTTTTTTCTTAAAACGCAACATGGGTGAAAAACCATTTCACATCACATTTGTGGGTCTTGGTCTTCAACACAATCTGTGAAATTTTGAGCTGTCTGTGTTTGCTACAAGAGGAGATATCACAAAGTATGCGCTTTTGTTGTTTTCATTGGTTTCAATGCATTTTGGCCTTAAAAAAGCATTTGCTGTTTTCTCTTAAACGCAACATGGGAGAAAAACAATTTGACATCACATTTGTGGGTCTTGGTCTTCAACACAATATGTGAAATTTTGAGCTTTCTGTGTTTGCTACAAGAGGAGATATCACAAAGTATGCGCTTTTGTTGTTTCCATTGGTTTCATTGCATTTTGGACTTAAATGAGCATTTGTTGTTTTCTCTTAAACGCAACATGGGAGAAAAAACATTTCACATCACATTTGAGGGTCTTGGTCTTCAACACAATCTCTGAAATTTTGAGCTGTCTGTGTTTGCTACAAGAGGAGATATCACAAAGTATGCGCTTTTGTTGTTTCCATTGGTTTCAATGCATTTTGGCCTTAAAAAAGCATTTGCTTTTTTCTCTTAAACGCAACATGGGAGAAAAACCATTTCACATCACATTTGTGGGTCTTGGTCTTCAACACAATCTGTGAAATTTTGAGCTGTCTGTGTTTGCTGCAAGAGGAGTTATCACAAAGTATGCATTATTGTTGTTTCCATTGCTTTCAAAGCATTTTGGCCTAAAATGAGCATTTGCTGTTGTCTCTTAAAAGCAACATGGGAGAAAAACCGTTTCACATCACATTTGTGGGTCTTGGTCTTCAACACAATCTGTAAAATTTTGAGCTGTCTGTGTTTGCTACAAGAGGAGTTATCACAAAGTATGCATTATTGTTGTTTACATTGCTTTCAAAGCATTTTGGCCTAAAACGATCATTTGCTGTTTTTTCTTAAATGCAACATGGGAGAAAAACCATTTCACATCACATTTGTGGGTCTTGGTCTTCAACACAATCTGTGAAATTTTGAGCTGTCTGTGTTTGCTACAAGAGGAGATATCACAAAGTATGTGCTTTTGTTGTTTCCATTGGTTTCAATGCATTTTGGACTTAAATGAGCATTTGTTGTTTTTTCTTAAAACGCAACATGGGTGAAAAACCATTTCACATCACATTTGTGGGTCTTGGTCTTCAACATAATCCGTGAAATTTTGAGCTGTCTGTGTTTGCTACAAGAGGAGATATCACAAAGTATGCGCTTTTGTTGTTTCCATTGGTTTCAATGCATTTTGGACTTAAATGAGCATTTGTTGTTTTTTCTTAAAACGCAACATGGGTGAAAAACCATTTCACATCACATTTGTGGGTCTTGGTCTTCAACACAATCTGTGAAATTTTGAGCTGTCTGTGTTTGCTACAAGAGGAGATATCACAAAGTATGCGCTTTTGTTGTTTCCATTGGTTTCAATGCATTTTGGACTTAAAAAAGCATTTGCTGTTTTCTCTTAAACGCAACATGGGAGAAAAACAATTTGACATCACATTTGTGGGTCTTGGTTTTCAACACAATCCGTGAAATTTTGAGCTGTCTGTGTTTGCTACAAGAGGAGATATCACAAATTATACGCTTTTGTTTCCATTGGTTTCAATACATTTTGGTCTAAAACAAGCATTTGCTCTTTTCTCTTAAACACAACTTGGGAGAAAAACCATTTCACATCACATTTGTGGGTCTTGGTCTTCAACACAATCTGTGAAATTTTGAGCTGTCTGTGTTTGCTACAAGAGGAGATATCACAAAGTATACCCTTTTGTTTCCATTGGTTTCAATGCATTTTGGTCTAAAACGAGCATTTGCTCTTTTCTTTTAAACGCAACGTGGGAGACCATTTCACATCACATTTGTGGGTCTTGGTCTTCAACACAATCTGTGAAATTTTGAGCTGTCTGTGTTTGCTACAAGAGTAGATATCACAAAGTATGCGCTTTTGTTGTTTCCATTGGTTTCAAAGCATTTTGGCCTAAAACGAGCATTTGCTGTTTTCTCTTAAATGCAACATGGGAGAAAAACCATTTCACATTACATTTGAGGGTCTTGGTCTTCAACACAATCTCTGAAATTTTGAGCTGTCTGTGTTTGCTACAAGAGGAGATATCACAAAGTATGCGCTTTTGTTGTTTCCATTGGTTTCAATGCATTTTGGCCTTAAAAAAGCATTTGCTGTTTTCTCTTAAACGCAACATGGGAGAAAAACAATTTGACATCACATTTGTGGGTCTTGGTCTTCAACACAATCCGTGAAATTTTGAGCTGTCTGTGTTTGCTACAAGAGGAGATATCACAAATTATACACTTTTGTTTCCATTGTTTTAAATACATTTTGGTCTAAAACAAGCATTTGCTCTTTTCTCTTAAACGCAACATGGGAGAAAAACCATTTCACATCACATTTGTGGGTCTTGGTCTTCAACACAATCTGTGAAATTTTGAGCTGTCTGTGTTTGCTGCAAGAGGAGTTATCACAAAGTATGCATTATTGTTGTTTCCATTGCTTTCAAAGCATTTTGGCCTAAAATGAGCATTTGCTGTTTTCTCTTAAAAGCAACATGGGATAAAAACCGTTTCACATCACATTTGTGGGTCTTGGTTTTCAACACAATCTGTGAAATTTTGAGCTGTCTGTGTTTGCTACAAGAGGAGTTATCACAAAGTATGCATTATTGTTGTTTACATTGCTTTCAAAACATTTTGGCCTAAAACGATCATTTGCAGTTTTTTCTTAAAACGCAACATGGGAGAAAAAACATTTCACATCACATTTGTGGGTCTTGGTCTTCAACACAATCTGTGAAATTTTGAGCTGTCTGTGTTTGCTGCAAGAGGAGTTATCACAAAGTATGCATTATTGTTGTTTCCATTGCTTTCAAAGCATTTTGGCCTAAAATGAGCATTTGCTGTTTTCTCTTAAAAGCAACATGGGAGAAAAACCATTTCACATCACATTTGTGGGTCTTGGTCTTCAACACAATCTGTGAAATTTTGAGCTGTCTGTGTTTGCTACAAGAGGAGATATCACAAAGTATGCGCTTTTGTTGTTTCCATTGGTTTCAATGCATTTTGGACTTAAATGAGCATTTGTTGTTTTTTCTTAAAACGCAACATGGGTGAAAAACCATTTCACATCACATTTGTGGGTCTTGGTCTTCAACACAATCTGTCAAATTTTGAGCTGTCCGTGTTTGCTACAAGAGGAGATATCACAAAGTATGCGCTTTTGTTGTTTCCATTGGTTTCAATGCATTTTGGACTTAAATGAGCATTTGTTGTTTTTTCTTAAAACGCAACTTGGGTGAAAAACCATTTCACATCACATTTGTGGGTCTTGGTTTTCAACACAATCTGTGAAATTTTGAGCTGTCTGTGTTTGATACAAGAGGAGATATCACAAAGTATGCGCTTTTGTTGTTTCCATTGGTTTCAATGCATTTTGGACTTAAATGAGCATTTGTTGTTTTTTCTTAAAACGCAACATGGGTGAAAAACCATTTCACATCACATTTGTGGGTCTTGGTCTTCAACACAATCTGTGAAATTTTGAGCTGTCTGTGTTTGCTACAAGAGGAGATATCACAAAGTATGCGCTTTTGTTGTTTCCATTGCTTTCAATGCATTTTGGCCTAAAACGTGCATTTGCTGTTTTCTCTTAAATGCAACATGGGAGAAAAACCATTTCACATCACATTTGTGGGTCTTGGTCTTCAACACATCCAGTGAAATTTTGAGCTGTCTGTGTTTGCTACAAGAGGAGATATCACAAAGTATGCGCTTTTGTTGTTTCCATTGCTTTCAATGCATTTTGGCCTAAAACGTGCATTTGCTGTTTTCTCTTAAATGCAACATGGGAGAAAAACCATTTCACATCACATTTGTGGGTCTTGGTCTTCAACACATCCAGTGAAATTTTGAGCTGTCTGTGTTTGCTACAAGAGGAGATAACACAAAGTATGCGCTTTTGTTGTTTCCATTGCTTTCAATGCATTTTGGCCTAAAACGAGCATTTGCTGTTTTCTCTTAAACGCAACATGGGAGAAAAACCATTTCACATCACATATGTGGGTCTTGGTCTTCAACACATCCAGTGAAATTTTGAGCTGTCTGTGTTTGCTACAAGAGGAGATATCACAAAGTATGCGCTTTTGTTGTTTCCATTGCCTTCAATGCATTTTGGCCTAAAACATGCATTTGCTGTTTTCTCTTAAATGCAACATGGGAAAAAAACCATTTCACATCACATTTGTGGGTCTTGGTCTTCAACACATCCAGTGAAATTTTGAGCTGTCTGTGTTTGCTACAAGAGGAGATAACACAAAGTATGCGCTTTTGTTGTTTCCATTGGTTTCAATGCATTTTGGCCTTAAAAAAGCATTTGCTGTTTTCTCTTAAACGCAACATGGGAGAAAAACAATTTGACATCACATTTGTGGGTCTTGGTCTTCAACACAATCCGTGAAATTTTGAGCTGTCTGTGTTTGCTACAAGAGGAGATATCACAAATTATACACTTTTGTTTCCATTGTTTTAAATACATTTTGGTCTAAAACAAGCATTTGCTCTTTTCTCTTAAACGCAACATGGGAGAAAAACCATTTCACATCACATTTGTGGGTCTTGGTCTTCAACACAATCTGTGAAATTTTGAGCTGTCTGTGTTTGCTGCAAGAGGAGTTATCACAAAGTATGCATTATTGTTGTTTCCATTGCTTTCAAAGCATTTTGGCCTAAAATGAGCATTTGCTGTTTTCTCTTAAAAGCAACATGGGATAAAAACCGTTTCACATCACATTTGTGGGTCTTGGTTTTCAACACAATCTGTGAAATTTTGAGCTGTCTGTGTTTGCTACAAGAGGAGTTATCACAAAGTATGCATTATTGTTGTTTCCATTGCTTTCAAAACATTTTGGCCTAAAACGATCATTTGCAGTTTTTTCTTAAAACGCAACATGGGAGAAAAAACATTTCACATCACATTTGTGGGTCTTGGTCTTCAACACAATCTGTGAAATTTTGAGCTGTCTGTGTTTGCTGCAAGAGGAGTTATCACAAAGTATGCATTATTGTTGTTTCCATTGCTTTCGAAGCATTTTGGCCTAAAATGAGCATTTGCTGTTTTCTCTTAAAAGCAACATGGGAGAAAAACCATTTCACATCACATTTGTGGGTCTTGGTCTTCAACACAATCTGTGAAATTTTGAGCTGTCTGTGTTTGCTACAAGAGGAGATATCACAAAGTATGCGCTTTTGTTGTTTCCATTGGTTTCAATGCATTTTGGACTTAAATGAGCATTTGTTGTTTTTTCTTAAAACGCAACATGGGTGAAAAACCATTTCACATCACATTTGTGGGTCTTGGTCTTCAACACAATCTGTCAAATTTTGAGCTGTCCGTGTTTGCTACAAGAGGAGATATCACAAAGTATGCGCTTTTGTTGTTTCCATTGGTTTCAATGCATTTTGGACTTAAATGAGCATTTGTTGTTTTTTCTTAAAACGCAACTTGGGTGAAAAACCATTTCACATCACATTTGTGGGTCTTGGTTTTCAACACAATCTGTGAAATTTTGAGCTGTCTGTGTTTGATACAAGAGGAGATATCACAAAGTATGCGCTTTTGTTGTTTCCATTGGTTTCAATGCATTTTGGACTTAAATGAGCATTTGTTGTTTTTTCTTAAAACGCAACATGGGTGAAAAACCATTTCACATCACATTTGTGGGTCTTGGTCTTCAACACAATCTGTGAAATTTTGAGCTGTCTGTGTTTGCTACAAGAGGAGATATCACAAAGTATGCGCTTTTGTTGTTTCCATTGCTTTCAATGCATTTTGGCCTAAAACGTGCATTTGCTGTTTTCTCTTAAATGCAACATGGGAGAAAAACCATTTCACATCACATTTGTGGGTCTTGGTCTTCAACACATCCAGTGAAATTTTGAGCTGTCTGTGTTTGCTACAAGAGGAGATATCACAAAGTATGCGCTTTTGTTGTTTCCATTGCTTTCAATGCATTTTGGCCTAAAACGTGCATTTGCTGTTTTCTCTTAAATGCAACATGGGAGAAAAACCATTTCACATCACATTTGTGGGTCTTGGTCTTCAACACATCCAGTGAAATTTTGAGCTGTCTGTGTTTGCTACAAGAGGAGATAACACAAAGTATGCGCTTTTGTTGTTTCCATTGCTTTCAATGCATTTTGGCCTAAAACGAGCATTTGCTGTTTTCTCTTAAACGCAACATGGGAGAAAAACCATTTCACATCACATATGTGGGTCTTGGTCTTCAACACATCCAGTGAAATTTTGAGCTGTCTGTGTTTGCTACAAGAGGAGATATCACAAAGTATGCGCTTTTGTTGTTTCCATTGCTTTCAATGCATTTTGGCCTATAACATGCATTTGCTGTTTTCTCTTAAATGCAACATGGGAAAAAAACCATTTCACATCACATTTGTGGGTCTTGGTCTTCAACACATCCAGTGAAATTTTGAGCTGTCTGTGTTTGCTACAAGAGGAGATATCACAAAGTATGCGCTTTTGTTGTTTCCATTGCTTTCAATGCATTTTGGCCTAAAACGTGCATTTGCTGTTTTCTCTTAAATGCAACATGGGAGAAAAACCATTTCACATCACATTTGTGGGTCTTGGTCTTCAACACATCCAGTGAAATTTTGAGCTGTCAGTGTTTGCTACAAGAGGAGATAACACAAAGTATGCGCTTTTGTTGTTTCCATTGCTTTCAATGCATTTTGGCCTAAAACGAGCAATTGCTGTTTTCTCTTAAACGCAACATGGGAGAAAAACCATTTCACTTCACATTTGTGGGTCTTTGTCTTCAACACATCCAGTGAAATTTTGAGCTGTCTGTGTTTGCTACAAGAGGAGATATCACAAAGTATGCGCTTTTGTTGTTTCCATTGCTTTCAATGCATTTTGGCCTAAAACGTGCATTTGCTGTTTTCTCTTATATGCAACATGGGAGAAAAACCATTTCACATCACATTTGTGGGTCTTGGTCTTCAACACATGCAGTGAAATTTTAAGCTATCTGTGTTTGCTACAAGAGGAGATAACACAAGTTTGTGCTTTTGTTGTTTCCATTGCTTTCAATGCATTTTTGCCTAAAACGAGCAATTGCTGTTTTCTCTTAAACGCAACATGGGAGAAAAACCATTTCACATCACATTTGTGGGTCTTGGTCTTCAACACATCCAGTGAAATTTTGAGCTGTCTGTGTTTGCTACAAGAGGAGATAACACAAAGTATGCGCTTTTGTTGTTTCCATTGCTTTCAATGCATTTTGGCCTAAAACGAGCAATTGCTGTTTTCTCTTAAACGCAACAAGGGAGAAAAACCATTTCACATCACATTTGTGGGTCTTGGTCTTCAACACATCCAGTGAAATTTTGAGCTGTCTGTGTTTGCTACAAGAGGAGATATCACAAAGTATGCGCTTTTGTTGTTTCCATTGCTTTCCATGCATTTTGGCCTAAAACGTGCATTTGCTGTTTTCTCTTAAATGCAACATGGGAGAAAAACCATTTCACATCACATTTGTGGGTCTTGGTCTTCAACACATCCAGTGAAATTTTGAGCTGTCTGTGTTTGCTACAAGAGGAGATATCACAAAGTATGCACTTTTGTTGTTTCCATTGCTTTCAATGCATTTTGGCCTAAAACATGCATTTGCTGTTTTCTCTTAAATGCAACATGGGAGAAAAACCATTTCACATCACATTTGTGAGTCTTGGTCTTCAACACATCCAGTGAAATTTTGAGCTGTCTGTGTTTGCTACAAGAGGAGATAACACAAAGTATGCGCTTTTGTTGTTTCCACTGCTTTCAATGCATTTTTGCCAAAAACGAGTATTTGCTGTTTTCTCTTAAACGCAACATGGGAGAAAAACCATTTCACATCACATTTGTGGGTCTTGGTCTTCAACACATCCAGTGAAATTTTGAGCTGTCTGTGTTTGCTACAAGAGGAGATATCACAAAGTATGCGCTTTTGTTGCTTCCATTGCTTTCAATGCATTTTGGCCTAAAACGTGCATTTGCTGTTTTCTCTTAAATGCAACATGGGAGAAAAACCATTTCACATCACATTTGTGGGTCATGGTCTTCAACACATCCAGTAAAATTTTGAGCTGTCTGTGTTTGCTACAAGAGGAGATAACACAAAGTATGCGCTTTTGTTGTTTCCATTGCTTTCAATGCATTTTGGCCTAAAACGAGCAATTGCTGTTTTCTCTTAAACGCAACATGGGAGAAAAACCATTTCACATCACATTTGTGGGTCTTGTTCTTCAACACATCCAGTGAAATTTTGAGCTGTCTGTGTTTGCTACAAGAGGAGATATCACAAAGTATACGCTTTTGTTGTTTCCATTGCTTTCAATGCATTTTGGCCTAAAACGTGCATTTGCTGTTTTCTCTTAAATGCAACATGGGAGAAAAACCATTTCACATCACATTTGTGGGTCATGGTCTTCAACACATCCAGTGAAATTTTGAGCTGTCTGTGTTTGCTACAAGAGGAGATATCACAAAGTATGCGCTTTTGTTGTTTCCATTGCTTTCAATGCATTTTGGCCTAAAACGTGCATTTGCTGTTTTCTCTTAAATGCAACATGGGTGAAAAACCATTTCACATCACATTTGTGGGTCTTGGTCTTCAACACATCCAGTGAAATTTTGAGCTGTCTGTGTTTGCTACAAGAGGAGATATCACAAAGTATGCGCTTTTGTTGTTTCCATTGCTTTCAATGCATTTTGGCCTAAAACGTGCATTTGCTGCTTTCTCTTAAATGCAACATGGGAGAAAAACCATTTCACATCACATTTGTGGGTCTTGGTCTTCAACACATCCAGTGAAATTTTGAGCTGTCTGTGTTTGCTACAAGAGGAGATAACACAAAGTATGCGCTTTTGTTGTTTCCATTGCTTTCAATGCATTTTGGCCTAAAACGAGCATTTGCTGTTTTCTCTTAAACGCAACATGGGAGAAAAACCATTTCACATCACATATGTGGGTCTTGGTCTTCAACACATCCAGTGAAATTTTGAGCTGTCTGTGTTTGCTACAAGAGGAGATATCACAAAGTATGCGCTTTTGTTGTTTCCATTGCTTTCAATGCATTTTGGCCTAAAACATGCATTTGCTGTTTTCTCTTAAATGCAACATGGGAAAAAAAACCATTTCACATCACATTTGTGGGTCTTGGTCTTCAACACATCCAGTGAAATTTTGAGCTGTCTGTGTTTGCTACAAGAGGAGATATCACAAAGTATGCGCTTTTGTTGTTTAAATTGCTTTCAATGCATTTTGGCCTAAAACGTACATTTGCTGTTTTCTCTTAAATGCAACATGGGAGAAAAACCATTTCACATCACATTTGTGGGTCTTGGTCTTCAACACATCCAGTGAAATTTTGAGCTGTCAGTGTTTGCTACAAGAGGAGATAACACAAAGTATGCGCTTTTGTTGTTTCCATTGCTTTCAATGCGTTTTGGCCTAAAACGAGCAATTGCTGTTTTCTCTTAAACGCAACATGGGAGAAAAACCATTTCACTTCACATTTGTGGGTCTTGGTCTTCAACACATCCAGTGAAATTTTGAGCTGTCTGTGTTTGCTACAAGAGGAGATATCACAAAGTATACGCTTTTGTTGTTTCCATTGCTTTCAATGCATTTTGGCCTAAAACGTGCATTTGCTGTTTTATCTTAAATGCAACATGGGAGAAAAACCATTTCACATCACATTTGTGGGTCATGGTCTTCAACACATCCAGTGAAATATTGAGCTGTCTGTGTTTGCTACAAGAGGAGATAACACAAAGTATGCGCTTTTGTTGTTTCCATTGCTTTCATTGCATTTTGGCCTTTAATGTGCATTTGCTGTTTTCTCTTAAATGCAACATGGGAGAAAAACCATTTCACATCACATTTGTGGGTCTTGGTCTTCAACACGTCCAGTGAAATTTTGAGCTGTCTGTGTTTGCTACAAGAAGAGATAACACAAAGTATGTGCTTTTGTTGTTTCCATTGCTTTCAATGCATTTTGGCCTAAAACGAGCATTTGCTGTTTTCTCTTAAACGCAACATTGGAGAAAAACCATTTCACATCACATTTGTGGTTCTTGGTCTTCAACACATCCAGTGAAATTTTGAGCTGTCTGTGTTTGCTACAAGAGGAGATAACAAAAAGTATGCGCTTTTGTTGTTTCCATTGCTTTCAATGCATTTTGGCCTAAAACGAGCAATTGCAGTTTTCTCTTAAACGCAATATGGGAGAAAAACCATTTCACATCACATTTGTGGGTCTTGATGTTCAACACATCCAGTGAAATTTTGAGCTGTCTGTGTTTGCTACAAGAGGAGATAACACAAAGTATGCGCTTTTGTTGTTTCCATTGCTTTCAATGCATTTTGGCCTAAAACGAGCAATTGCTGTTTTCTCTTAAATGCAACATGGGAGAAAAACCATTTCACATCACATTTGTGGGTCTTGGTCTTCAACACATCCAGTGAAATTTTGAGCTGTCTGTGTTTGCTACAAGAGGAGATATCACAAAGTATGCGCTTTTGTTGTTTCCATTGCTTTCCTTGCATTTTGGCCTAAAACGTGCATTTGCTGTTTTCTCTTAAATGCAACATGGGAGAAAAACCATTTCACATCACATTTGTGGGTCTTGGTCTTCAACACATCCAGTGAAATTTTGAGCTGTCTGTGTTTGCTACAAGAGGAGATAACACAAAGTATGCACTTTTGTTGTTTCCATTGCTTTCAATGCATTTTGGCCTAAAACGAGCATTTGCTGTTTTCTCTTAAACGCAACATGGGAGAAAAACCATTTCACATCACATTTGTGGGTCTTGGTCTTCAACACATCCAGTGAAATTTTGAGCTGTCTGTGTTTGCTACAAGAGGAGATAACACAAAGTATGCACTTTTGTTGTTTCCATTGCTTTCATTGCATTTTGGCCTAAAACGTGCATTTACTGTTTTCTCTTAAAAGCAACATGGGAGAAAAACCATTTCACATCACATTTGTGGGTCTTGGTCTTCAACACATCCAGTGAAATTTTGAGCTGTCTGTGTTTGCTACAAGAGGAGATATCACAAAGTATGCGCTTTTGTTGTTTCCATTGCTTTCAATGCATTTTGGCCTAAAACGTGCATTTGCTGTTTTCTCTTAAATGCAACATGGGAGAAAAACCATTTCACATCACATTTGTGGGTCTTGGTCTTCAACACATCCAGTGAAATTTTGAGCTGTCTGTGTTTGCTACAAGAGGAGATAACACAAAGTATGCGCTTTTGTTGTTTCCATTGCTTTCAATGCATTTTGGCCTAAAACGAGCAATTGCTGTTTTCTCTTAAACGCAACATGGGAGAAAAACCATTTCACATCACATTTGTGGGTCTTGGTCTTCAACACATCCGGTGAAATTTTGAGATGTCTGTGTTTGCTACAAGAGGAGATATCACAAAGTATGCGCTTTTGTTGTTTCCATTGCTTTCCATGCATTTTGGCCTAAAACGTGCATTTGCTGTTTTCTCTTAAATGCAACATGGGAGAAAAACCATTTCACATCACATTTGTGGGTCTTGGTCTTCAACACATCCAGTGAAATTTTGAGCTGTCTGTGTTTGCTACAAGAGGAGATAACACAAAGAATGCGCTTTTGTTGTTTCCATTGCTTTCAATGCATTTTGGCCTAAAACGAGCAATTGCTGTTTTCTCTTAAACGCAACATGGGAGAAAAACCATTTCACATCACATTTGTGGGTTTTGGTTTTCAACACATCCAGTGAAATTTTGAGCTGTCTGTGTTTGCTACAAGAGGAGATAACACAAAGTATGCGCTTTTGTTGTTTCCATTGCTTTCATTGCATTTTGGCCTAAAACGTGCATTTGCTGTTTTCTCTTAAATGCAACATGGGAGAAAAACCATTTCACATCACATTTGTGGGTCTTGGTCTTCAACACATCCAGTGAAATTTTGAGATGTCTGTGTTTGCTACAAGAGGAGATAACACAAAGTATGCGCTTTTGTTGTTTCCATTGCTTTCAATGCATTTTGGCCTAAAACGAGCAATTGCTGTTTTCTCTTAAATGCAACATGGGAGAAAAACCATTTCACATCACATTTGTGGGTCTTGGTCTTCAACACATCCAGTGAAATTTTGAGCTGTCTGTCTTTGCTACAAGAGGAGATATCACAAAGTATGCGCGTTTGTTGTTTCTATTGCTTTCAATGCATTTTGGCCTAAAACGTGCATTTGCTGTTTTCTCTTAAATGCAACATGGGAGAAAAACCATTTCACATCACATTTGTGGGTCTTGGTCTTCAACACATCCAGTGAAATTTTGAGCTGTCTGTGTTTGCTACAAGAGGAGATAACACAAAGTATGCGCTTTTGTTGTTTCCACTGCTTTCAATGCATTTTTGCCAAAAACGAGTATTTGCTGTTTTCTCTTAAACGCAACATGGGAGAGAAACCATTTCACATCACATTTGTGGGTCTTGGTCTTAAACACATCCAGTGAAATTTTGAGCTGTCTGTGTTTGCTACAAGAGGAGATATCACAAAGTATGCGCTTTTGTTGCTTCCATTGCTTTCAATGCATTTTGGCCTAAAACGTGCATTTGCTGTTTTCTCTTAAATGCAACATGGGAGAAAAACCATTTCACATCACATTTGTGGGTCTTGGTCTTCAACACATCCAGTGAAATTTTGAGCTGTCTGTGTTTGCTACAAGAGGAGATAACACAAAGTATGCGCTTTTGTTGTTTCCACTGCTTTCTATGCATTTTTGACAAAAACGAGCATTTGCTGTTTTCTCTTAAATGCAATATGGGAGAAAAACCATTTCACATCACATTTGTGGGTCTTGGGCTTCAACACATCCAGTGAAATTTTGAGCTGTCTGTGTTTGCTACAAGAGGAGATAACACAAAGTATGCGCTTTTGTTGTTTCCATTGCTTTCAATGCATTTTGGCCTAAAACGAGCAATTGCTGTTTTCTCTTAAACGCAACATGGGAGAAAAACCATTTCACATCACATTTGTGGGTCTTGGTCTTAACACATCCAGTGAAATTTTGAGCTGTCTGTGTTTGCTACAAGAGGAGATATCACAAAGTATAACGCTTTTGTTGTTTCCATTGCGTTCAATGCATTTTGGCCTAAAATGTGCATTTGCTGTTTTCTCTTAAATGCAACATGGGAGAAAAACCATTTCACATCACATTTGTGGGTCTTGGTCTTCAACACATCCAGTGAAATTTTGAGCTGTCTGTGTTTGCTACAAGAGGAGATAACACAAAGTATGCGCTTTTGTTGTTTCCACTGCTTTCAATGCATTTTTGCCAAAAACAAGTATTTGCTGTTTTCTCTTAAACGCAACATGGGAGAAAAACCATTTCACATCACATTTGTGGGTCTTGGTCTTCAACACATCCAGTGAAATTTTGAGCTGTCTGTGTTTGCTACAAGAGGAGATATCACAAAGTATGCGCTTTTGTTGCTTCCATTGCTTTCAATGCATTTTGGCCTAAAACGTGCATTTGCTGTTTTCTCTTAAATGCAACATGGGAGAAAAACCATGTCACATCACATTTGTGGGTCTTGGTCTTCAACACATCCAGTAAAATTTTGAGCTGTCTGTGTTTGCTACAAGAGGAGATAACACAAAGTATGCGCTTTTGTTGTTTCCATTGCTTTCAATGCATTTTGGCCTAAAACGAGCAATTGCTGTTTTCTCTTAAACGCAACATGGGAGAAAAACCATTTCACATCACATTTGTGGGTCTTGGTCTTCAACACATCCAGTGAAATTTTGAGCTGTCTGTGTTTGCTACAAGAGGAGATATCACAAAGTATACGCTTTTGTTGTTTCCATTGCTTTCAATGCATTTTGGCCTAAAACGTGCATTTGCTGTTTTATCTTAAATGCAACATGGGAGAAAACCATTTCACATCACATTTGTGGGTCATGGTCTTCAACACATCCAGTGAAATTTTGAGCTGTCTGTGTTTGCTACAAGAGGAGATATCACAAAGTATGCGCTTTTGTTGTTTCCATTGCTTTCAATGCATTTTGGCCTAAAACGTGCATTTGCTGTTTTCTCTTAAATGCAACATGGGAGAAAAACCATTTCACATCACATTTGTGGGTCTTGGTCTTCAACACATCCAGTGAAATTTTGAGCTGTCTGTGTTTGCTACAAGAGGAGATATCACAAAGTATGCGCTTTTGTTGTTTCCATTGCTTCAATGCATTTTGGCCTAAAATGTGCATTTGCTGTTTTCTCTTAAATGCAACATGGGAGAAAAACCATTTCACATCACATTTGTGGGTCTTGGTCTTCAACACATCCAGTGAAATTTTGAGCTGTCTGTGTTTGCTACAAGAGGAGATAACACAAAGTATGCGCTTTTGTTGTTTCCATTGCTTTCAATGCATTTTGGCCTAAAACGAGCATTTGCTGTTTTCTCTTAAACGCAACATGGGAGAAAAACCATTTCACATCACATTTGTGGGTCTTGGTCTTCAACACATCCAGTGAAATTTTGAGCTGTCTGTGTTTGCTACAAGAGGAGATATCACAAAGTATGCGCTTTTGTTGTTTCCATTGCTTTCAATGCATTTTGGCCTAAAACATGCATTTGCTGTTTTCTCTTAAATGCAACATGGGAGAAAAACCATTTCACATCACATTTGTGGGTCTTGGTCTTCAACACATCCAGTGAAATTTTGAGCTGTCTGTGTTTGCTACAAGAGGAGATAACACAAAGTATGCGCTTTTGTTGTTTCCATTGCTTTCAATGCATTTTGGCCTAAAACGAGCAATTGCTGTTTTCTCTTAAACGCAACATGGGAGAAAAACCATTTCACTTCACATTTGTGGGTCTTGGTCTTCAACACATCCAGTGAAATTTTGAGCTGTCTGTGTTTGCTACAAGAGGAGATAGCACAAAGTATACGCTTTTGTTGTTTCCATTGCTTTCAATGCATTTTGGCCTAAAACGTGCATTTGCTGTTTTATCTTAAATGCAACATGGGAGAAAAACCATTTCACATCACATTTGTGGGTCATGGTCTTCAACACATCCAGTGAAATATTGAGCTGTCTGTGTTTGCTACAAGAGGAGATAACACAAAGTATGCGCTTTTGTTGTTTCCATTGCTTTCATTGCATTTTGGCCTAAAACGTGCATTTGCTGTTTTCTCTTAAATGCAACATGGGAGAAAAACCATTTCACATCACATTTGTGGGTCTTGGTCTTCAACACGTCCAGTGAAATTTTGAGCTGTCTGTGTTTGCTACAAGAGGAGATATCACAAAGTATGCGCTTTTGTTGTTTCCATTGCTTTCCATGCATTTTGGCCTAAAACGTGCATTTGCTGTTTTCTCTTAAATGCAACATGGGAGAAAAACCATTTCACATCACATTTGTGGGTCTTGGTCTTCAACACATCCAGTGAAATTTTGAGCTGTCTGTGTTTGCTACAAGAGGAGATAACACAAAGTATGCACTTTTGTTGTTTCCATTGCTTTCAATGCATTTTTGCCTAAAACGTGCAATTGCTGTTTTCTCTTAAACGCAACATGGGAGAAAAACCATTTCACATCACATTTGTGGGTCTTGGTCTTCAACACATCCAGTGAAATTTTGAGCTGTCTGTGTTTGCTACAAGAGGAGATAACACAAAGTATGCGCTTTTGTTGTTTCCATTGCTTTCAATGCATTTTGGCCTAAAACGAGCAATTGCTGTTTTCTCTTAAATGCAACATGGGAGAAAAACCATTTCACATCACATTTGTGGGTCTTGGTCTTCAACACATCCAGTGAAATTTTGAGCTGTCTGTGTTTGCTACAAGAGGAGATATCACAAAGTATGCGCTTTTGTTGTTTCCATTGCTTTCAATGCATTTTGGCCTAAAACATGCATTTGCTGTTTTCTCTTAAATGCAACATGGGAGAAAAACCATTTCACATCACATTTGTGGGTCTTGGTCTTCAACACATCCAGTGAAATTTTGAGCTGTCTGTGTTTGCTACAAGAGGAGATAACACAAAGTATGCGCTTTTGTTGTTTCCACTGCTTTCAATGCATTTTTGCCAAAAACGAGTATTTGCTGTTTTCTCTTAAACGCAACATGGGAGAAAAACCATTTCACATCACATTTGTGGGTCTTGGTCTTAAACACATCCAGTGAAATTTTGAGCTGTCTGTGTTTGCTACAAGAGGAGATATCACAAAGTATGCGCTTTTGTTGCTTCCATTGCTTTCAATGCATTTTGGCCTAAAATGTGCATTTGCTGTTTTCTCTTAAATGCAACATGGGAGAAAAACCATTTCACATCACATTTGTGGGTCTTGGTCTTCAACACATCCAGTGAAATTTTGAGCTGTCTGTGTTTGCTACAAGAGGAGATAACACAAAGTATGCGCTTTTGTTGTTTCCACTGCTTTCTATGCATTTTTGCCAAAAACGAGCATTTGCTGTTTTCTCTTAAACGCAACATGGGAGAAAAACCATTTCACATCACATTTGTGGGTCTTGGTCTTCAACACATCCAGTGAAATTTTGAGCTGTCTGTGTTTGCTACAAGAGGAGATAACACAAAGTATGCGCTTTTGTTGTTTCCATTGCTTTCAATGCATTTTGGCCTAAAACGAGCAATTGCTGTTTTCTCTTAAACGCAACATGGGAGAAAAACCATTTCACATCACATTTGTGGGTCTTGGTCTTCAACACATCCAGTGAAATTTTGAGCTGTCTGTGTTTGCTACAAGAGGAGATATCACAAAGTATACGCTTTTGTTGTTTCCATTGCTTTCAATGCATTTTGGCCTAAAATGTGCATTTGCTGTTTTCTCTTAAATGCAACATGGGAGAAAAACCATTTCACATCACATTTGTGGGTCTTGGTCTTCAACACATCCAGTGAAATTTTGAGCTGTCTGTGTTTGCTACAAGAGGAGATAACACAAAGTATGCGCTTTTGTTGTTTCCATTGCTTTCAATGCATTTTGGCCAAAAACGAGTATTTGCTGTTTTCTCTTAAACGCAACATGGGAGAAAAACCATTTCACATCACATTTGTGGGTCTTGGTCTTCAACACATCCAGTGAAATTTTGAGCTGTCTGTGTTTGCTACAAGAGGAGATAGCACAAAGTATACGCTTTTGTTGTTTCCATTGCTTTCAATGCATTTTGGCCTAAAACGTGCATTTGCTGTTTTATCTTAAATGCAACATGGGAGAAAAACCATTTCACATCACATTTGTGGGTCATGGTCTTCAACACATCCAGTGAAATATTGAGCTGTCTGTGTTTGCTACAAGAGGAGATAACACAAAGTATGCGCTTTTGTTGTTTCCATTGCTTTCATTGCATTTTGGCCTAAAACGTGCATTTGCTGTTTTCTCTTAAATGCAACATGGGAGAAAAACCATTTCACATCACATTTGTGGGTCTTGGTCTTCAACACGTCCAGTGAAATTTTGAGCTGTCTGTGTTTGCTACAAGAGGAGATATCACAAAGTATGCGCTTTTGTTGTTTCCATTGCTTTCCATGCATTTTGGCCTAAAACGTGCAATTGCTGTTTTCTCTTAAATGCAACATGGGAGAAAAACCATTTCACATCACATTTGTGGGTCTTGGTCTTCAACACATCCAGTGAAATTTTGAGCTGTCTGTGTTTGCTACAAGAGGAGATAACACAAAGTATGCACTTTTGTTGTTTCCATTGCTTTCAATGCATTTTGGCCTAAAACGTGCATTTGCTGTTTTCTCTTAAATGCAACATGGGAGAAAAACCATTTCACATCACATTTGTGGGTCTTGGTCTTCAACACATCCAGTGAAATTTTGAGCTATCTGTATTTGTTACAAGAGGAGATAACACAAAGTATGCGCTTTTGTTGTTTCCATTGCTTTCAATGCATTTTGGCCTAAAACGAGCAATTGCTGTTTTCTCTTAAATGCAACATGGGAGAAAAACCATTTCACATCACATTTGTGGGTCTTGGTCTTCAACACATCCAGTGAAATTTTGAGCTATCTGTGTTTGCTACAAGAGGAGATAACACAAAGTATGCGCTTTTGTTGTTTCCATTGCTTTCAATGCATTTTTGCCTAAAACGAGCAATTGCTGTTTTCTCTTAAACGCAACATGGGAGAAAAACCATTTCACATCACATTTGTGGGTCTTGGTCTTCAACACATCCAGTGAAATTTTGAGCTGTCTGTGTTTGCTACAAGAGGAGATATCACAAAGTATGCGCTTTTGTTGTTTCCATTGCTTTCAATGCATTTTGGCCTAAAACGAGCAATTGCTGTTTTCTCTTAAACGCAACATGGGAGAAAAACCATTTCACATCACATTTGTGGGTCTTGGTCTTCAACACATCCAGTGAAATTTTGAGCTGTCTGTGTTTGCTACAAGAGGAGATATCACAAAGTATACGCTTTTGTTGTTTCCATTGCGTTCAATGCATTTTGGCCTAAAATGTGCATTTGCTGTTTTCTCTTAAATGCAACATGGGAGAAAAACCATTTCACATCACATTTGTGGGTCTTGGTCTTCAACACATCCAGTGAAATTTTGAGCTGTCTGTGTTTGCTACAAGAGGAGATAACACAAAGTATACGCTTTTGTTGTTTCCACTGCTTTCAATGCATTTTTGCCAAAAACGAGTATTTGCTGTTTTCTCTTAAACGCAACATGGGAGAAAAACCATTTCACATCACATTTGTGGGTCTTGGTCTTCAACACATCCAGTGAAATTTTGAGCTGTCTGTGTTTGCTACAAGAGGAGATATCACAAAGTATGCGCTTTTGTTGCTTCCATTGCTTTCAATGCATTTTGGCCTAAAACGTGCATTTGCTGTTTTCTCTTAAATGCAACATGGGAGAAAAACCATTTCACATCACATTTGTGGGTCTTGGTCTTCAACACATCCAGTAAAATTTTGAGCTGTCTGTGTTTGCTACAAGAGGAGATAACACAAAGTATGCGCTTTTGTTGTTTCCATTGCTTTCAATGCATTTTGGCCTAAAACGAGCAATTGCTGTTTTCTCTTAAACGCAACATGGGAGAAAAACCATTTCACATCACATTTGTGGGTCTTGGTCTTCAACACATCCAGTGAAATTTTGAGCTGTCTGTGTTTGCTACAAGAGGAGATATCACAAAGTATGCGCTTTTGTTGTTTCCATTGCTTTCAATGCATTTTGGCCTAAAACGTGCATTTGCTGTTTTCTCTTAAATGCAACATGGGAGAAAAACCATTTCACATCACATTTGTGGGTCTTGGTCTTCAACACATCCAGTGAAATTTTGAGCTGTCTGTGTTTGCTACAAGAGGAGATATCACAAAGTATGCGCTTTTGTTGTTTCCATTGCTTCAATGCATTTTGGCCTAAAACGTGCATTTGCTGTTTTCTCTTAAATGCAACATGGGAGAAAAACCATTTCACATCACATTTGTGGGTCTTGGTCTTCAACACATCCAGTGAAATTTTGAGCTGTCTGTGTTTGCTACAAGAGGAGATAACACAAAGTATGCGCTTTTGTTGTTTCCATTGCTTTCAATGCATTTTGGCCTAAAACGAGCATTTGCTGTTTTCTCTTAAACGCAACATGGGAGAAAAACCATTTCACATCACATTTGTGGGTCTTGGTCTTCAACACATCCAGTGAAATTTTGAGCTGTCTGTGTTTGCTACAAGAGGAGATATCACAAAGTATGCGCTTTTGTTGTTTCCATTGCTTTCAATGCATTTTGGCCTAAAACGTGCATTTGCTGTTTTCTCTTAAATGCAACATGGGAGAAAAACCATTTCACATCACATTTGTGGGTCTTGGTCTTCAACACATCCAGTGAAATTTTGAGCTGTCTGTGTTTGCTACAAGAGGAGATAACACAAAGTATGCGCTTTTGTTGTTTCCATTGCTTTCAATGCATTTTGGCCTAAAACGAGCAATTGCTGTTTTCTCTTAAACGCAACATGGGAGAAAAACCATTTCACTTCACATTTGTGGGTCTTGGTCTTCAACACATCCAGTGAAATTTTGAGCTGTCTGTGTTTGCTACAAGAGGAGATAGCACAAAGTATACGCTTTTGTTGTTTCCATTGCTTTCAATGCATTTTGGCCTAAAACGTGCATTTGCTGTTTTATCTTAAATGCAACATGGGAGAAAAACCATTTCACATCACATTTGTGGGTCATGGTCTTCAACACATCCAGTGAAATATTGAGCTGTCTGTGTTTGCTACAAGAGGAGATAACACAAAGTATGCGCTTTTGTTGTTTCCATTGCTTTCATTGCATTTTGGCCTAAAACGTGCATTTGCTGTTTTCTCTTAAATGCAACATGGGAGAAAAACCATTTCACATCACATTTGTGGGTCTTGGTCTTCAACACGTCCAGTGAAATTTTGAGCTGTCTGTGTTTGCTACAAGAGGAGATATCACAAAGTATGCGCTTTTGTTGTTTCCATTGCTTTCCATGCATTTTGGCCTAAAACGTGCATTTGCTGTTTTCTCTTAAATGCAACATGGGAGAAAAACCATTTCACATCACATTTGTGGGTCTTGGTCTTCAACACATCCAGTGAAATTTTGAGCTGTCTGTGTTTGCTACAAGAGGAGATAACACAAAGTATGCACTTTTGTTGTTTCCATTGCTTTCAATGCATTTTGGCCTAAAACGTGCATTTGCTGTTTTCTCTTAAATGCAACATGGGAGAAAAACCATTTCACATCACATTTGTGGGTCTTGGTCTTCAACACATCCAGTGAAATTTTGAGCTATCTGTGTTTGCTACAAGAGGAGATAACACAAAGTATGCGCTTTTGTTGATTCCATTGCTTTCAATGCATTTTTGCCTAAAACGAGCAATTGCTGTTTTCTCTTAAACGCAACATGGGAGAAAAACCATTTCACATCACATTTGTGGGTCTTGGTCTTCAACACATCCAGTGAAATTTTGAGCTGTCTGTGTTTGCTACAAGAGGAGATAACACAAAGTATGCGCTTTTGTTGTTTCCATTGCTTTCAATGCATTTTGGCCTAAAACGAGCAATTGCTGTTTTCTCTTAAACGCAACGTGGGAGAAAAACCATTTCACATCACATTTGTGGGTCTTGGTCTTCAACACATCCAGTGAAATTTTGAGCTGTCTGTGTTTGCTACAAGAGGAGATAACACAAAGTATGCGCTTTTGTTGTTTCCACTGCTTTCAATGCATTTTTGCCAAAAACGAGTATTTGCTGTTTTCTCTTAAACGCAACATGGGAGAAAAACCATTTCACATCACATTTGTGGGTCTTGGTCTTAAACACATCCAGTGAAATTTTGAGCTGTCTGTGTTTGCTACAAGAGGAGATAACACAAAGTATGCGCTTTTGTTGTTTCCATTGCTTTCAATGCATTTTGGCCTAAAACGAGCAATTGCTGTTTTCTCTTAAACGCAACATGGGAGAAAAACCATTTCACATCACATTTGTGGGTCTTGGTCTTCAACACATCCAGTGAAATTTTGAGCTGTCTGTGTTTGCTACAAGAGGAGATATCACAAAGTATACGCTTTTGTTGTTTCCATTGCTTTCAATGCATTTTGGCCTAAAATGTGCATTTGCTGTTTTCTCTTAAATGCAACATGGGAGAAAAACCATTTCACATCACATTTGTGGGTCTTGGTCTTCAACACATCCAGTGAAATTTTGAGCTGTCTGTGTTTGCTACAAGAGGAGATAACACAAAGTATGCGCTTTTGTTGTTTCCACTGCTTTCAATGCATTTTTGCCAAAAACGAGTATTTGCTGTTTTCTCTTAAACGCAACATGGGAGAAAAACCATTTCACATCACATTTGTGGGTCTTGGTCTTCAACACATCCAGTGAAATTTTGAGCTGTCTGTGTTTGCTACAAGAGGAGATAACACAAAGTATGCGCTTTTGTTGTTTCCACTGCTTTCAATGCATTTTTGCCAAAAACGAGTATTTGCTGTTTTCTCTTAAACGCAACATGGGAGAAAAACCATTTCACATCACATTTGTGGGTCTTGGTCTTAAACACATCCAGTGAAATTTTGAGCTGTCTGTGTTTGCTACAAGAGGAGATAACACAAAGTATGCGCTTTTGTTGTTTCCATTGCTTTCAATGCATTTTGGCCTAAAACGAGCAATTGCTGTTTTCTCTTAAACGCAACATGGGAGAAAAACCATTTCACATCACATTTGTGGGTCTTGGTCTTCAACACATCCAGTGAAATTTTGAGCTGTCTGTGTTTGCTACAAGAGGAGATATCACAAAGTATACGCTTTTGTTGTTTCCATTGCTTTCAATGCATTTTGGCCTAAAATGTGCATTTGCTGTTTTCTCTTAAACGCAACATGGGAGAAAAACCATTTCACATCACATTTGTGGGTCTTGGTCTTCAACACATCCAGTGAAATTTTGAGCTGTCTGTGTTTGCTACAAGAGGAGATAACACAAAGTATGCGCTTTTGTTGTTTCCACTGCTTTCAATGCATTTTTGCCAAAAACGAGTATTTGCTGTTTTCTCTTAAACGCAACATGGGAGAAAAACCATTTCACATCACATTTGTGGGTCTTGGTCTTCAACACATCCAGTGAAATTTTGAGCTGTCTGTGTTTGCTACAAGAGGAGATAGCACAAAGTATACGCTTCTGTTGTTTCCATTGCTTTTAATGCATTTTGGCCTAAAACGTGCATTTGCTGTTTTATCTTAAATGCAACATGGGAGAAAAACCATTTCACATCACATTTGTGGGTCATGGTCTTCAACACATCCAGTGAAATATTGAGCTGTCTGTGTTTGCTACAAGAGGAGATAACACAAAGTATGCGCTTTTGTTGTTTCCATTGCTTTCATTGCATTTTGGCCTAAAACGTGCATTTGCTGTTTTCTCTTAAATGCAACATGGGAGAAAAACCATTTCACATCACATTTGTGGGTCTTGGTCTTCAACACATCCAGTGAAATTTTGAGCTGTCTGTGTTTGCTACAAGAGGAGATATCACAAAGTATGCGCTTTTGTTGTTTCCATTGCTTTCCATGCATTTTGGCCTAAAACGTGCATTTGCTGTTTTCTCTTAAATGCAACATGGGAGAAAAACCATTTCACATCACATTTGTGGGTCTTGGTCTTCAACACATCCAGTGAAATTTTGAGCTGTCTGTGTTTGCTACAAGAGGAGATAACACAAAGTATGCACTTTTGTTGTTTCCATTGCTTTCAATGCATTTTGGCCTAAAACGTGCATTTGCTGTTTTCTCTTAAATGCAATATGGGAGAAAAACCATTTCACATCACATTTGTGGGTCTTGGTCTTCAACACATCCAGTGAAATTTTGAGCTATCTGTGTTTGCTACAAGAGGAGATAACACAAAGTATGCGCTTTTGTTGTTTCCATTGCTTTCAATGCATTTTTGCCTAAAACGAGCAATTGCTGTTTTCTCTTAAACGCAACATGGGAGAAAAACCATTTCACATCACATTTGTGGGTCTTGGTCTTCAACACATCCAGTGCAATTTTGAGCTGTCTGTGTTTGCTACAAGAGGAGATAACACAAAGTATGCGCTTTTGTTGTTTCCATTGCTTTCAATGCATTTTGGCCTAAAACGAGCAATTGCTGTTTTCTCTTCAACGCAACATGGGAGAAAAACCATTTCACATCACATTTGTGGGTCTTGGTCTTCAACACATCCAGTGAAATTTTGAGCTGTCTGTGTTTGCTACAAGAGGAGATATCACAAAGTATGCGCTTTTGTTGTTTCCATTGCTTTCAATGCATTTTGGCCTAAAACGTGCATTTGCTGTTTTCTCTTAAATGCAACATGAGAGAAAAACCATTTCACATCACATTTGTGGGTCTTGGTCTTCAACACATCCAGTGAAATTTTGAGCTGTCTGTGTTTGCTACAAGAGGAGATAACACAAAGTATGCACTTTTGTTGTTTCCACTGCTTTCAATGCATTTTTGCCAAAAACGAGTATTTGCTGTTTTCTCTTAAATGCAACATGGGAGAAAAACCATTTCACATCACATTTGTGGGTCTTGGTCTTAAACACATCCAGTGAAATTTTGAGCTGTCTGTGTTTGCTACAAGAGGAGATATCACAAAGTATGCGCTTTTGTTGCTTCCATTGCTTTCAATGCATTTTGGCCTAAAACGTGCATTTGCTGTTTTCTCTTAATTGCAACATGGGAGAAAAACCATATCACATCACATTTGTGGGTCTTGGTCTTCAACACATCCAGTGAAATTTTGAGCTGTCTGTGTTTGCTACAAGAGGAGATAACACAAAGTATGCGCTTTTGTTGTTTCCACTGCTTTCTATGCATTTTTGCCAAAAACGAGCATTTGCTGTTTTCTCTTAAACGCAACATGGGAGAAAAACCATTTCACATCACATTTGTGGGTCTTGGTCTTCAACACATCCAGTGAAATTTTGAGCTGTCTGTGTTTGCTACAAGAGGAGATAACACAAAGTATGCGCTTTTGTTGTTTCCATTGCTTTCAATGCATTTTGGCCTAAAACGAGCAATTGCTGTTTTCTCTTAAACGCAACATGGGAGAAAAACCATTTCACATCACATTTGTGGGTCGTGGTCTTCAACACATCCAGTGAAATTTTGAGCTGTCTGTGTTTGCTACAAGAGGAGATATCACAAAGTATACGCTTTTGTTGTTTCCATTGCTTTCAATGCATTTTGGCCTAAAATGTGCATTTGCTGTTTTCTCTTAAATGCAACATGGGAGAAAAACCATTTCACATCACATTTGTGGGTCTTGGTCTTCAACACATCCAGTGAAATTTTGAGCTGTCTGTGTTTGCTACAAGAGGAGATAACACAAAGTATGCGCTTTTGTTGTTTCCACTGCTTTCAATGCATTTTTGCCAAAAACGAGTATTTGCTGTTTTCTCTTAAACGCAAAATGGGAGAAAAACCATTTCACATCACATTTGTGGGTCTTGGTCTTCAACACATCCAGTGAAATTTTGAGCTGTCTGTGTTTGCTACAAGAGGAGATAGCACAAAGTATACGCTTCTGTTGTTTCCATTGCTTTTAATGCATTTTGGCCTAAAACGTGCATTTGCTGTTTTATCTTAAATGCAACATGGGAGAAAAACCATTTCACATCACATTTGTGGGTCATGGTCTTCAACACATCCAGTGAAATATTGAGCTGTCTGTGTTTGCTACAAGAGGAGATAACACAAAGTATGCGCTTTTGTTGTTTCCATTGCTTTCATTGCATTTTGGCCTAAAACGTGCATTTGCTGTTTTCTCTTAAATGCAACATGGGAGAAAAACCATTTCACATCACATTTGTGGGTCTTGGTCTTCAACACATCCAGTGAAATTTTGAGCTGTCTGTGTTTGCTACAAGAGGAGATATCACAAAGTATGCGCTTTTGTTGTTTCCATTGCTTTCCATGCATTTTGGCCTAAAACGTGCATTTGCTGTTTTCTCTTAAATGCAACATGGGAGAAAAACCATTTCACATCACATTTGTGGGTCTTGGTCTTCAACACATCCAGTGAAATTTTGAGCTGTCTGTGTTTGCTACAAGAGGAGATAACACAAAGTATGCACTTTTGTTGTTTCCATTGCTTTCAATGCATTTTGGCCTAAAACGTGCATTTGCTGTTTTCTCTTAAATGCAATATGGGAGAAAAACCATTTCACATCACATTTGTGGGTCTTGGTCTTCAACACATCCAGTGAAATTTTGAGCTATCTGTGTTTGCTACAAGAGGAGATAACACAAAGTATGCGCTTTTGTTGTTTCCATTGCTTTCAATGCATTTTTGCCTAAAACGAGCAATTGCTGTTTTCTCTTAAACGCAACATGGGAGAAAAACCATTTCACATCACATTTGTGGGTCTTGGTCTTCAACACATCCAGTGCAATTTTGAGCTGTCTGTGTTTGCTACAAGAGGAGATAACACAAAGTATGCGCTTTTGTTGTTTCCATTGCTTTCAATGCATTTTGGCCTAAAACGAGCAATTGCTGTTTTCTCTTAAACGCAACATGGGAGAAAAACCATTTCACATCACATTTGTGGGTCTTGGTCTTCAACACATCCAGTGAAATTTTGAGCTGTCTGTGTTTGCTACAAGAGGAGATATCACAAAGTATGCGCTTTTGTTGTTTCCATTGCTTTCAATGCATTTTGGCCTAAAACGTGCATTTGCTGTTTTCTCTTAAATGCAACATGAGAGAAAAACCATTTCACATCACATTTGTGGGTCTTGGTCTTCAACACATCCAGTGAAATTTTGAGCTGTCTGTGTTTGCTACAAGAGAAGATAACACAAAGTATGCACTTTTGTTGTTTCCACTGCTTTCAATGCATTTTTGCCAAAAACGAGTATTTGCTGTTTTCTCTTAAACGCAACATGGGAGAAAAACCATTTCACATCACATTTGTGGGTCTTGGTCTTAAACACATCCAGTGAAATTTTGAGCTGTCTGTGTTTGCTACAAGAGGAGATATCACAAAGTATGCGCTTTTGTTGCTTCCATTGCTTTCAATGCATTTTGGCCTAAAACGTGCATTTGCTGTTTTCTCTTAAATGCAACATGGGAGAAAAACCATATCACATCACATTTGTGGGTCTTGGTCTTCAACACATCCAGTGAAATTTTGAGCTGTCTGTGTTTGCTACAAGAGGAGATAACACAAAGTATGCGCTTTTGTTGTTTCCACTGCTTTCTATGCATTTTTGCCAAAAACGAGTATTTGCTGTTTTCTCTTAAACGCAACATGGGAGAAAAACCATTTCACATCACATTTGTGGGTCTTGGTCTTCAACACATCCAGTGAAATTTTGAGCTGTCTGTGTTTGCTACAAGAGGAGATAACACAAAGTATGCGCTTTTGTTGTTTCCATTGCTTTCAATGCATTTTGGCCTAAAACGAGCAATTGCTGTTTTCTCTTAAACGCAACATGGGAGAAAAACCATTTCACATCACATTTGTGGGTCGTGGTCTTCAACACATCCAGTGAAATTTTGAGCTGTCTGTGTTTGCTACAAGAGGAGATATCACAAAGTATACGCTTTTGTTGTTTCCATTGCTTTCAATGCATTTTGGCCTAAAATGTGCATTTGCTGTTTTCTCTTAAATGCAACATGGGAGAAAAACCATTTCACATCACATTTGTGGGTCTTGGTCATCAACACATCCAGTGAAATTTTGAGCTGTCTATGTTTGCTACAAGAGGAGATAACACAAAGTATGCGCTTTTGTTGTTTCCACTGCTTTCAATGCATTTTTGCCAAAAACGAGTATTTGCTGTTTTCTCTTAAACGCAACATGGGAGAAAAACCATTTCACATCACATTTGTGGGTCTTGGTCTTCAACACATCCAGTGAAATTTTGAGCTGTCTGTGTTTGCTACAAGAGGAGATATCACAAAGTATGCGCTTTTGTTGCTTCCATTGCTTTCAATGCATTTTGGCCTAAAACGTGCATTTGCTGTTTTCTCTTAAATGCAACATGGGAGAAAAACCATTTCACATCACATTTGTGGGTCTTGGTCTTCAACACATCCAGTAAAATTTTGAGCTGTCTGTGTTTGCTACAAGAGGAGATAACACAAAGTATGCGCTTTTGTTGTTTCCATTGCTTTCAATGCATTTTGGCTTAAAACGAGCAATTGCTGTTTTCTCTTAAACGCAACATGGGAGAAAAACCATTTCACATCACATTTGTGGGTCTTGGTCTTCAACACATCCAGTGAAATTTTGAGCTGTCTGTGTTTGCTACAAGAGGAGATATCACAAAGTATACGCTTTTGTTGTTTCCATTGCTTTCAATGCATTTTGGCCTAAAACGTGCATTTGCTGTTTTCTCTTAAATGCAACATGGGAGAAAAACCATTTCACATCACATTTGTGGGTCATGGTCTTCAACACATCCAGTGAAATTTTGAGCTGTCTGTGTTTGCTACAAGAGGAGATATCACAAAGTATGCGCTTTTGTTGTTTCCATTGCTTTCAATGCATTTTGGCCTAAAACATGCATTTGCTGTTTTCTCTTAAATGCAACATGGGAGAAAAACCATTTCACATCACATTTGTGGGTCTTGGTCTTCAACACATCCAGTGAAATTTTGAGCTGTCTGTGTTTGCTACAAGAGGAGATAACACAAAGTATGCACTTTTGTTGTTTCCATTGCTTTCAATGCATTTTGGCCTAAAACGAGCATTTGCTGTTTTCTCTTAAACGCAACATGGGAGAAAAACCATTTCACATCACATTTGTGGGTCTTGGTCTTCAACACATCCAGTGAAATTTTGAGCTGTCTGTGTTTGCTACAAGAGGAGATATCACAAAGTATGCGCTTTTGTTGTTTCCATTGCTTTCAATGCATTTTGGCCTAAAACGTGCATTTGCTGTTTTCTCTTAAATGCAACATGGGAGAAAAACCATTTCACATCACATTTGTGGGTCTTGGTCTTCAACACATCCAGTGAAATTTTGAGCTGTCTGTGATTGCTACAAGAGGAGATAACACAAAGTATGCGCTTTTGTTGTTTCCATTGCTTTCAATGCATTTTGGCCTAAAACGAGCAATTGCTGTTTTCTCTTAAACGCAACATGGGAGAAAAACCATTTCACTTCACATTTGTGGGTCTTGGTCTTCAACACATCCAGTGAAATTTTGAGCTGTCTGTGTTTGCTACAAGAGGAGATATCACAAAGTATACGCTTTTGTTGTTTCCATTGCTTTCAATGCATTTTGGCCTAAAACGTGCATTTGCTGTTTTATCTTAAATGCAACATGGGAGAAAAACCATTTCACATCACATTTGTGGGTCATGGTCTTCAACACATCCAGTGAAATATTGAGCTGTCTGTGTTTGCTACAAGAGGAGATAACACAAAGTATGCGCTTTTGTTGTTTCCATTGCTTTCATTGCATTTTGGCCTAAAACGTGCATTCGCTGTTTTCTCTTAAATGCAACATGGGAGAAAAACCATTTCACATCACATTTGTGGGTCTTGGTCTTCAACATGTCCAGTGAAATTTTGAGCTGTCTGTGTTTGCTACAAGAGGAGATATCACAAAGTATGCGCTTTTGTTGTTTCCATTGCTTTCAATGCATTTTGGCCTAAAACGTGCATTTGCTGTTTTCTCTTAAATGCAACATGGGAGAAAAACCATTTCACATCACATTTGTGGGTCATGGTCTTCAACACATCCAGTGAAATTTTGAGCTGTCTGTGTTTGCTACAAGAGGAGATATCACAAAGTATGCGCTTTTGTTGTTTCCATTGCTTTCAATGCATTTTGGCCTAAAACATGCATTTGCTGTTTTCTCTTAAATGCAACATGGGAGAAAAACCATTTCACATCACATTTGTGGGTCTTGGTCTTCAACACATCCAGTGATATTTTGAGCTGTCTGTGTTTGCTACAAGAGGAGATAACACAAAGTATGCGCTTTTGTTGTTTCCATTGCTTTCAATGCATTTTGGCCTAAAACGAGCATTTGCTGTTTTCTCTTAAACGCAACATGGGAGAAAAACCATTTCACATCACATTTGTGGGTCTTGGTCTTCAACACATCCAGTGAAATTTTGAGCTGTCTGTGTTTGCTACAAGAGGAGATATCACAAAGTATGCGCTTTTGTTGTTTCCATTGCTTTCAATGCATTTTGGCCTAAAACGTGCATTTGCTGTTTTCTCTTAAATGCAACATGGGAGAAAAACCATTTCACATCACATTTGTGGGTCTTGGTCTTCAACACATCCAGTGAAATTTTGAGCTGTCTGTGTTTGCTACAAGAGGAGATAACACAAAGTATGCGCTTTTGTTGTTTCCATTGCTTTCAATGCATTTTGGCCTAAAACGAGCAATTGCTGTTTTCTCTTAAACGCAACATGGGAGAAAAACCATTTCACTTCACATTTGTGGGTCTTGGTCTTCAACACATCCAGTGAAATTTTGAGCTGTCTGTGTTTGCTACAAGAGGAGATATCACAAAGTATACGCTTTTGTTGTTTCCATTGCTTTCAATGCATTTTGGCCTAAAACGTGCATTTGCTGTTTTATCTTAAATGCAACATGGGAGAAAAACCATTTCACATCACATTTGTGGGTCATGGTCTTCAACACATCCAGTGAAATATTGAGCTGTCTGTGTTTGCTACAAGAGGAGATAACACAAAGTATGCGCTTTTGTTGTTTCCATTGCTTTCATTGCATTTTGGCCTAAAACGTGCATTTGCTGTTTTCTCTTAAATGCAACATGGGAGAAAAACCATTTCACATCACATTTGTGGGTCTTGGTCTTCAACACGTCCAGTGAAATTTTGAGCTGTCTGTGTTTGCTACAAGAGGAGATATCACAAAGTATGCGCTTTTGTTGTTTCCATTGCTTTCCATGCATTTTGGCCTAAAACGTGCATTTGCTGTTTTCTCTTAAATGCAACATGGGAGAAAAACCATTTCACAACACATTTGTGGGTCTTGGTCTTCAACACATCCAGTGAAATTTTGAGCTGTCTGTGTTTGCTACAAGAGGAGATAACACAAAGTATGTGCTTTTGTTGTTTCCATTGCTTTCAATGCATTTTGGCCTAAAACGAGCATTTGCTGTTTATTCATAAACGCAACATTGGAGAAAAACCATTTCACATCACATTTGTGGGTCTTGGTCTTCAACACATCCAGTGAAATTTTGAGCTGTCTGTGTTTGCTACAAGAGGAGATAACAAAAAGTATGCGCTTTTGTTGTTTCCATTGCTTTCAATGCATTTTGGCCTAAAACGAGCAATTGCTGTTTTCTCTTAAACGCAACATGGGAGAAAAACCATTTCACATCACATTTGTGGGTCTTCGTGTTCAACACATCCAGTGAAATTTTGAGCTGTCTGTGTTTGCTACAAGAGGAGATAACACAAAGTATTCGCTTTTGTTGTTTCCATTGCTTTCCTTGCATTTTGGCCTAAAACGTGCATTTGCTGTTTTCTCTTAAATGCAACATGGGAGAAAAACCATTTCACATCACATTTGTGGGTCATGGTCTTCAACACATCCAGTGAAATTTTGAGCTGTCTGTGTTTGCTACAAGAGGAGATAACACAAAGTATGCACTTGTGTTGTTTCCATTGCTTTCAATGCATTTTGGCCTAAAACAAGCATTTGCTGTTTTCTCTTAAACGCAACATGGGAGAAAAACCATTTCACATCACATTTGTGGGTCTTGGTCTTCAACACATCCAGTGAAATTTTGAGCTGTCTGTGTTTGCTACAAGAGGAGATAACACAAAGTATGCGCTTTTGTTGTTTCCATTGCTTTCAATGCATTTTGGCCTAAAACGAGCAATTGCTGTTTTCTCTTAAACGCAACATGGGAGAAAAACCATTTCACATCACATTTGTGGGTCTTGGTCTTCAACACATCCAGTGAAATTTTGAGATGTCTGTGTTTGCTACAAGAGGAGATATCACAAAGTATGCGCTTTTGTTGTTTCCATTGCTTTCCATGCATTTTGGCCTAAAACGAGCATTTGCTGTTTTCTCTTAAATGCAACATGGGAGAAAAACCATTTCACATCACATTTGTGGGTCTTGGTCTTCAACACATCCAGTGAAATTTTGAGCTGTCTGTGTTTGCTACAAGAGGAGATAACACAAAGTATGCGCTTTTGTTGTTTCCATTGCTTTCAATGCATTTTGGCCTAAAACGAGCAATTGCTGTTTTCTCTTAAATGCAACATGGGAGAAAAACCATTTCACATCACATTTGTGGTTCTTGGTCTTCAACACATCCAGTGAAATTTTGAGCTATCTGTGTTTGCTACAAGAGGAGATAACACAAAGTATGCGCTTTTGTTGTTTCCATTGCTTTCAATGCATTTTTGCCTAAAACGAGCAATTGCTGTTTTCTCTTAAACGCAACATGGGAGAAAAACCATTTCACATCACATTTGTGGGTCTTGGTCTTCAACACATCCAGTGAAATTTTGAGCTGTCTGTGTTTGCTACAAGAGGAGATAACACAAAGTATGCGCTTTTGTTGTTTCCATTGCTTTCAATGCATTTTGGCCTAAAACGAGCAATTGCTGTTTTCTCTTAAACGCAACATGGGAGAAAAACCATTTCACATCACATTTGTGGGTCTTGGTCTTCAACACATCCAGTGAAATTTTGAGATGTCTGTGTTTGCTACAAGAGGAGATATCACAAAGTATGCGCTTTTGTTGTTTCCATTGCTTTCCATGCATTTTGGCCTAAAACGAGCATTTGCTGTTTTCTCTTAAATGCAACATGGGAGAAAAACCATTTCACATCACATTTGTGGGTCTTGGTCTTCAACACATCCAGTGAAATTTTGAGCTGTCTGTGTTTGCTACAAGAGGAGATAACACAAAGTATGCGCTTTTGTTGTTTCAATTGCTTTCAATGCATTTTGGCCTAAAACGAGCAATTGCTGTTTTCTCTTAAACGCAACATGGGAGAAAAACCATTTCACATCACATTTGTGGTTCTTGGTCTTCAACACATCCAGTGAAATTTTGAGCTGTCTGTGTTTGCTACAAGAGGAGATAACACAAAGTATGCACTTTGGTTGTTTCCATTGCTTTCAATGCATTTTGGCCTAAAACGAGCATTTGCTGTTTTCTCTTAAACGCAACATGGGAGAAAAACCATTTCACATCACATTTGTGGGTCTTGGTCTTCAACACATCCAGTGAAATTTTGAGCTGTCTGTGTTTGCTAAAAGAGGAGATAACACAAAGTATACGCTTTTGTTGTTTCCATTGCTTTCATTGCATTTTGGCCTAAAACGTGCATTTGCTGTTTTCTCTTAAATGCAACATGGGAGAAAAACCATTTCACATCACATTTGTGGTTCTTGGTCTTCAACACATCCAGTGAAATTTTGAGCTGTCTGTGTTTGCTACAAGAGGAGATAACACAAAGTATGCACTTTGGTTGTTTCCATTGCTTTCAATACATTTTGGCCGAAAACGAGCATTTGCTGTTTTCTCTTAAACGCAACATGGGAGAAAAACCATTTCACATCACATTTGTGGGTCTTGGTCTTCAACACATCCAGTGAAATTTTGAGCTGTCTGTGTTTGCTAAAAGAGGAGATAACACAAAGTATGCGCTTTTGTTGTTTCCATTGCTTTCATTGCATTTTGGCCTAAAACGTGCATTTGCTGTTTTCTCTTAAATGCAACATTGGAGAAAAACCATTAAACATCACATTTGTGGGTATTGGTCTTCAACACATCCAGTGAAATTTTGAGCTGTCTGTGTTTGCTACAAGAGGAGATATCACAAAGTATGCGCTTTTGTTGTTTCCATTGCTTTCAATGCATTTTGGCCTAAAACGTGCATTTGCTGTTTTCTCTTAAATGCAACATGGGAGAAAAACCATTTCACATCACATTTGTGGGTCTTGGTCTTCAACACATCCAGTGAAATTTTGAGCTGTCTGTGTTTGCTACAAGAGGAGATAACACAAAGTATGCGCTTTTGTTGTTTCCATTGCTTTCAATGCATTTTTGCCTAAAACGAGCAATTGCTGTTTTCTCTTAAACGCAACATGGGAGAAAAACCATTTCACATCACATTTGTGGGTCTTGGTCTTCAACACATCCAGTGCAATTTTGAGCTGTCTGTGTTTGCTACAAGAGGAGATAACACAAAGTATGCGCTTTTGTTGTTTCCATTGCTTTCAATGCATTTTGGCCTAAAACGAGCAATTGCTGTTTTCTCTTAAACGCAACATGGGAGAAAAACCATTTCACATCACATTTGTGGGTCTTGGTCTTCAACACATCCAGTGAAATTTTGAGCTGTCTGTGTTTGCTACAAGAGGAGATATCACAAAGTATGCGCTTTTGTTGTTTCCATTGCTTTCAATGCATTTTTGCCAAAAACGAGTATTTGCTGTTTTCTCTTAAACGCAACATGGGAGAAAAACCATTTCACATCACATTTGTGGGTCTTGGTCTTCAACACATCCAGTGAAATTTTGAGCTGTCTGTGTTTGCTACAAGAGGAGATAACACAAAGTATGCGCTTTTGTTGTTTCCATTGCTTTCAATGCATTTTGGCCTAAAACGAGCAATTGCTGTTTTCTCTTAAACGCAACATGGGAGAAAAACCATTTCACATCACATTTGTGGGTCGTGGTCTTCAACACATCCAGTGAAATTTTGAGCTGTCTGTGTTTGCTACAAGAGGAGATATCACAAAGTATACGCTTTTGTTGTTTCCATTGCTTTCAATGCATTTTGGCCTAAAATGTGCATTTGCTGTTTTCTCTTAAATGCAACATGGGAGAAAAACCATTTCACATCACATTTGTGGGTCTTGGTCATCAACACATCCAGTGAAATTTTGAGCTGTCTATGTTTGCTACAAGAGGAGATAACACAAAGTATGCGCTTTTGTTGTTTCCACTGCTTTCAATGCATTTTTGCCAAAAACGAGTATTTGCTGTTTTCTCTTAAACGCAACATGGGAGAAAAACCATTTCACATCACATTTGTGGGTCTTGGTCTTCAACACATCCAGTGAAATTTTGAGCTGTCTGTGTTTGCTACAAGAGGAGATATCACAAAGTATGCGCTTTTGTTGCTTCCATTGCTTTCAATGCATTTTGGCCTAAAACGTGCATTTGCTGTTTTCTCTTAAATGCAACATGGGAGAAAAACCATTTCACATCACATTTGTGGGTCTTGGTCTTCAACACATCCAGTAAAATTTTGAGCTGTCTGTGTTTGCTACAAGAGGAGATAACACAAAGTATGCGCTTTTGTTGTTTCCATTGCTTTCAATGCATTTTGGCTTAAAACGAGCAATTGCTGTTTTCTCTTAAACGCAACATGGGAGAAAAACCATTTCACATCACATTTGTGGGTCTTGGTCTTCAACACATCCAGTGAAATTTTGAGCTGTCTGTGTTTGCTACAAGAGGAGATATCACAAAGTATACGCTTTTGTTGTTTCCATTGCTTTCAATGCATTTTGGCCTAAAACGTGCATTTGCTGTTTTCTCTTAAATGCAACATGGGAGAAAAACCATTTCACATCACATTTGTGGGTCATGGTCTTCAACACATCCAGTGAAATTTTGAGCTGTCTGTGTTTGCTACAAGAGGAGATATCACAAAGTATGCGCTTTTGTTGTTTCCATTGCTTTCAATGCATTTTGGCCTAAAACATGCATTTGCTGTTTTCTCTTAAATGCAACATGGGAGAAAAACCATTTCACATCACATTTGTGGGTCTTGGTCTTCAACACATCCAGTGAAATTTTGAGCTGTCTGTGTTTGCTACAAGAGGAGATAACACAAAGTATGCGCTTTTGTTGTTTCCATTGCTTTCAATGCATTTTGGCCTAAAACGAGCATTTGCTGTTTTCTCTTAAACGCAACATGGGAGAAAAACCATTTCACATCACATTTGTGGGTCTTGGTCTTCAACACATCCAGTGAAATTTTGAGCTGTCTGTGTTTGCTACAAGAGGAGATATCACAAAGTATGCGCTTTTGTTGTTTCCATTGCTTTCAATGCATTTTGGCCTAAAACGTGCATTTGCTGTTTTCTCTTAAATGCAACATGGGAGAAAAACCATTTCACATCACATTTGTGGGTCTTGGTCTTCAACACATCCAGTGAAATTTTGAGCTGTCTGTGATTGCTACAAGAGGAGATAACACAAAGTATGCGCTTTTGTTGTTTCCATTGCTTTCAATGCATTTTGGCCTAAAACGAGCAATTGCTGTTTTCTCTTAAACGCAACATGGGAGAAAAACCATTTCACTTCACATTTGTGGGTCTTGGTCTTCAACACATCCAGTGAAATTTTGAGCTGTCTGTGTTTGCTACAAGAGGAGATATCACAAAGTATACGCTTTTGTTGTTTCCATTGCTTTCAATGCATTTTGGCCTAAAACGTGCATTTGCTGTTTTATCTTAAATGCAACATGGGAGAAAAACCATTTCACATCACATTTGTGGGTCATGGTCTTCAACACATCCAGTGAAATATTGAGCTGTCTGTGTTTGCTACAAGAGGAGATAACACAAAGTATGCGCTTTTGTTGTTTCCATTGCTTTCATTGCATTTTGGCCTAAAACGTGCATTCGCTGTTTTCTCTTAAATGCAACATGGGAGAAAAACCATTTCACATCACATTTGTGGGTCTTGGTCTTCAACATGTCCAGTGAAATTTTGAGCTGTCTGTGTTTGCTACAAGAGGAGATATCACAAAGTATGCGCTTTTGTTGTTTCCATTGCTTTCAATGCATTTTGGCCTAAAACGTGCATTTGCTGTTTTCTCTTAAATGCAACATGGGAGAAAAACCATTTCACATCACATTTGTGGGTCATGGTCTTCAACACATCCAGTGAAATTTTGAGCTGTCTGTGTTTGCTACAAGAGGAGATATCACAAAGTATGCGCTTTTGTTGTTTCCATTGCTTTCAATGCATTTTGGCCTAAAACATGCATTTGCTGTTTTCTCTTAAATGCAACATGGGAGAAAAACCATTTCACATCACATTTGTGGGTCTTGGTCTTCAACACATCCAGTGATATTTTGAGCTGTCTGTGTTTGCTACAAGAGGAGATAACACAAAGTATGCGCTTTTGTTGTTTCCATTGCTTTCAATGCATTTTGGCCTAAAACGAGCATTTGCTGTTTTCTCTTAAACGCAACATGGGAGAAAAACCATTTCACATCACATTTGTGGGTCTTGGTCTTCAACACATCCAGTGAAATTTTGAGCTGTCTGTGTTTGCTACAAGAGGAGATATCACAAAGTATGCGCTTTTGTTGTTTCCATTGCTTTCAATGCATTTTGGCCTAAAACGTGCATTTGCTGTTTTCTCTTAAATGCAACATGGGAGAAAAACCATTTCACATCACATTTGTGGGTCTTGGTCTTCAACACATCCAGTGAAATTTTGAGCTGTCTGTGTTTGCTACAAGAGGAGATAACACAAAGTATGCGCTTTTGTTGTTTCCATTGCTTTCAATGCATTTTGGCCTAAAACGAGCAATTGCTGTTTTCTCTTAAACGCAACATGGGAGAAAAACCATTTCACTTCACATTTGTGGGTCTTGGTCTTCAACACATCCAGTGAAATTTTGAGCTGTCTGTGTTTGCTACAAGAGGAGATATCACAAAGTATACGCTTTTGTTGTTTCCATTGCTTTCAATGCATTTTGGCCTAAAACGTGCATTTGCTGTTTTATCTTAAATGCAACATGGGAGAAAAACCATTTCACATCACATTTGTGGGTCATGGTCTTCAACACATCCAGTGAAATATTGAGCTGTCTGTGTTTGCTACAAGAGGAGATAACACAAAGTATGCGCTTTTGTTGTTTCCATTGCTTTCATTGCATTTTGGCCTAAAACGTGCATTTGCTGTTTTCTCTTAAATGCAACATGGGAGAAAAAACCATTTCACATCACATTTGTGGGTCTTGGTCTTCAACACGTCCAGTGAAATTTTGAGCTGTCTGTGTTTGCTACAAGAGGAGATATCACAAAGTATGCGCTTTTGTTGTTTCCATTGCTTTCCATGCATTTTGGCCTAAAACGTGCATTTGCTGTTTTCTCTTAAATGCAACATGGGAGAAAAACCATTTCACAACACATTTGTGGGTCTTGGTCTTCAACACATCCAGTGAAATTTTGAGCTGTCTGTGTTTGCTACAAGAGGAGATAACACAAAGTATGTGCTTTTGTTGTTTCCATTGCTTTCAATGCATTTTGGCCTAAAACGAGCATTTGCTGTTTATTCATAAACGCAACATTGGAGAAAAACCATTTCACATCACATTTGTGGGTCTTGGTCTTCAACACATCCAGTGAAATTTTGAGCTGTCTGTGTTTGCTACAAGAGGAGATAACAAAAAGTATGCGCTTTTGTTGTTTCCATTGCTTTCAATGCATTTTGGCCTAAAACGAGCAATTGCTGTTTTCTCTTAAACGCAACATGGGAGAAAAACCATTTCACATCACATTTGTGGGTCTTCGTGTTCAACACATCCAGTGAAATTTTGAGCTGTCTGTGTTTGCTACAAGAGGAGATAACACAAAGTATTCGCTTTTGTTGTTTCCATTGCTTTCCTTGCATTTTGGCCTAAAACGTGCATTTGCTGTTTTCTCTTAAATGCAACATGGGAGAAAAACCATTTCACATCACATTTGTGGGTCATGGTCTTCAACACATCCAGTGAAATTTTGAGCTGTCTGTGTTTGCTACAAGAGGAGATAACACAAAGTATGCACTTGTGTTGTTTCCATTGCTTTCAATGCATTTTGGCCTAAAACAAGCATTTGCTGTTTTCTCTTAAACGCAACATGGGAGAAAAACCATTTCACATCACATTTGTGGGTCTTGGTCTTCAACACATCCAGTGAAATTTTGAGCTGTCTGTGTTTGCTACAAGAGGAGATAACACAAAGTATGCGCTTTTGTTGTTTCCATTGCTTTCAATGCATTTTGGCCTAAAACGAGCAATTGCTGTTTTCTCTTAAACGCAACATGGGAGAAAAACCATTTCACATCACATTTGTGGTTCTTGGTCTTCAACACATCCAGTGAAATTTTGAGCTGTCTGTGTTTGCTACAAGAGGAGATAACACAAAGTATGCACTTTGGTTGTTTCCATTGCTTTCAATGCATTTTGGCCTAAAACGAGCATTTGCTGTTTTCTCTTAAACGCAACATGGGAGAAAAACCATTTCACATCACATTTGTGGGTCTTGGTCTTCAACACATCCAGTGAAATTTTGAGCTGTCTGTGTTTGCTAAAAGAGGAGATAACACAAAGTATACGCTTTTGTTGTTTCCATTGCTTTCATTGCATTTTGGCCTAAAACGTGCATTTGCTGTTTTCTCTTAAATGCAACATGGGAGAAAAACCATTTCACATCACATTTGTGGTTCTTGGTCTTCAACACATCCAGTGAAATTTTGAGCTGTCTGTGTTTGCTACAAGAGGAGATAACACAAAGTATGCACTTTGGTTGTTTCCATTGCTTTCAATACATTTTGGCCGAAAACGAGCATTTGCTGTTTTCTCTTAAACGCAACATGGGAGAAAAACCATTTCACATCACATTTGTGGGTCTTGGTCTTCAACACATCCAGTGAAATTTTGAGCTGTCTGTGTTTGCTAAAAGAGGAGATAACACAAAGTATGCGCTTTTGTTGTTTCCATTGCTTTCATTGCATTTTGGCCTAAAACGTGCATTTGCTGTTTTCTCTTAAATGCAACATTGGAGAAAAACCATTAAACATCACATTTGTGGGTATTGGTCTTCAACACATCCAGTGAAATTTTGAGCTGTCTGTGTTTGCTACAAGAGGAGATATCACAAAGTATGCGCTTTTGTTGTTTCCATTGCTTTCAATGCATTTTGGCCTAAAACGTGCATTTGCTGTTTTCTCTTAAATGCAACATGGGAGAAAAACCATTTCACATCACATTTGTGGGTCTTGGTCTTCAACACATCCAGTGAAATTTTGAGCTGTCTGTGTTTGCTACAAGAGGAGATAACACAAAGTATGCGCTTTTGTTGTTTCCATTGCTTTCAATGCATTTTTGCCTAAAACGAGCAATTGCTGTTTTCTCTTAAACGCAACATGGGAGAAAAACCATTTCACATCACATTTGTGGGTCTTGGTCTTCAACACATCCAGTGCAATTTTGAGCTGTCTGTGTTTGCTACAAGAGGAGATAACACAAAGTATGCGCTTTTGTTGTTTCCATTGCTTTCAATGCATTTTGGCCTAAAACGAGCAATTGCTGTTTTCTCTTAAACGCAACATGGGAGAAAAACCATTTCACATCACATTTGTGGGTCTTGGTCTTCAACACATCCAGTGAAATTTTGAGCTGTCTGTGTTTGCTACAAGAGGAGATATCACAAAGTATGCGCTTTTGTTGTTTCCATTGCTTTCAATGCATTTTTGCCAAAAAACGAGTATTTGCTGTTTTCTCTTAAACGCAACATGGGAGAAAAACCATTTCACATCACATTTGTGGGTCTTGGTCTTCAACACATCCAGTGAAATTTTGAGCTGTCTGTGTTTGCTACAAGAGGAGATAACACAAAGTATGCGCTTTTGTTGTTTCCATTGCTTTCAATGCATTTTGGCCTAAAACGAGCAATTGCTGTTTTCTCTTAAACGCAACATGGGAGAAAAACCATTTCACATCACATTTGTGGGTCGTGGTCTTCAACACATCCAGTGAAATTTTGAGCTGTCTGTGTTTGCTACAAGAGGAGATATCACAAAGTATACGCTTTTGTTGTTTCCATTGCTTTCAATGCATTTTGGCCTAAAATGTGCATTTGCTGTTTTCTCTTAAATGCAACATGGGAGAAAAACCATTTCACATCACATTTGTGGGTCTTGGTCATCAACACATCCAGTGAAATTTTGAGCTGTCTATGTTTGCTACAAGAGGAGATAACACAAAGTATGCGCTTTTGTTGTTTCCACTGCTTTCAATGCATTTTTGCCAAAAACGAGTATTTGCTGTTTTCTCTTAAACGCAACATGGGAGAAAAACCATTTCACATCACATTTGTGGGTCTTGGTCTTCAACACATCCAGTGAAATTTTGAGCTGTCTGTGTTTGCTACAAGAGGAGATATCACAAAGTATGCGCTTTTGTTGCTTCCATTGCTTTCAATGCATTTTGGCCTAAAACGTGCATTTGCTGTTTTCTCTTAAATGCAACATGGGAGAAAAACCATTTCACATCACATTTGTGGGTCTTGGTCTTCAACACATCCAGTAAAATTTTGAGCTGTCTGTGTTTGCTACAAGAGGAGATAACACAAAGTATGCGCTTTTGTTGTTTCCATTGCTTTCAATGCATTTTGGCTTAAAACGAGCAATTGCTGTTTTCTCTTAAACGCAACATGGGAGAAAAACCATTTCACATCACATTTGTGGGTCTTGGTCTTCAACACATCCAGTGAAATTTTGAGCTGTCTGTGTTTGCTACAAGAGGAGATATCACAAAGTATACGCTTTTGTTGTTTCCATTGCTTTCAATGCATTTTGGCCTAAAACGTGCATTTGCTGTTTTCTCTTAAATGCAACATGGGAGAAAAACCATTTCACATCACATTTGTGGGTCATGGTCTTCAACACATCCAGTGAAATTTTGAGCTGTCTGTGTTTGCTACAAGAGGAGATATCACAAAGTATGCGCTTTTGTTGTTTCCATTGCTTTCAATGCATTTTGGCCTAAAACATGCATTTGCTGTTTTCTCTTAAATGCAACATGGGAGAAAAACCATTTCACATCACATTTGTGGGTCTTGGTCTTCAACACATCCAGTGAAATTTTGAGCTGTCTGTGTTTGCTACAAGAGGAGATAACACAAAGTATGCGCTTTTGTTGTTTCCATTGCTTTCAATGCATTTTGGCCTAAAACGAGCATTTGCTGTTTTCTCTTAAACGCAACATGGGAGAAAAACCATTTCACATCACATTTGTGGGTCTTGGTCTTCAACACATCCAGTGAAATTTTGAGCTGTCTGTGTTTGCTACAAGAGGAGATATCACAAAGTATGCGCTTTTGTTGTTTCCATTGCTTTCAATGCATTTTGGCCTAAAACGTGCATTTGCTGTTTTCTCTTAAATGCAACATGGGAGAAAAACCATTTCACATCACATTTGTGGGTCTTGGTCTTCAACACATCCAGTGAAATTTTGAGCTGTCTGTGATTGCTACAAGAGGAGATAACACAAAGTATGCGCTTTTGTTGTTTCCATTGCTTTCAATGCATTTTGGCCTAAAACGAGCAATTGCTGTTTTCTCTTAAACGCAACATGGGAGAAAAACCATTTCACTTCACATTTGTGGGTCTTGGTCTTCAACACATCCAGTGAAATTTTGAGCTGTCTGTGTTTGCTACAAGAGGAGATATCACAAAGTATACGCTTTTGTTGTTTCCATTGCTTTCAATGCATTTTGGCCTAAAACGTGCATTTGCTGTTTTATCTTAAATGCAACATGGGAGAAAAACCATTTCACATCACATTTGTGGGTCATGGTCTTCAACACATCCAGTGAAATATTGAGCTGTCTGTGTTTGCTACAAGAGGAGATAACACAAAGTATGCGCTTTTGTTGTTTCCATTGCTTTCATTGCATTTTGGCCTAAAACGTGCATTCGCTGTTTTCTCTTAAATGCAACATGGGAGAAAAACCATTTCACATCACATTTGTGGGTCTTGGTCTTCAACATGTCCAGTGAAATTTTGAGCTGTCTGTGTTTGCTACAAGAGGAGATATCACAAAGTATGCGCTTTTGTTGTTTCCATTGCTTTCAATGCATTTTGGCCTAAAACGTGCATTTGCTGTTTTCTCTTAAATGCAACATGGGAGAAAAACCATTTCACATCACATTTGTGGGTCATGGTCTTCAACACATCCAGTGAAATTTTGAGCTGTCTGTGTTTGCTACAAGAGGAGATATCACAAAGTATGCGCTTTTGTTGTTTCCATTGCTTTCAATGCATTTTGGCCTAAAACATGCATTTGCTGTTTTCTCTTAAATGCAACATGGGAGAAAAACCATTTCACATCACATTTGTGGGTCTTGGTCTTCAACACATCCAGTGATATTTTGAGCTGTCTGTGTTTGCTACAAGAGGAGATAACACAAAGTATGCGCTTTTGTTGTTTCCATTGCTTTCAATGCATTTTGGCCTAAAACGAGCATTTGCTGTTTTCTCTTAAACGCAACATGGGAGAAAAACCATTTCACATCACATTTGTGGGTCTTGGTCTTCAACACATCCAGTGAAATTTTGAGCTGTCTGTGTTTGCTACAAGAGGAGATATCACAAAGTATGCGCTTTTGTTGTTTCCATTGCTTTCAATGCATTTTGGCCTAAAACGTGCATTTGCTGTTTTCTCTTAAATGCAACATGGGAGAAAAACCATTTCACATCACATTTGTGGGTCTTGGTCTTCAACACATCCAGTGAAATTTTGAGCTGTCTGTGTTTGCTACAAGAGGAGATAACACAAAGTATGCGCTTTTGTTGTTTCCATTGCTTTCAATGCATTTTGGCCTAAAACGAGCAATTGCTGTTTTCTCTTAAACGCAACATGGGAGAAAAACCATTTCACTTCACATTTGTGGGTCTTGGTCTTCAACACATCCAGTGAAATTTTGAGCTGTCTGTGTTTGCTACAAGAGGAGATATCACAAAGTATACGCTTTTGTTGTTTCCATTGCTTTCAATGCATTTTGGCCTAAAACGTGCATTTGCTGTTTTATCTTAAATGCAACATGGGAGAAAAACCATTTCACATCACATTTGTGGGTCATGGTCTTCAACACATCCAGTGAAATATTGAGCTGTCTGTGTTTGCTACAAGAGGAGATAACACAAAGTATGCGCTTTTGTTGTTTCCATTGCTTTCATTGCATTTTGGCCTAAAACGTGCATTTGCTGTTTTCTCTTAAATGCAACATGGGAGAAAAACCATTTCACATCACATTTGTGGGTCTTGGTCTTCAACACGTCCAGTGAAATTTTGAGCTGTCTGTGTTTGCTACAAGAGGAGATATCACAAAGTATGCGCTTTTGTTGTTTCCATTGCTTTCCATGCATTTTGGCCTAAAACGTGCATTTGCTGTTTTCTCTTAAATGCAACATGGGAGAAAAACCATTTCACAACACATTTGTGGGTCTTGGTCTTCAACACATCCAGTGAAATTTTGAGCTGTCTGTGTTTGCTACAAGAGGAGATAACACAAAGTATGTGCTTTTGTTGTTTCCATTGCTTTCAATGCATTTTGGCCTAAAACGAGCATTTGCTGTTTATTCATAAACGCAACATTGGAGAAAAACCATTTCACATCACATTTGTGGGTCTTGGTCTTCAACACATCCAGTGAAATTTTGAGCTGTCTGTGTTTGCTACAAGAGGAGATAACAAAAAGTATGCGCTTTTGTTGTTTCCATTGCTTTCAATGCATTTTGGCCTAAAACGAGCAATTGCTGTTTTCTCTTAAACGCAACATGGGAGAAAAACCATTTCACATCACATTTGTGGGTCTTCGTGTTCAACACATCCAGTGAAATTTTGAGCTGTCTGTGTTTGCTACAAGAGGAGATAACACAAAGTATTCGCTTTTGTTGTTTCCATTGCTTTCCTTGCATTTTGGCCTAAAACGTGCATTTGCTGTTTTCTCTTAAATGCAACATGGGAGAAAAACCATTTCACATCACATTTGTGGGTCATGGTCTTCAACACATCCAGTGAAATTTTGAGCTGTCTGTGTTTGCTACAAGAGGAGATAACACAAAGTATGCACTTGTGTTGTTTCCATTGCTTTCAATGCATTTTGGCCTAAAACAAGCATTTGCTGTTTTCTCTTAAACGCAACATGGGAGAAAAACCATTTCACATCACATTTGTGGGTCTTGGTCTTCAACACATCCAGTGAAATTTTGAGCTGTCTGTGTTTGCTACAAGAGGAGATAACACAAAGTATGCGCTTTTGTTGTTTCCATTGCTTTCAATGCATTTTGGCCTAAAACGAGCAATTGCTGTTTTCTCTTAAACGCAACATGGGAGAAAAACCATTTCACATCACATTTGTGGGTCTTGGTCTTCAACACATCCAGTGAAATTTTGAGATGTCTGTGTTTGCTACAAGAGGAGATATCACAAAGTATGCGCTTTTGTTGTTTCCATTGCTTTCCATGCATTTTGGCCTAAAACGAGCATTTGCTGTTTTCTCTTAAATGCAACATGGGAGAAAAACCATTTCACATCACATTTGTGGGTCTTGGTCTTCAACACATCCAGTGAAATTTTGAGCTGTCTGTGTTTGCTACAAGAGGAGATAACACAAAGTATGCGCTTTTGTTGTTTCCATTGCTTTCAATGCATTTTGGCCTAAAACGAGCAATTGCTGTTTTCTCTTAAATGCAACATGGGAGAAAAACCATTTCACATCACATTTGTGGTTCTTGGTCTTCAACACATCCAGTGAAATTTTGAGCTATCTGTGTTTGCTACAAGAGGAGATAACACAAAGTATGCGCTTTTGTTGTTTCCATTGCTTTCAATGCATTTTTGCCTAAAACGAGCAATTGCTGTTTTATCTTAAACGCAACATGGGAGAAAAACCATTTCACATCACATTTGTGGGTCTTGGTCTTCAACACATCCAGTGAAATTTTGAGCTGTCTGTGTTTGCTACAAGAGGAGATAACACAAAGTATGCGCTTTTGTTGTTTCCATTGCTTTCAATGCATTTTGGCCTAAAACGAGCAATTGCTGTTTTCTCTTAAACGCAACATGGGAGAAAAACCATTTCACATCACATTTGTGGGTCTTGGTCTTCAACACATCCAGTGAAATTTTGAGATGTCTGTGTTTGCTACAAGAGGAGATATCACAAAGTATGCGCTTTTGTTGTTTCCATTGCTTTCCATGCATTTTGGCCTAAAACGAGCATTTGCTGTTTTCTCTTAAATGCAACATGGGAGAAAAACCATTTCACATCACATTTGTGGGTCTTGGTCTTCAACACATCCAGTGAAATTTTGAGCTGTCTGTGTTTGCTACAAGAGGAGATAACACAAAGTATGCGCTTTTGTTGTTTCAATTGCTTTCAATGCATTTTGGCCTAAAACGAGCAATTGCTGTTTTCTCTTAAACGCAACATGGGAGAAAAACCATTTCACATCACATTTGTGGTTCTTGGTCTTCAACACATCCAGTGAAATTTTGAGCTGTCTGTGTTTGCTACAAGAGGAGATAACACAAAGTATGCACTTTGGTTGTTTCCATTGCTTTCAATGCATTTTGGCCTAAAACGAGCATTTGCTGTTTTCTCTTAAACGCAACATGGGAGAAAAACCATTTCACATCACATTTGTGGGTCTTGGTCTTCAACACATCCAGTGAAATTTTGAGCTGTCTGTGTTTGCTAAAAGAGGAGATAACACAAAGTATACGCTTTTGTTGTTTCCATTGCTTTCATTGCATTTTGGCCTAAAACGTGCATTTGCTGTTTTCTCTTAAATGCAACATGGGAGAAAAACCATTTCACATCACATTTGTGGTTCTTGGTCTTCAACACATCCAGTGAAATTTTGAGCTGTCTGTGTTTGCTACAAGAGGAGATAACACAAAGTATGCACTTTGGTTGTTTCCATTGCTTTCAAATTGCTTTCAATACATTTTGGCCGAAAACGAGCATTTGCTGTTTTCTCTTAAACGCAACATGGGAGAAAAACCATTTCACATCACATTTGTGGGTCTTGGTCTTCAACACATCCAGTGAAATTTTGAGCTGTCTGTGTTTGCTAAAAGAGGAGATAACACAAAGTATGCGCTTTTGTTGTTTCCATTGCTTTCATTGCATTTTGGCCTAAAACGTGCATTTGCTGTTTTCTCTTAAATGCAACATGGGAGAAAAACCATTAAACATCACATTTGTGGGTATTGGTCTTCAACACATCCAGTGAAATTTTGAGCTGTCTGTGTTTGCTACAAGAGGAGATATCACAAAGTATGCGCTTTTGTTGTTTCCATTGCTTTCAATGCATTTTGGCCTAAAACGTGCATTTGCTGTTTTCTCTTAAATGCAACATGGGAGAAAAACCATTTCACATCACATTTGTGGGTCTTGGTCTTCAACACATCCAGTGAAATTTTGAGCTGTCTGTGTTTGCTACAAGAGGAGATAACACAAAGTATGCGCTTTTGTTGTTTCCATTGCTTTCAATGTATTTTGGCCTAAAACGAGCAATTGCTGTTTTCTCTTAAACGCAACATAGGAGAAATACCATTTCACATCACATTTGTGGGTCTTGGTCTTCAACACATCCAGTGAAATTTTGAGCTGTCTGTGTTTGCTACAAGAGGAGATATCACAAACTATGCGCTTTTGTTGTTTCCATTGCTTTCCATGCATTTTGGCCTAAAACGTGCATTTGCTGTTTTCTCTTAAATGCAACATGGGAGAAAAACCATTTCACATCACATTTGTGGGTCTTGGTCTTCAACACATCCAGTGAAATTTTGAGCTGTCTGTGTTTGCTACAAGAGATATCACAAAGTATGCGCTTTTGTTGTTTCCATTGCTTTCCATGCATTTTGGCCTAAAACGTGCATTTGCTGTTTTCTCTTAAATGCAACATGGGAGAAAAACCATTTCACATCACATTTGTGGGTCTTGGTCTTCAACACATCCAGTGAAATTTTGAGCTGTCTGTGTTTGCTACAAGAGGAGATAACACAAAGTATGCGCTTTTGTTGTTTCCATTGCTTTCAATCCATTTTGGCCTAAAACGAGCAATTGCTGTTTTCTCTTAAATGCAACATGGGAGAAAAACCATTTCACATCACATTTGTGGGTCTTGGTCTTCAACACATCCAGTGAAATTTTGAGCTGTCTGTGTTTGCTACAAGAGGAGATAACACAAAGTATGCGCTTTTGTTGTTTCCATTGCTTTCAATGCATTTTTGCCTAAAATGAGCAATTGCTCTTTTCTCTTAAACGCAACATGGGAGAAAAACCATTTCACATCACATTTGTGGGTCTTGGTCTTCAACACATCCAGTGAAATTTTGAGCTGTCTGTGTTTGCTACAAGAGGAGATATCACAAAGTATGCGCTTTTGTTGTTTCCATTGCTTTCCATGCATTTTGGCCTAAAACGTGCATTTGCTGTTTTCTCTTAAATGCAACATGGGAGAAAAACCATTTCACATCACATTTGTGGGTCTTGGTCTTCAACACATCCAGTGAAATTTTGAGCTGTCTGTGTTTTTGCTACAAGAGGAGATAACACAAAGTATGCACTTTGGTTGTTTCCATTGCTTTCAATGCATTTTGGCCTAAAACGAGCATTTGCTGTTTTCTCTTAAACGCAACATGGGAGAAAAACCATTTCACATCACATTTGTGGGTCTTGGTCTTCAACACATCCAGTGAAATTTTGAGCTGTCTGTGTTTGCTACAAGAGGAGATAACACAAAGTATGCGCTTTTGTTGTTTCCATTGCTTTCAATGCATTTTGGCCTAAAACGAGCAATTGCTGTTTTCTCTTAAACGCAACATGGGAGAAAAACTATTTCACATCATATTTGTGGGTCTTGGTCTTCAACACATCCAGTGAAATTTTGAGCTGTCTGTGTTTGCTACAAGAGGAGATATCACAAAGTATACGCTTTTGTTGTTTCCATTGCTTTCAATGCATTTTGGCCTAAAACGTGCATTTGCTGTTTTCTCTTAAATGCAACATGGGAGAAAAACCATTTCACATCACATTTGTGGGTCATGGTCTTCAACACATCCAGTGAAATTTTGAGCTGTCTGTGTTTGCTACAAGAGGAGATAACACAAAGTATGTGCTTTTGTTGTTTCCATTGCTTTCAATGCATTTTGGCCTAAAACGAGCATTTGCTGTTTTCTCTTAAACGCAACATTGGAGAAAAACCATTTCACATCACATTTGTGGGTCTTGGTCTTCAACACATCCAGTGAAATTTTGAGCTGTCTGTGTTTGCTACAAGAGGAGATAACAAAAAGTATGCGCTTTTGTTGTTTCCATTGCTTTCAATGCATTTTGGCCTAAAACGAGCAATTGCTGTTTTCTCTTAAATGCAACATGGGAGAAAAACCATTTCACATCACATTTGTGGTTCTTGGTCTTCAACACATCCAGTGAAATTTTGAGCTATCTGTGTTTGCTACAAGAGGAGATAACACAAAGTATGCGCTTTTGTTGTTTCCATTGCTTTCAATGCATTTTTGCCTAAAACGAGCAATTGCTGTTTTCTCTTAAACGCAACATGGGAGAAAAACCATTTCACATCACATTTGTGGGTCTTGGTCTTCAACACATCCAGTGAAATTTTGAGCTGTCTGTGTTTGCTACAAGAGGAGATAACACAAAGTATGCGCTTTTGTTGTTTCCATTGCTTTCAATGCATTTTGGCCTAAAACGAGCAATTGCTGTTTTCTCTTAAACGCAACATGGGAGAAAAACCATTTCACATCACATTTGTGGGTCTTGGTCTTCAACACATCCAGTGAAATTTGAGCTGTCTGTGTTTGCTACAAGAGGAGATATCACAAAGTGTATGCTTTTGTTGTTTCCATTGCTTTCAATGCATTTTGGCCTAAAACGTGCATTTGCTGTTTTCTCTTAAATGCAACATGGGAGAAAAACCATTTCACATCACATTTGTGGGTCATGGTCTTCAACACATCCAGTGAAATTTTGAGCTGTCTGTGTTTGCTACAAGAGGAGATAACACAAAGTATGTGCTTTTGTTGTTTCCATTGCTCTCAATGCATTTTGGCCTAAAACGAGCATTTGCTGTTTTCTCTTAAATGCAATATGGGAGAAAAACCATTTCACATCACATTTGTGGGTCTTGGTCTTCAACACATCCAGTGAAATTTTGAGCTGTCTGTGTTTGCTACAAGAGGAGATAACACAAAGTATGCGCTTTTGTTGTTTCCATTGCTCTCAATGCATTTTGGCCTAAAACGTGCATTTGCTGTTTTCTCTTAAATGCAACATGGGAGAAAAACCATTTCACATCACATTTGTGGGTATTGGTCTTCAACACATCCAGTGAAATTTTTAGCTGTCTGTGTTTGCTACAAGAGGAGATAAAACAAAGTATGCGCTTTTGTTGTTTCCATTGCTTTCAATGCATTTTGGCCTAAAACGTGCATTTGCTGTTTTCTCTTAAATGCAACATGGGAGAAAAACCACTTCACATCACATTTGTGGGTCTTGGTCTTCAACACATCCAGTGAAATTTTGAGCTGTCTGTGTTTGCTACAAGAGGAATATCACAAAGTATGCGCTTTTGTTGTTTCCATTGCTTTCAATGCATTTTTGCCTAAAACGTGCATTTGCTGTTTTCTCTTAATGCAACATGGGAGAAAAACCATTTCACATCACATTTGTGGGTCTGGTCTTCAACACATCCAGTGAAATTTTGAGCTGTCTGTGTTTGCTACAAGAGGAGATAACACAAAGTATGTGCTTTTGTTGTTTCCATTGCTTTCAATGCATTTTGGCCTAAAACGAGCATTTGCTGTTTTCTCTTAATCGCAACATGGGAGAAAAACCATTTCACATCACATTTGTGGGTCTTGGTCTTCAACACATCCAGTGAAATTTTGAGCTGTCTGTGTTTGCTACAAGAGGAGATAACACAAAGTATGCGCTTTTGTTGTTTCCATTGCTTTCAATGCATTTTGGCCTAAAACGAGCAATTGCTGTTTTCTCTTAAACGCAACATGGGAGAAAAAACCATTTCACATCACATTTGTGGGTCTTGGTCTTCAACACATCCAGTGAAATTTTGAGCTGTCTGTGTTTGCTACAAGAGGAGATAACACAAAGTATGCGCTTTTGTTGTTTCCATTGCTTTCAATGCATTTTGGCCTAAAACAAGCAATTGCTGTTTTCTCTTAAATGCAACATGGGAGAAAAACCATTTCACATCACATTTGTGGTTCTTGGTCTTCAACACATCCAGTGAAATTTTGAGCTGTCTGTGTTTGCTACAAGAGGAGATATCACAAAGTATGCGCTTTTGTTGTTTCCATTGCTTTCCATGCATTTTGGCCTAAAACGTGCATTTGCTGTTTTCTCTTAAATGCAACATGGGAGAAAAACCATTTCACATCACATTTGTGGGTCTTGGTCTTCAACACATCCAGTGAAATTTTGAGCTGTCTGTGTTTGCTACAAGAGGAGATAACACAAAGTATGCACTTTGGTTTTTTCCATTGCTTTCAATGCATTTTGGCCTAAAACGAGCATTTGCTGTTTTCTCTTAAACGCAACATGGGAGAAAAACCATTTCACATCACATTTGTGGGTCTTGGTCTTCAACACATCCAGTGAAATTTTGAGCTGTCTGTGTTTGCTAAAAGAGGAGATAACACAAAGTATGCGCTTTTGTTGTTTCCATTGCTTTCATTGCATTTTGGCCTAAAACGTGCATTTGCTGTTTTCTCTTAAATGCAACATGGGAGAAAAACCATTTCACATCACATTTGTGGGTATTGGTCTTCAACACATCCAGTGAAATTTTGAGCTGTCTGTGTTTGCTACAAGAGGAGATATCACAAAGTATGCGCTTTTGTTGTTTCCATTGCTTTCAATGCATTTTGGCCTAAAACGTGCATTTGCTGTTTTCTCTTAAATGCAACATGGGAGAAAAACCATTTCACATCACATTTGTGGGTCTTGGTCTTCAACACATCCAGTGAAATTTTGAGCTGTCTGTGTTTGCTACAAGAGGAGATAACACAAAGTATGCGCTTTTGTTGTTTCCATTGCTTTCAATGCATTTTGGCCTAAAACGAGCAATTGCTGTTTTCTCTTAAACGCAACATGGGAGAAAAACCATTTCACATCACATTTGTGGGTCTTGGTCTTCAACACATCCAGTGAAATTTTGAGCTGTCTGTGTTTGCTACAAGAGGAGATATCACAAAGTATGCGCTTTTGTTGTTTCCATTGCTTTCCATGCATTTTGGCCTAAAACGTGCATTTGCTGTTTTCTCTTAAATGCAACATGGGAGAAAAACCATTTCACATTACATTTGTGGGTCTTGGTCTTCAACACATCCAGTGAAATTTTGAGCTGTCTGTGTTTGCTACAAGAGGAGATATCACAAAGTATGCGCTTTTGTTGTTTCCATTGCTTTCAATGCATTTTGGCCTAAAACGTGCATTTGCTGTTTTCTCTTAAATGCAACATGGGAGAAAAACCATTTCACATCACATTTGTGGGTCTTGGTCTTCAACACATCCAGTGACATTTTGAGCTGTCTGTGTTTGCTACAAGAGGAGATATCACAAAGTATACGCTTTTGTTGTTTCCATTGCTTTCAATGCATTTTGGCCTAAAATGAGCATTTGCTGTTTTCTCTTAAATGCAACATGGGAGAAAAACCATTTCACATCACATTTGTGGGTCATGGTCTTCAACACATCCAGTGAAATTTTGAGCTGTCTGTGTTTGCTACTAGAGGAGATAACACAAAGTATGCTCTTTTGTTGTTTCCATTACTTTCAATGCATTTTGGCCTAAAATGAGCATTTGCTGTTTTCTCTTAAATGCAACATGGGAGAAAAACCATTTCACATCACATTTGTGGGTCTTGGTCTTCAACACATCCAGTGAAATTTTGAGCTGCCTGTGTTTGCTACAAGAGGAGATATCACAAAGTATGCGCTTTTGTTGTTTCCATTGCTTTCCATGCATTTTGGCCTAAAACGTGCATTTGCTGTTTTCTCTTAAATGCAACATTGGAGAAAAACCATTTCACATCACATTTGTGGGTCTTGGTCTTCAACACATCCAGTGAAATTTTGAGCTGTCTGTGTTTGCTACAAGAGGAGATAACACAAAGTATGTGCTTTTGTTGTTTCATTTGCTTTCAATGCATTTTGGCCTAAAACAAGCATTTGCTGTTTTCTCTTAAACGCAACATGGGAGAAAAACTATTTCACATCACATTTGTGGGTCTTGGTCTTCAACACATCCAGTGAAATTTTGAGCTGTCTGTGTTGGCTACAAGAGGAGATAACACAAAGTATGCGCTTTTGTTGTTTCCATTGCTTTCAATTCATTTTTGCCTAAAACGAGCAATTGCTGTTTTCTCTTAAACGCAACAAGGGAGAAAAACCATTTCACATCACATTTGTGGGTCTTGGTCATCAACACATGCAGTGAAATTTTGAGCTGTCTGTGTTTGCTAGAAGAGGAGATATCACAAAGTATGCGCTTTTGTTGTTTCCATTGCTTTCCATGCATTTTGGCCTAAAACATGCATTTGCTGTTTTCTCTTAAATGCAACATGGGAGAAAAACCATTTCACATCACATTTGTGGGTCTTGGTCTTCAACACATCCAGTGAAATTTTGAGCTGTCTGTGTTTGCTACAAGAGGAGATATCACAAAGTATGCGCTTTTGTTGTTTCCATTGCTTTCAATGCATTTTGGCCTAAAACGTGCATTTGCTGTTGTCTCTTAAATGCAACATGGGAGAAAAACCATTTCACATCACATTTGTGGGTCTTGGTCTTCAACACATCCAGTGAAATTTTGAGCTGTCTGTGTTTGCTACAAGAGGAGATAACACAAAGTATGCGCTTTTGTTGTTTCCACTGCTTTCAATGCATTTTTGCCAAAAACGAGCATTTGCTGTTTTCTCTTAAACGCAACATGGGAGAAAAACCATTTCACATCACATTTGTGGGTCTTGGTCTTCAACACATCCAGTGAAATTTTGAGCTGTCTGTGTTTGCTACAAGAGGAGATAACACAAAGTATGCGCTTTTGTTGTTTCCATTGCTTTCAATGCATTTTGGCCTAAAACGAGCAATTGCTGTTTTCTCTTAAACGCAACATGGGAGAAAAACCATTTCACATCACATTTGTGGGTCTTGGTCTTCAACACATCCAGTGAAATTTTGAGCTGTCTGTGTTTGCTACAAGAGGAGATAACACAAAGTATGCGCTTTTGTTGTTTCCATTGCTTTCAATGCATTTTGGCCTAAAACGAGCAATTGCTGTTTTCTCTTAAACGCAACATGGGAGAAAAACCATTTCACATCACATTTGTGGGTCTTGGTCTTCAACACATCCAGTGAAATTTTGAGCTGTCTGTGTTTGCTACAAGAGGAGATATCACAAAGTATGCGCTTTTGTTGTTTCCATTGCTTTCCATGCATTTTGGCCTAAAACGTGCATTTGCTGTTTTCTCTTAAATGCAACATGGGAGAAAAACCATTTCATATCACATTTGTGGGTCTTGGTCTTCAACACATCCAGTGAAATTTTGAGCTGTCTGTGTTTGCTACAAGAGGAGATAACACAAAGTATGCGCTTTTGTTGTTTCCATTGCTTTCAATACATTTTGGCCTAAAACGAGCAATTGCTGTTTTCTCTTAAACGCAACATGGGAGAAAAACCATTTCACATCACATTTGTGGTTCTTGGTCTTCAACACATCTAGTGAAATTTTGAGCTGTCTGTGTTTGCTACAAGAGGAGATAACACAAAGTATGCACTTTGGTTGTTTCCATTGCTTTCAATGCATTTTGGCCTAAAACGAGCATTTGCTGTTTTCTCTTAAACGCAACATGGGAGAAAAACCATTTCACATCACATTTGTGGGTCTTGGTCTTCAACACATCCAGTGAAATTTTGAGCTGTCTGTGTTTGCTACAAGAGGAGATAACACAAAGTATGCGCTTTTGTTGTTTCCATTGCTTTCAATCCATTTTGGCCTAAAACGAGCAATTGCTGTTTTCTCTTAAACGCAACATGGGAGAAAAACCATTTCACATCACATTTGTGGGTCTTGGTCTTCAACACATCCAGTGAAATTTTGAGCTGTCTGTGTTTGCTACAAGAGGAGATAACACAAAGTATGCGCTTTTGTTGTTTCCATTGCTTTCAATGCATTTTTGCCTAAAATGAGCAATTGCTCTTTTCTCTTAAATGCAACATGCGAGAAAAACCATTTCACATCACATTTGTGGGTCATGGTCTTCAACACATCCAGTGAAATTTTGAGCTGTCTGTGTTTGCTACAAGAGGAGATAAAACAAAGTATGCGCTTTTGTTGTTTCCATTGCTTTCAATGCATTTTGGCCTAAAACGTGCATTTGCTGTTTTCTCTTAAATGCAACATGGGAGAAAAACCATTTCACATCACATTTGTGGGTCTTGGTCTTCAACACATCCAGTGAAATTTTGAGCTGTCTGTGTTTGCTACAAGAGGAGATATCACAAAGTATGCGCTTTTGTTGTTTCCATTGCTTTCAATGCATTTTTGCCTAAAACGTGCATTTGCTGTTTTCTCTTAAATGCAACATGGGAGAAAAACCATTTCACATCACATTTGTGGGTCTTGGTCTTCAACACATCCAGTGAAATTTTGAGCTGTCTGTGTTTGCTACAAGAGGAGATAACACAAAGTATGTGCTTTTGTTGTTTCCATTGCTTTCAATGCATTTTGGCCTAAAACGAGCATTTGCTGTTTTCTCTTAATCGCAACATGGGAGAAAAACCATTTCACATCACATTTGTGGGTCTTGGTCTTCAACACATCCAGTGAAATTTTGAGCTCTGTGTTTGCTACAAGAGGAGATAACAGAAAGTATGCGCTTTTGTTGTTTACATTGCTTTCAATGCATTTTGGCCTAAAACGAGCAATTGCTGTTTTCTCTTAAACGCAACATGGGAGAAAAACCATTTCACATCACATTTGTGGGTCTTGGTCTTCAACACATCCAGTGAAATTTTGAGCTGTCTGTGTTTGCTACAAGAGGAGATAACACAAAGTATGCGCTTTTGTTGTTTCCTTTGCTTTCAATGCATTTTGGCCTAAAACAAGCAATTGCTGTTTTCTCTTAAATGCAACATGGGAGAAAAACCATTTCACATCACATTTGTGGTTCTTGGTCTTCAACACATCCAGTGAAATTTTGAGCTGTCTGTGTTTGCTACAAGAGGAGATATCACAAAGTATGCGCTTTTGTTGTTTCCATTGCTTTCCATGCATTTTGGCCTAAAACGTGCATTTGCTGTTTTCTCTTAAATGCAACATGGGAGAAAAACCATTTCACATCACATTTGTGGGTCTTGGTCTTCAACACATCCAGTGAAATTTTGAGCTGTCTGTGTTTGCTACAAGAGGAGATAACACAAAGTATGCACTTTGGTTGTTTCCATTGCTTTCAATGCATTTTGGCCTAAAACGAGCATTTGCTGTTTTCTCTTAAACGCAAAATGGGAGAAAAACCATTTCACATCACATTTGTGGGTCTTGGTCTTCAACACATCCAGTGAAATTTTGAGCTGACTGTGTTTGCTAAAAGAGGAGATAACACAAAGTATGCGCTTTTGTTGTTTCCATTGCTTTCATTGCATTTTGGCCTAAAACGTGCATTTGCTGTTTTCTCTTAAATGCAACATGGGAGAAAAACCATTTCACATCACATTTGTGGGTATTGGTCTTCAACACATCCAGTGAAATTTTGAGCTGTCTGTGTTTGCTACAAGAGGAGATATCACAAAGTATGCGCTTTTGTTGTTTCCATTGCTTTCAATGCATTTTGGCCTAAAACGTGCATTTGCTGTTTTCTCTTAAATGCAACAAGGGAGAAAAACCATTTCACATCACATTTGTGGGTCTTTGTCTTCAACACATCCAGTGAAATTTTGAGCTGTCTGTGTTTGCTACAAGAGGAGATAACACAAAGTATGCGCTTTTGTTGTTTCCATTGCTTTCAATGTATTTTGGCCTAAAATGAGCAATTGCTGTTTTCTCTTAAACGCAACATGGGAGAAAAACCATTACACTTCACATTTGTGGGTCTTGGTCTTCAACACATCCAGTGAAATTTTGAGCTGTCTGTGTTTGCTACAAGAGGAGATATCACAAAGTATGCGCTTTTGTTGTTTCCATTGCTTTCCATGCATTTTGGCCTAAAACGTGCATTTGCTGTTTTCTCTTAAATGCAACATGGGAGAAAAACCATTTCACATCACATTTGTGGGTCTTGGTCTTCAACACATCCAGTGAAATTTTGAGCTGTCTGTGTTTGCTACAAGAGGAGATAACACAAAGTATGCGCTTTTGTTGTTTCCATTGCTTTCAATCCATTTTGGCCTAAAACGAGCAATTGCTGTTTTCTCTTAAACGCAACATGGGAGAAAAACCATTTCACATCACATTTGTGGGTCTTGGTCTTCAACACATCCAGTGAAATTTTGAGCTGTTTGTGTTTGCTACAAGAGGAGATAACACAAAGTATGCGCTTTTGTTGTTTCCATTGCTTTCAATGCATTTTTGCCTAAAACGAGCAATTGCTCTTTTCTCTTAAAGGCAACATGGGAGAAAAACCATTTCACATCACATTTGTGGGTCTTGGTCTTCAACACATCCAGTGAAATTTTGAGCTGTCTGTGTTTGCTACAAGAGGAGATATCACAAAGTATGCGCTTTTGTTGTTGCCATTGCTTTCCATGCATTTTGGCCTAAAACGTGCATTTGCTGTTTTCTCTTAAATGCAACATGGGAGAAAAACCATTTCACATCACATTTGTGGGTCTTGGTCTTCAACACATCCAGTGAAATTTGAGCTGTCTGTGTTTGCTACAAGAGGAGATATCACAAAGTGTATGCTTTTGTTGTTTCCATTGCTTTCAATGCATTTTGGCCTAAAACGTGCATTTGCTGTTTTCTCTTAAATGCAACATGGGAGAAAAACCATTTCACATCACATTTGTGGGTCATGGTCTTCAACACATCCAGTGAAATTTTGAGCTGTCTGTGTTTGCTACAAGAGGAGATAACACAAAGTATGTGCTTTTGTTGTTTCCATTGCTCTCAATGCATTTTGGCCTAAAACGAGCATTTGCTGTTTTCTCTTAAATGCAATATGGGAGAAAAACCATTTCACATCACATTTGTGGGTCTTGGTCTTCAACACATCCAGTGAAATTTTGAGCTGTCTGTGTTTGCTACAAGAGGAGATAACACAAAGTATGCGCTTTTGTTGTTTCCATTGCTCTCAATGCATTTTGGCCTAAAACGTGCATTTGCTGTTTTCTCTTAAATGCAACATGGGAGAAAAACCATTTCACATCACATTTGTGGGTATTGGTCTTCAACACATCCAGTGAAATTTTTAGCTGTCTGTGTTTGCTACAAGAGGAGATAAAACAAAGTATGCGCTTTTGTTGTTTCCATTGCTTTCAATGCATTTTGGCCTAAAACGTGCATTTGCTGTTTTCTCTTAAATGCAACATGGGAGAAAAACCATTTCACATCACATTTGTGGGTCTTGGTCTTCAACACATCCAGTGAAATTTTGAGCTGTCTGTGTTTGCTACAAGAGGAGATATCACAAAGTATGCGCTTTTGTTGTTTCCATTGCTTTCAATGCATTTTTGCCTAAAACGTGCATTTGCTGTTTTCTCTTAAATGCAACATGGGAGAAAAACCATTTCACATCACATTTGTGGGTCTTGGTCTTCAACACATCCAGTGAAATTTTGAGCTGTCTGTGTTTGCTACAAGAGGAGATAACACAAAGTATGTGCTTTTGTTGTTTCCATTGCTTTCAATGCATTTTGGCCTAAAACGAGCATTTGCTGTTTTCTCTTAATCGCAACATGGGAGAAAAACCATTTCACATCACATTTGTGGGTCTTGGTCTTCAACACATCCAGTGAAATTTTGAGCTGTCTGTGTTTGCTACAAGAGGAGATAACACAAAGTATGCGCTTTTGTTGTTTCCATTGCTTTCAATGCATTTTGGCCTAAAACGAGCAATTGCTGTTTTCTCTTAAACGCAACATGGGAGAAAAACCATTTCACATCACATTTGTGGGTCTTGGTCTTCAACACATCCAGTGAAATTTTGAGCTGTCTGTGTTTGCTACAAGAGGAGATAACACAAAGTATGCGCTTTTGTTGTTTCCATTGCTTTCAATGCATTTTGGCCTAAAACAAGCAATTGCTGTTTTCTCTTAAATGCAACATGGGAGAAAAACCATTTCACATCACATTTGTGGTTCTTGGTCTTCAACACATCCAGTGAAATTTTGAGCTGTCTGTGTTTGCTACAAGAGGAGATATCACAAAGTATGCGCTTTTGTTGTTTCCATTGCTTTCCATGCATTTTGGCCTAAAACGTGCATTTGCTGTTTTCTCTTAAATGCAACATGGGAGAAAAACCATTTCACATCACATTTGTGGGTCTTGGTCTTCAACACATCCAGTGAAATTTTGAGCTGTCTGTGTTTGCTACAAGAGGAGATATCACAAAGTATGCGCTTTTGTTGTTTCCATTGCTTTCAATGCATTTTGGCCTAAAACGTGCATTTGCTGTTTTCTCTTAAATGCAACAAGGGAGAAAAACCATTTCACATCACATTTGTGGGTCTTTGTCTTCAACACATCCAGTGAAATTTTGAGCTGTCTGTGTTTGCTACAAGAGGAGATAACACAAAGTATGCGCTTTTGTTGTTTCCATTGCTTTCAATGTATTTTGGCCTAAAATGAGCAATTGCTGTTTTCTCTTAAACGCAACATGGGAGAAAAACCTTTACACTTCACATTTGTGGGTCTTGGTCTTCAACACATCCAGTGAAATTTTGAGCTGTCTGTGTTTGCTACAAGAGGAGATATCACAAAGTATGCGCTTTTGTTGTTTCCATTGCTTTCCATGCATTTTGGCCTAAAACGTGCATTTGCTGTTTTCTCTTAAATGCAACATGGGAGAAAAACCATTTCACATCACATTTGTGGGTCTTGGTCTTCAACACATCCAGTGAAATTTTGAGCTGTCTGTGTTTGCTACAAGAGGAGATAACACAAAGTATGCGCTTTTGTTGTTTCCATTGCTTTCAATCCATTTTTGCCTAAAACGAGCAATTGCTCTTTTCTCTTAAAGGCAACATGGGAGAAAAACCATTTCACATCACATTTGTGGGTCTTGGTCTTCAACACATCCAGTGAAATTTTGAGCTGTCTGTGTTTGCTACAAGAGGAGATATCACAAAGTATGCGCTTTTGTTGTTGCCATTGCTTTCCATGCATTTTGGCCTAAAACGTGCATTTGCTGTTTTCTCTTAAATGCAACATGGGAGAAAAACCATTTCACATCACATTTGTGGGTCTTGGTCTTCAACACATCCAGTGAAATTTGAGCTGTCTGTGTTTGCTACAAGAGGAGATATCACAAAGTGTATGCTTTTGTTGTTTCCATTGCTTTCAATGCATTTTGGCCTAAAACGTGCATTTGCTGTTTTCTCTTAAATGCAACATGGGAGAAAAACCATTTCACATCACATTTGTGGGTCATGGTCTTCAACACATCCAGTGAAATTTTGAGCTGTCTGTGTTTGCTACAAGAGGAGATAACACAAAGTATGTGCTTTTGTTGTTTCCATTGCTCTCAATGCATTTTGGCCTAAAACGAGCATTTGCTGTTTTCTCTTAAATGCAATATGGGAGAAAAACCATTTCACATCACATTTGTGGGTCTTGGTCTTCAACACATCCAGTGAAATTTTGAGCTGTCTGTGTTTGCTACAAGAGGAGATAACACAAAGTATGCGCTTTTGTTGTTTCCATTGCTCTCAATGCATTTTGGCCTAAAACGTGCATTTGCTGTTTTCTCTTAAATGCAACATGGGAGAAAAACCATTTCACATCACATTTGTGGGTATTGGTCTTCAACACATCCAGTGAAATTTTTAGCTGTCTGTGTTTGCTACAAGAGGAGATAAAACAAAGTATGCGCTTTTGTTGTTTCCATTGCTTTCAATGCATTTTGGCCTAAAACGTGCATTTGCTGTTTTCTCTTAAATGCAACATGGGAGAAAAACCATTTCACATCACATTTGTGGGTCTTGGTCTTCAACACATCCAGTGAAATTTTGAGCTGTCTGTGTTTGCTACAAGAGGAGATATCACAAAGTATGCGCTTTTGTTGTTTCCATTGCTTTCAATGCATTTTTGCCTAAAACGTGCATTTGCTGTTTTCTCTTAAATGCAACATGGGAGAAAAACCATTTCACATCACATTTGTGGGTCTTGGTCTTCAACACATCCAGTGAAATTTTGAGCTGTCTGTGTTTGCTACAAGAGGAGATAACACAAAGTATGTGCTTTTGTTGTTTCCATTGCTTTCAATGCATTTTGGCCTAAAACGAGCATTTGCTGTTTTCTCTTAATCGCAACATGGGAGAAAAACCATTTCACATCACATTTGTGGGTCTTGGTCTTCAACACATCCAGTGAAATTTTGAGCTGTCTGTGTTTGCTACAAGAGGAGATAACACAAAGTATGCGCTTTTGTTGTTTCCATTGCTTTCAATGCATTTTGGCCTAAAACGAGCAATTGCTGTTTTCTCTTAAACGCAACATGGGAGAAAAACCATTTCACATCACATTTGTGGGTCTTGGTCTTCAACACATCCAGTGAAATTTTGAGCTGTCTGTGTTTGCTACAAGAGGAGATAACACAAAGTATGCGCTTTTGTTGTTTCCATTGCTTTCAATGCATTTTGGCCTAAAACAAGCAATTGCTGTTTTCTCTTAAATGCAACATGGGAGAAAAACCATTTCACATCACATTTGTGGTTCTTGGTCTTCAACACATCCAGTGAAATTTTGAGCTGTCTGTGTTTGCTACAAGAGGAGATATCACAAAGTATGCGCTTTTGTTGTTTCCATTGCTTTCCATGCATTTTGGCCTAAAACGTGCATTTGCTGTTTTCTCTTAAATGCAACATGGGAGAAAAACCATTTCACATCACATTTGTGGGTCTTGGTCTTCAACACATCCAGTGAAATTTTGAGCTGTCTGTGTTTGCTACAAGAGGAGATAACACAAAGTATGCACTTTGGTTGTTTCCATTGCTTTCATTGCATTTTGGCCTAAAACGTGCATTTGCTGTTTTCTCTTAAATGCAACATGGGAGAAAAACCATTTCACATCACATTTGTGGGTATTGGTCTTCAACACATCCAGTGAAATTTTGAGCTGTCTGTGTTTGCTACAAGAGGAGATATCACAAAGTATGCGCTTTTGTTGTTTCCATTGCTTTCAATGCATTTTGGCCTAAAACGTGCATTTGCTGTTTTCTCTTAAATGCAACAAGGGAGAAAAACCATTTCACATCACATTTGTGGGTCTTTGTCTTCAACACATCCAGTGAAATTTTGAGCTGTCTGTGTTTGCTACAAGAGGAGATAACACAAAGTATGCGCTTTTGTTGTTTCCATTGCTTTCAATGCATTTTGGCCTAAAATGAGCAATTGCTGTTTTCTCTTAAACGCAACATGGGAGAAAAACCATTTCACATCACATTTGTGGGTCTTGGTCTTCAACACATCCAGTGAAATTTTGAGCTGTCTGTGTTTGCTACAAGAGGAGATATCACAAAGTATGCGCTTTTGTTGTTTCCATTGCTTTTCATGCATTTTGGCCTAAAACGTGCATTTGCTGTTTTCTCTTAAATGCAACATGGGAGAAAAACCATTTCACATCACATTTGTGGGTCTTGGTCTTCAACACATCCAGTGAAATTTTGAGCTGTCTGTGTTTGCTACAAGAGGAGATAACACAAAGTATGCGCTTTTGTTGTTTCCATTGCTTTCAATCCATTTTGGCCTAAAACGAGCAATTGCTGTTTTCTCTTAAACGCAACATGGGAGAAAAACCATTTCACATCACATTTGTGGGTCTTGGTCTTCAACACATCCAGTGAAATTTTGAGCTGTTTGTGTTTGCTACAAGAGGAGATAACACAAAGTATGCGCTTTTGTTGTTTCCATTGCTTTCAATGCATTTTTGCCTAAAACGAGCAATTGCTCTTTTCTCTTAAAGGCAACATGGGAGAAAAACCATTTCACATCACATTTGTGGGTCTTGGTCTTCAACACATCCAGTGAAATTTTGAGCTGTCTGTGTTTGCTACAAGAGGAGATATCACAAAGTATGCGCTTTTGTTGTTGCCATTGCTTTCCATGCATTTTGGCCTAAAACGTGCATTTGCTGTTTTCTCTTAAATGCAACATGGGAGAAAAACCATTTCACATCACATTTGTGGGTCTTGGTCTTCAACACATCCAGTGAAATTTTGAGCTGTCTGTGTTTGCTACAAGAGGAGATAACACAAAGTATGCACTTTGGTTGTTTCCATTGCTTTCAATGCATTTTGGCCTAAAACGAGCATTTGCTGTTTTCTCTTAAACGCAACATGGGAGAAAAACCATTTCACATCACATTTGTGGGTCTTGGTCTTCAACACATCCAGTGAAATTTTGAGCTGTCTGTGTTTGCTACAAGAGGAGATAACACAAAGTATGCGCTTTTGTTGTTTCCATTGCTTTCAATGCATTTTGGCCTAAAATGAGCAATTGCTGTTTTCTCTTAAACGCAACATTAGAGAAAAACTATTTCACATCATATTTGTGGGTCTTGGTCTTCAACACATCCAGTGAAATTTTGAGCTGTCTGTGTTTGCTACAAGAGGAGATATCACAAAGTATACGCTTTTGTTGTTTCCATTGCTTTCAATGCATTTTGGCCTAAAACGTGCATTTGCTGTTTTCTCTTAAATGCAACATGGGAGAAAAACCATTTCACATCACATTTGTGGGTCATGGTCTTCAACACATCCAGTGAAATTTTGAGCTGTCTGTGTTTGCTACAAGAGGAGATAACACAAAGTATGTGCTTTTGTTGTTTCCATTGCTCTCAATGCATTTTGGCCTAAAACGAGCATTTGCTGTTTTCTCTTAAATGCAATATGGGAGAAAAACCATTTCACATCACATTTGTGGGTCTTGGTCTTCAACACATCCAGTGAAATTTTGAGCTGTCTGTGTTTGCTACAAGAGGAGATAACACAAAGTATGCGCTTTTGTTGTTTCCATTGCTCTCAATGCATTTTGGCCTAAAACGTGCATTTGCTGTTTTCTCTTAAATGCAACATGGGAGAAAAACCATTTCACATCACATTTGTGGGTATTGGTCTTCAACACATCCAGTGAAATTTTTAGCTGTCTGTGTTTGCTACAAGAGGAGATATCACAAAGTATGCACTTTTGTTGTTTCCATTGCTTTCAATGCATTTTGGCCTAAAACGTGCATTTGTTGTTTTCTCTTAAATGCAACATGGGAGAAAAACCATTTCACATCACATTTGTGGGTCTTTGTCTTCAACACATCCAGTGAAATTTTGAGCTGTCTGTGTTTGCTACAAGAGGAGATAACACAAAGTATGCGCTTTTGTTGTTTCCATTGCTTTCAATGCATTTTTGCCTAAAACGAGCAATTGCTCTTTTCTCTTAAAGGCAACATGGGAGAAAAACCATTTCACATCACATTTGTGGGTCTTGGTCTTCAACACATCCAGTGAAATTTTGAGCTGTCTGTGTTTGCTACAAGAGGAGATATCACAAAGTATGCGCTTTTGTTGTTGCCATTGCTTTCCATGCATTTTGGCCTAAAACGTGCATTTGCTGTTTTCTCTTAAATGCAACATGGGAGAAAAACCATTTCACATCACATTTGTGGGTCTTGGTCTTCAACACATCCAGTGAAATTTTGAGCTGTCTGTGTTTGCTACAAGAGGAGATAACACAAAGTATGCACTTTGGTTGTTTCCATTGCTTTCAATGCATTTTGGCCTAAAACGAGCATTTGCTGTTTTCTCTTAAACGCAACATGGGAGAAAAACCATTTCACATCACATTTGTGGGTCTTGGTCTTCAACACATCCAGTGAAATTTTGAGCTGTCTGTGTTTGCTACAAGAGGAGATAACACAAAGTATGCGCTTTTGTTGTTTCCATTGCTTTCAATGCATTTTGGCCTAAAATGAGCAATTGCTGTTTTCTCTTAAACGCAACATTAGAGAAAAACTATTTCACATCATATTTGTGGGTCTTGGTCTTCAACACATCCAGTGAAATTTTGAGCTGTCTGTGTTTGCTACAAGAGGAGATATCACAAAGTATACGCTTTTGTTGTTTCCATTGCTTTCAATGCATTTTGGCCTAAAACGTGCATTTGCTGTTTTCTCTTAAATGCAACATGGGAGAAAAACCATTTCACATCACATTTGTGGGTCATGGTCTTCAACACATCCAGTGAAATTTTGAGCTGTCTGTGTTTGCTACAAGAGGAGATAACACAAAGTATGTGCTTTTGTTGTTTCCATTGCTCTCAATGCATTTTGGCCTAAAACGAGCATTTGCTGTTTTCTCTTAAATGCAATATGGGAGAAAAACCATTTCACATCACATTTGTGGGTCTTGGTCTTCAACACATCCAGTGAAATTTTGAGCTGTCTGTGTTTGCTACAAGAGGAGATAACACAAAGTATGCGCTTTTGTTGTTTCCATTGCTCTCAATGCATTTTGGCCTAAAACGTGCATTTGCTGTTTTCTCTTAAATGCAACATGGGAGAAAAACCATTTCACATCACATTTGTGGGTATTGGTCTTCAACACATCCAGTGAAATTTTTAGCTGTCTGTGTTTGCTACAAGAGGAGATATCACAAAGTATGCACTTTTGTTGTTTCCATTGCTTTCAATGCATTTTGGCCTAAAACGTGCATTTGTTGTTTTCTCTTAAATGCAACATGGGAGAAAAACCATTTCACATCACATTTGTGGGTCTTTGTCTTCAACACATCCAGTGAAATTTTGAGCTGTCTGTGTTTGCTACAAGAGGAGATAACACAAAGTATGCGCTTTTGTTGTTTCCATTGCTTTCAATGCATTTTGGCCTAAAATGAGCAATTGCTGTTTTCTCTTAAACGCAACATGGGAGAAAAACCATTTCACATCACATTTGTGGGTCTTGGTCTTCAACACATCCAGTGAAATTTTGAGCTGTCTGTGTTTGCTACAAGAGGAGATATCACAAAGTATGCGCTTTTGTTGTTTCCATTGCTTTCCATGCATTTTGGCCTAAAACGTGCATTTGCTGTTTTCTCTTAAATGCAACATGGGAGAAAAACCATTTCACATCACATTTGTGGGTCTTGGTCTTCAACACATCCAGTGAAATTTTGAGCTGTCTGTGTTTGCTACAAGAGGAGATAACACAAAGTATGTGCTTTTGTTGTTTCCATTGCTTTCAATGCATTTTGGCCTAAAACGAGCATTGGCTGTTTTCTCTTAAACGCAACATGGGAGAAAAACCATTTCACATCACATTTGTGGGTCTTGGTCTTCAACACATCCAGTGAAATTTTGAGCTGTCTGTGTTTGCTACAAGAAGAGATAACACAAAGTATGCACTTTGGTTGTTTCCATTGCTTTCAATGCATTTTGGCCTAAAACGAGCATTTGCTGTTTTCTCTTAAACGCAACATGGGAGAAAAACCATTTCACATCACATTTGTGGGTCTTGGTCTTCAACACATCCAGTGAAATTTTGAGCTGTCTGTGTTTGCTAAAAGAGGAGATAACACAAAGTATGCGCTTTTGTTGTTTACATTGCTTTCATTGCATTTTGGCCTAAAACGTGCATTTGCTGTTTTCTCTTAAATGCAACATGGGAGAAAAACCATTTCACATCACATTTGTGGGTATTGGTCTTCAACACATCCAGTGAAATTTTGAGCTGTCTGTGTTTGCTACAAGAGGAGATATCACAAAGTATGCGCTTTTGTTGTTTCCATTGCTTTCAATGCATTTTGGCCTAAATCGTGCATTTGCTGTTTTCTCTTAAATGCAACATGGGAGAAAAACCATTTCACATCACATTTGTGGGTCTTGGTCTTCAACACATCCAGTGAAATTTTGAGCTGTCTGTGTTTGCTACAAGAGGAGATAACACAAAGTATGCGCTTTTGTTGTTTCCATTGCTTTCAATGCATTTTGGCCTAAAACGAGCAATTGCTGTTTTCTCTTAAACGCAACATGGGAGAAAAACCATTTCACATCACATTTGTGGGTCTTGGTCTTCAACACATCCAGTGAAATTTTGAGCTGTCTGTGTTTGCTACAAGAGGAGATATCACAAACTATGCGCTTTTGTTGTTTCCATTGCTTTCCATGCATTTTGGCCTAAAACGTGCATTTGCTGTTTTCTCTTAAATGCAACATGGGAGAAAAACCATTTCACATCACATTTGTGGGTCTTGGTCTTCAACACATCCAGTGAAATTTTGAGCTGTCTGTGTTTGCTACAAGAGGAGATATCACAAAGTATGCGCTTTTGTTGTTTCCATTGCTTTCCATGCATTTTGGCCTAAAACGTGCATTTGCTGTTTTCTCTTAAATGCAACATGGGAGAAAAACAATTTCACATCACATTTGTGGGTCTTGGTCTTCAACACATCCAGTGAAATTTTGAGCTGTCTGTGTTTGCTACAAGAGGAGATAACACAAAGTATGCGCTTTTGTTGTTTCCATTGCTTTCAATCCATTTTGGCCTAAAACGAGCAATTGCTGTTTTCTCTTAAACGCAACATGGGAGAAAAACCATTTCACATCACATTTGTGGGTCTTGGTCTTCAACACATCCAGTGAAATTTTGAGCTGTCTGTGTTTGCTACAAGAGGAGATAACTCAAAGTATGCGCTTTTGTTGTTTCCATTGCTTTCAATGCATTTTGGCCTAAAACGTGCATTTGCTGTTTTCTCTTAAATGCAACATGGGAGAAAAAACATTTCACATCACATTTGTGGGTCTTGGTCTTCAACACATCCAGTGAAATTTTGAGCTGTCTGTGTTTGCTACAAGAGGAGATATCACAAAGTATGCGCTTTTGTTGTTTCCATTGCTTTCCATGCATTTTGGCCTAAAACGTGCATTTGCTGTTTTCTCTTAAATGCAACATGGGAGAAAAACAATTTCACATCACATTTGTGGGTCTTGGTCTTCAACACATCCAGTGAAATTTTGAGCTGTCTGTGTTTGCTAAAAGAGGAGATAACACAAAGTATGCGCTTTTGTTGTTTCCATTGCTTTCAATCCATTTTGGCCTAAAACGAGCAATTGCTGTTTTCTCTTAAACACAACATGGGAGTAAAACCATTTCACATCACATTTGTGGGTCTTGGTCTTCAACACATCCAGTGAAATTTTGAGCTGTCTGTGTTTGCTACAAGAGGAGATATCACAAAGTATGCGCTTTTGTTGTTTCCATTGCTTTCCATGCATTTTGGCCTAAAACGTGCATTTGCTGTTTTCTCTTAAATGCAACATGGGAGAAAAACTATTTCACATCACATTTGTGGGTCTTGGTCTTCAACACATCCAGTGAAATTTTGAGCTGTCTGTGTTTGCTACAAGAGGAGATAACACAAAGTATGCGCTTTTGTTGTTTCCATTGCTTTCAATCCATTTTGGCCTAAAACGAGCAATTGCTGTTTTCTCTTAAACGCAACATGGGAGAAAAACCATTTCACATCACATTTGTGGGTCTTGGTCTTCAACACATCCAGTGAAATTTTGAGCTGTCTGTGTTTGCTACAAGAGGAGATAACACAAAGTATGCACTTTGGTTGTTTCCATTGCTTTCAATGCATTTTGGCCTAAAACGAGCATTTGCTGTTTTCTCTTAAACGCAACATGGGAGAAAAACCATTTCACATCACATTTGTGGGTCTTGGTCTTCAACACATCCAGTGAAATTTTGAGCTGTCTGTGTTTGCTACGAGAGGAGATAACACAAAGTATGCTCTTTTGTTGTTTCCATTGCTTTCAATGCATTTTGGCCTAAAACGAGCAATTGCTGTTTTCTCTTAAACGCAACATGGGAGAAAAACTATTTCACATCATATTTGTGGGTCTTGGTCTTCAACACATCCAGTGAAATTTTGAGCTGTCTGTGTTTGCTACAAGAGGAGATATCACAAAGTATGCGCTTTTGTTGTTTACATTGCTTTCAATGCATTTTGGCCTAAAACGTGCATTTGCTGTTTTCTCTTAAATGCAACATGGGAGAAAAACCATTTCACATCACATTTGTGGGTCATGGTCTTCAACACATCCAGTGAAATTTTGAGCTGTCTGTGTTTGCTACAAGAGGAGATAACACAAAGTATGTGCTTTTGTTTTTTCCATTGCTTTCAATGCATTTTGGCCTAAAACGAGCATTTGCTGTTTTCTCTTAAATGCAATATGGGAGAAAAACCATTTCACATCACATTTGTGGGTATTGGTCTTCAACACATCCAGTGAAATTTTGAGCTGTCTGTGTTTGCTACAAGAGGAGATAACTCAAAGTATGCGCTTTTGTTGTTTCCATTGCTTTCAATGCATTTTGGCCTAAAACGTGCATTTGCTGTTTTCTCTTAAATGCAACATGGGAGAAAAACCATTTCACATCACATTTGTGGGTCTTGGTCTTCAACACATCCAGTGAAATTTTGAGCTGTCTGTGTTTGCTACAAGAGGAGATATCACAAAGTATGCGCTTTTGTTGTTTCCATTGCTTTCCATGCATTTTGGCCTAAAACGTGCATTTGCTGTTTTCTCTTAAATGCAACATGGGAGAAAAACAATTTCACATCACATTTGTGGGTCTTGGTCTTCAACACATCCAGTGAAATTTTGAGCTGTCTGTGTTTGCTACAAGAGGAGATAACACAAAGTATGCGCTTTTGTTGTTTCCATTGCTTTCAATCCATTTTGGCCTAAAACGAGCAATTGCTGTTTTCTCTTAAACGCAACATGGGAGAAAAACCATTTCACATCACATTTGTGGGTCTTGGTCTTCAACACATCCAGTGAAATTTTGAGCTGTCTGTGTTTGCTACAAGAGGAGATATCACAAAGTATGCGCTTTTGTTGTTTCCATTGCTTTCCATGCATTTTGGCCTAAAACGTGCATTTGCTGTTTTCTCTTAAATGCAACATGGTTGAAAAACCATTTCACATCACATTTGTGGGTCTTGGTCTACAACACATCCAGTGAAATTTTGAGCTGTGTGTTTGCTACAAGAGGAGATAACACAAAGTATGCACTTTGGTTGTTTCCATTGCTTTCAATGCATTTTGGCCTAAAACGAGCATTTGCTGTTTTCTCTTAAACGCAACATGGGAGAAAAACCATTTCACATCACATTTGTGGGTCTTGGTCTTCAACACATCCAGTGAAATTTTGAGCTGTCTGTGTTTGCTACGAGAGGAGATAACACAAAGTATGCGCTTTTGTTGTTTCCATTGCTTTCAATGCATTTTGGCCTAAAACGAGCAATTGCTGTTTTCTCTTAAACGCAACATGGGAGAAAAACTATTTCACATCATATTTGTGGGTCTTGGTCTTCAACACATCCAGTGAAATTTTGAGCTGTCTGTGTTTGCTACAAGAGGAGATATCACAAAGTATACGCTTTTGTTGTTTCCATTGCTTTCAATGCATTTTGGCCTAAAACGTGCATTTGCTGTTTTCTCTTAAATGCAACATGGGAGAAAAACCATTTCACATCACATTTGTGGGTCATGGTCTTCAACACATCCAGTGAAATTTTGAGCTGTCTGTGTTTGCTACAAGAGGAGATAACACAAAGTATGTGCTTTTGTTGTTTCCATTGCTTTCAATGCATTTTGGCCTAAAACGTGCATTTGCTGTTTTCTCTTAAATGCAATATGGGAGAAAAACCATTTCACATCACATTTGTGGGTCTTGGTCTTCAACACATCCAGTGAAATTTTGAGCTGTCTGTGTTTGCTACAAGAGGAGATATCACAAAGTATGCGCTTTTGTTGTTTCCATTGCTTTCAATGCATTTTGGCCTAAAACGTGCATTTGCTGTTTTCTCTTAAATGCAACATGGGAGAAAAAACATTTCACATCACATTTGTGGGTCTTGGTCTTCAACACATCCAGTGAAATTTTGAGCTGTCTGTGTTTGCTACAAGAGGAGATAACACAAAGTATGCGCTTTTGTTGTTTCCATTGCTTTCAATGCATTTTGGCCTAAAACGAGCAATTGCTGTTTTCTCTAAAACGCAACATGGGAGAAAAACCATTTCACATCACATTTGTGGTTCTTGGTCTTCAACACATCCAGTGAAATTTTGAGCTGTCTGTGTTTGCTACAAGAGGAGATAACACAAAGTATGCACTTTGGTTTTTTCCATTGCTTTCAATGCATTTTGGCCTAAAACGAGCATTTGCTGTTTTCTCTTAAACGCAACATGGGAGAAAAACCATTTCACATCACATTTGTGGGTCTTGGTCTTCAACACATCCAGTGAAATTTTGAGCTGTCTGTGTTTGCTAAAAGAGGAGATAACACAAAGTATGCGCTTTTGTTGTTTACATTGCTTTCATTGCATTTTGGCCTAAAATGTGCATTTGCTGTTTTCTCTTAAATGCAACATGGGAGAAAAACCATTTCACATCACATTTGTGGGTATTGGTCTTCAACACATCCAGTGAAATTTTGAGCTGTCTGTGTTTGCTACAAGAGGAGATATCACAAAGTATGCGCTTTTGTTGTTTCCATTGCTTTCAATGCATTTTGGCCTAAAACGTGCATTTGCTGTTTTCTCTTAAATGCAACATGGGAGAAAAACCATTTCACATCACATTTGTGGGTCTTGGTCTTCAACACATCCAGTGAAATTTTGAGCTGTCTGTGTTTGCTACAAGAGGAGATAACACAAAGTATGCGCTTTTGTTGTTTCCATTGCTTTCAATGCATTTTGGCCTAAAACGAGCAATTGCTGTTTTCTCTTAAACGCAACATGGGAGAAAAACCATTTCACATCACATTTGTGGGTCTTGGTCTTCAACACATCCAGTGAAATTTTGAGCTGTCTGTGTTTGCTACAAGAGGAGATATCACAAACTATGCGCTTTTGTTGTTTCCATTGCTTTCCATGCATTTTGGCCTAAAACGTGCATTTGCTGTTTTCTCTTAAATGCAACATGGGAGAAAAACCATTTCACATCACATTTGTGGGTCTTGGTCTTCAACACATCCAGTGAAATTTTGAGCTGTCTGTGTTTGCTACAAGAGGAGATATCACAAAGTATGCGCTTTTGTTGTTTCCATTGCTTTCCATGCATTTTGGCCTAAAACGTGCATTTGCTGTTTTCTCTTAAATGCAACATGGGAGAAAAACAATTTCACATCACATTTGTGGGTCTTGGTCTTCAACACATCCAGTGAAATTTTGAGCTGTCTGTGTTTGCTACAAGAGGAGATAACACAAAGTATGCGCTTTTGTTGTTTCCATTGCTTTCAATCCATTTTGGCCTAAAACGAGCAATTGCTGTTTTCTCTTAAACGCAACATGGGAGAAAAACCATTTCACATCACATTTGTGGGTCTTGGTCTTCAACACATCCAGTGAAATTTTGAGCTGTCTGTGTTTGCTACAAGAGGAGATATCACAAAGTATGCGCTTTTGTTGTTTCCATTGCTTTCCATGCATTTTGGCCTAAAACGTGCATTTGCTGTTTTCTCTTAAATGCAACATGGTAGAAAAACCATTTCACATCACATTTGTGGGTCTTGGTCTTCAACACATCCAGTGAAATTTTGAGCTGTCTGTGTTTGCTACAAGAGGAGATAACACAAAGTATGCACTTTGGTTGTTTCCATTGCTTTCAATGCATTTTGGCCTAAAACGAGCATTTGCTGTTTTCTCTTAAACGCAACATGGGAGAAAAACCATTTCACATCACATTTGTGGGTCTTGGTCTTCAACACATCCAGTGAAATTTTGAGCTGTCTGTGTTTGCTACGAGAGGAGATAACACAAAGTATGCTCTTTTGTTGTTTCCATTGCTTTCAATGCATTTTGGCCTAAAACGAGCAATTGCTGTTTTCTCTTAAACGCAACATGGGAGAAAAACTATTTCACATCATATTTGTGGGTCTTGGTCTTCAACACATCCAGTGAAATTTTGAGCTGTCTGTGTTTGCTACAAGAGGAGATATCACAAAGTATACGCTTTTGTTGTTTCCATTGCTTTCAATGCATTTTGGCCTAAAACGTGCATTTGCTGTTTTCTCTTAAATGCAACATGGGAGAAAAACCATTTCACATCACATTTGTGGGTCATGGTCTTCAACACATCCAGTGAAATTTTGAGCTGTCTGTGTTTGCTACAAGAGGAGATAACACAAAGTATGTGCTTTTGTTGTTTCCATTGCTTTCAATGCATTTTGGCCTAAAACGAGCATTTGCTGTTTTCTCTTAAATGCAATATGGGAGAAAAACCATTTCACATCACATTTGTGGGTCTTGGTCTTCAACACATCCAGTGAAATTTTGAGCTGTCTGTGTTTGCTACAAGAGGAGATAACTCAAAGTATGCGCTTTTGTTGTTTCCATTGCTTTCAATGCATTTTGGCCTAAAACGTGCATTTGCTGTTTTCTCTTAAATGCAACATGGGAGAAAAAACATTTCACATCACATTTGTGGGTCTTGGTCTTCAACACATCCAGTGAAATTTTGAGCTGTCTGTGTTTGCTACAAGAGGAGATATCACAAAGTATGCGCTTTTGTTGTTTCCATTGCTTTCCATGCATTTTGGCCTAAAACGTGCATTTGCTGTTTTCTCTTAAATGCAACATGGGAGAAAAACAATTTCACATCACATTTGTGGGTCTTGGTCTTCAACACATCCAGTGAAATTTTGAGCTGTCTGTGTTTGCTACAAGAGGAGATAACACAAAGTATGCGCTTTTGTTGTTTCCATTGCTTTCAATCCATTTTGGCCTAAAACGAGCAATTGCTGTTTTCTCTTAAATGCAACATGGGAGAAAAACCATTTCACATCACATTTGTGGGTCTTGGTCTTCAACACATCCAGTGAAATTTTGAGCTGTCTGTGTTTGCTACAAGAGGAGATAACACAAAGTATGCACTTTGGTTGTTTCCATTGCTTTCAATGCATTTTGGCCTAAAACGAGCATTTGCTGTTTTCTCTTAAACGCAACATGGGAGAAAAACCATTTCACATCACATTTGTGGGTCTTGGTCTTCAACACATCCAGTGAAATTTTGAGCTGTCTGTGTTTGCTAAACGAGGAGATAACACAAAGTATGCGCTTTTGTTGTTTACATTGCTTTCATTGCATTTTGGCCTAAAACGTGCATTTGCTGTTTTCTCTTAAATGCAACATGGGAGAAAAACCATTTCACATCACATTTGTGGGTCTTGGTCTTCAACACATCCAGTGAAATTTTGAGCTGTCTGTGTTTGCTACAAGAGGAGATAACACAAAGTATGTGCTTTTGTTGTTTCCATTGCTTTCAATGCATTTTGGCCTAAAACGAGCAATTGCTGTTTTCTCTTAAACGCAACATGGGAGAAAAACCATTTCACATCACATTTGTGGGTCTTGGTCTTCAACACATCCAGTGAAATTTTGAGCTGTCTGTGTTTGCTACAAGAGGAGATATCACAAACTATGCGCTTTTGTTGTTTCCATTGCTTTCAATGCATTTTGGCCTAAAACGAGCATTTGCTGTTTTCTCTTAAATGCAATATGGGAGAAAAACCATTTCACATCACATTTGTGGGTCTTGGTCTTCAACACATCCAGTGAAATTTTGAGCTGTCTGTGTTTGCTACAAGAGGAGATGACACAAAGTATGCGCTTTTGTTGTTTCCATTGCTTTCAATGCATTTTGGCCTAAAACGTGCATTTGCTGTTTTCTCTTAAATGCAACATGGGAGAAAAACCATTTCACATCACATTTGTGGGTCTTGGTCTTCAACACATCCAGTGACATTTTGAGCTGTCTGTGTTTGCTACAAGAGGAGATATCACAAAGTATGCGCTTTTGTTGTTTCCATTGCTTTCAATGCATTTTGGCCTAAAACGTGCATTTGCTGTTTTCTCTTAAATGCAACATGGGAGAAAAACCATTTCACATCACATTTGTGGGTCTTGGTCTTCAACACATCCAGTGAAATTTTGAGCTGTCTGTGTTTGCTACAAGAGGAGATAACACAAAGTATGTGCTTTTGTTGTTTCCATTGCTTTCAATGCATTTTGGCCTAAAACGAGCATTTGCTGTTTTCTCTTAAACGCAACATGGAAGAAAAACCATTTCACATCACATTTGTGGGTCTTGGTCTTCAACACATCCAGTGAAATTTTGAGCTGTCTGTGTTTGCTACAAGAGGAGATAACACAAAGTATGCACTTTAGTTTTTTCCATTGCTTTCAATGCATTTTGGCCTAAAACGAGCATTTGCTGTTTTCTCTTAAACGCAACATGGGAGAAAAACCATTTCACATCACATTTGTGGGTCTTGGTCTTCAACACATCCAGTGAAATTTTGAGCTGTCTGTGTTTGCTAAAAGAGGAGATAACACAAAGTATGCGCTTTTGTTGTTTCCATTGCTTTCATTGCATTTTGGCCTAAAACGTGCATTTGCTGTTTTCTCTTAAATGCAACATGGGAGAAAAACCATTTCACATCACATTTGTGGGTATTGGTCTTCAACACATCCAGTGAAATTTTGAGCTGTCTGTGTTTGCTACAAGTGGAGATATCACAAAGTATGCGCTTTTGTTGTTTCCATTGCTTTCAATGCATTTTGGCCTAAAACGTGCATTTGCTGTTTTCTCTTAAATGCAACATGGGAGAAAAACCATTTCACATCACATTTGTGGGTCTTGGTCTTCAACACATCCAGTGAAATTTTGAGCTGTCTGTGTTTGCTACAAGAGGAGATAACACAAAGTATGCGCTTTTGTTGTTTCCATTGCTTTCAATGCATTTTGGCCTAAAACGAGCAATTGCTGTTTTCTCTTAAACGCAACATGGGAGAAAAACCATTTCACATCACATTTGTGGGTCTTGGTCTTCAACACATCCAGTGAAATTTTGAGCTGTCTGTGTTTGCTACAAGAGGAGATATCACAAAGTATGCGCTTTTGTTGTTTCCATTGCTTTCCATGCATTTTGGCCTAAAACGTGCATTTGCTGTTTTCTCTTAAATGCAACATGGGAGAAAAACCATTTCACATCACATTTGTGGGTCTTGGTCTTCAACACATCCAGTGAAATTTTGAGCTGTCTGTGTTTGCTACAAGAGGAGATATCACAAAGTATGCGCTTTTGTTGTTTCCATTGCTTTCAATGCATTTTGGCCTAAAACGTGCATTTGCTGTTTTCTCCTAAATGCAACATGGGAGAAAAACCATTTCACATCACATTTGTGGGTCTTGGTCTTCAACACATCCAGTGACATTTTGAGCTGTCTGTGTTTGCTACAAGAGGAGATATCACAAAGTATACGCTTTTGTTGTTTCCATTGCTTTCAATGCATTTTGGCCTAAAACGTGATTTGCCGTTTTCTCTTAAATGCAACATGGGAGAAAAACCATTTCACATCACATTTGTGGGTCATGGTCTTCAACACATCCAGTGAAATTTTGAGCTGTCTGTGTTTGCTACTAGAGGAGATAACACAAAGTATGCTCTTTTGTTGTTTCCATTACTTTCAATGCATTTTGGCCTAAAATGAGCATTTGCTGTTTTCTCTTAAATGCAACATGGGAGAAAAACCATTTCACATCACATTTGTGGGTCTTGGTCTTCAACACATCCAGTGAAATTTTGAGCTGTCTGTGTTTGCTACAAGAGGAGATATCACAAAGTATGCGCTTTTGTTGTTTCCATTGCTTTCCATGCATTTTGGCCTAAAACGTGCATTTGCTGTTTTCTCTTAAATGCAACATTGGAGAAAAACCATTTCACATCACATTTGTGGGTCTTGGTCTTCAACACATCCAGTGAAATTTTGAGCTGTCTGTGTTTGCTACAAGAGGAGATAACACAAAGTATGTGCTTTTGTTGTTTCAATTGCTTTCAATGCATTTTGGCCTAAAACAAGCATTTGCTGTTTTCTCTTAAACGCAACATGGGAGAAAAACTATTTCACATCACATTTGTGGGTCTTGGTCTTCAACACATCCATTGAAATTTTGAGCTGTCTGTGTTTTCTACAAGAGGAGATAACACAAAGTATGCGCTTTTGTTGTTTCCATTGCTTTCAATTCATTTTGGCCTAAAACGAGCAATTGCTGTTTTCTCTTAAACGCAACAAGGGAGAAAAACCATTTCATATCACATTTGTGGGTCTTGGTCATCAACACATGCAGTGAAATTTTGAGCTGTCTGTGTTTGCTACAAGAGGAGATATCACAAAGTATGCGCTTTTGTTGTTTCCATTGCTTTCCATGCATTTTGGCCTAAAACATGCATTTGCTGTTTTCTCTTAAATGCAACATGGGAGAAAAACCATTTCACATCACATTTGTGGGTCTTGGTCTTCAACACATCCAGTGAAATTTTGAGCTGTCTGTGTTTGCTACAAGAGGAGATATCACAAAGTATGCGCTTTTGTTGTTTCCATTGCTTTCAATGCATTTTGGCCTAAAACGTGCATTTGCTGTTTTCTCTTAAATGCAACATGGGAGAAAAACCATTTCACATCACATTTGTGGGTCTTGGTCTTCAACACATCCAGTGAAATTTTGAGCTGTCTGTGTTTGCTACAAGAGGAGATAACACAAAGTATGCGCTTTTGTTGTTTCCACTGCTTTCAATGCATTTTTGCCAAAAACGAGCATTTGCTGTTTTCTCTTAAACGCAACATGGGAGAAAAACCATTTCACATCACATTTGTGGGTCTTGGTCTTCAACACATCCAGTGAAATTTTGAGCTGTCTGTGTTTGCTACAAGAGGAGATAACACAAAGTATGCGCTTTTGTTGTTTCCATTGCTTTCAATGCATTTTGGCCTAAAACGAGCAATTGCTGTTTTCTCTTAAATGCAACATGGGAGAAAAACCATTTCACATCACATTTGTGGGTCTTGGTCTTCAACACATCCAGTGAAATTTTGAGCTGTCTGTGTTTGCTACAAGAGGAGATAACACAAAGTATGCGCTTTTGTTGTTTCCATTGCTTTCAATGCATTTTGGCCTAAAACGAGCAATTGCTGTTTTCTCTTAAACGCAACATGGGAGAAAAACCATTTCACATCACATTTGTGGGTCTTGGTCTTCAACACATCCAGTGAAATTTTGAGCTGTCTGTGTTTGCTACAAGAGGAGATATCACAAAGTATGCGCTTTTGTTGTTTCCATTGCTTTTCATGCATTTTGGCCTAAAACGTGCATTTGCTGTTTTCTCTTAAATGCAACATGGGAGAAAAACCATTTCATATCACATTTGTGGGTCTTGGTCTTCAACACATCCAGTGAAATTTTGAGCTGTCTGTGTTTGCTACAAGAGGAGATAACAAAAAGTATGCACTTTGGTTGTTTCCATTGCTTTCAATGCATTTTGGCCTAAAACGAGCATTTGCTGTTTTCTCTTAAACACAACATGGAAGAAAAACCATTTCACATCACATTTGTGGGTCTTGGTCTTCAACACATCCAGTGAAATTTTGAGCTGTCTGTGTTTGCTACAAGAGGAGATAACACAAAGTATGTGCTTTTGTTGTTTCCATTGCTTTCAATGCATTTTGGCCTAAAACGAGCAATTGCTGTTTTCTCTTAAACGCAACATGGGAGAAAAACTATTTCACATCATATTTGTGGGTCTTGGTCTTCAACACATCCAGTGAAATTTTGAGCTGTCTGTGTTTGCTACAAGAGGAGATATCACAAAGTATACGCTTTTGTTGTTTCCATTGCTTTCAATGCATTTTGGCCTAAAATGTGCATTTGCTGTTTTCTCTTAAATGCAACATGGGAGAAAAACCATTTCACATCACATTTGTGGGTCATGGTCTTCAACACATCCAGTGAAATTTTGAGCTGTCTGTGTTTGCTACAAGAGGAGATAACACAAAGTATGCGCTTTTGTTGTTTCCATTGCTTTCAATGCATTTTGGCCTAAAACGAGCATTTGCTGTTTTCTCTTAAATGCAATATGGGAGAAAAACCATTTCACATCACAATAGTGGGTCTTGGTCTTCAACACATCCAGTGAAATTTTGAGCTGTCTGTGTTTGCTACAAGAGGAGATAACACAAAGTATGCGCTTTTGTTGTTTCCATTGCTTTCAATGCATTTTGGCCTAAAACGTGCATTTGCTGTTTTCTCTTAAATGCAACATGGGAGAAAAACCATTTCACATCACATTTGTGGGTCTTGGTCTTCAACACATCCAGTGAAATTTTGAGCTGTCTGTGTTTGCTACAAGAGGAGATAACACAAAGTATGCGCTTTTGTTGTTTCCATTGCTTTCAATCCATTTTGGCCTAAAACGAGCAATTGCTGTTTTCTCTTAAACGCAACATGGGAGAAAAACCATTTCACATCACATTTGTGGGTCTTGGTCTTCAACACATCCAGTGAAATTTTGAGCTGTCTGTGTTTGCTACAAGAGGAGATATCACAAAGTATGCGCTTTTGTTGTTTCCATTGCTTTTCATGCATTTTGGCCTAAAACGTGCATTTGCTGTTTTCTCTTAAATGCAACATGGGAGAAAAACCATTTCATATCACATTTGTGGGTCTTGGTCTTCAACACATCCAGTGAAATTTTGAGCTGTCTGTGTTTGCTACAAGAGGAGATAACAAAAAGTATGCACTTTGGTTGTTTCCATTGCTTTCAATGCATTTTGGCCTAAAACGAGCATTTGCTGTTTTCTCTTAAACACAACATGGAAGAAAAACCATTTCACATCACATTTGTGGGTCTTGGTCTTCAACACATCCAGTGAAATTTTGAGCTGTCTGTGTTTGCTACAAGAGGAGATAACACAAAGTATGCACTTTTGTTGTTTCCATTGCTTTCAATGCATTTTGGCCTAAAACGAGCAATTGCTGTTTTCTCTTAAACGCAACATGGGAGAAAAACTATTTCACATCATATTTGTGGGTCTTGGTCTTCAACACATCCAGTGAAATTTTGAGCTGTCTGTGTTTGCTACAAGAGGAGATATCACAAAGTATACGCTTTTGTTGTTTCCATTGCTTTCAATGCATTTTGGCCTAAAATGTGCATTTGCTGTTTTCTCTTAAATGCAACATGGGAGAAAAACCATTTCACATCACATTTGTGGGTCATGGTCTTCAACACATCCAGTGAAATTTTGAGCTGTCTGTGTTTGCTACAAGAGGAGATAACACAAAGTATGCGCTTTTGTTGTTTCCATTGCTTTCAATGCATTTTGGCCTAAAACGAGCATTTGCTGTTTTCTCTTAAATGCAATATGGGAGAAAAACCATTTCACATCACAATAGTGGGTCTTGGTCTTCAACACATCCAGTGAAATTTTGAGCTGTCTGTGTTTGCTACAAGAGGAGATAACACAAAGTATGCGCTTTTGTTGTTTCCATTGCTTTCAATGCATTTTGGCCTAAAACGTGCATTTGCTGTTTTCTCTTAAATGCAACATGGGAGAAAAACCATTTCACATCACATTTGTGGGTCTTGGTCTTCAACACATCCAGTGAAATTTTGAGCTGTCTGTGTTTGCTACAAGAGGAGATATCACAAAGTATGCGCTTTTGTTGTTTCCATTGCTTTCAATGCATTTTGGCCTAAAACGTGCATTTGCTGTTTTCTCTTAAATGCAACATGGGAGAAAAACCATTTCACATCACATTTGTGGGTCTTGGTCTTCAACACATCCAGTGAAATTTTGAGCTGTCTGTGTTTGCTACAAGAGGAGATAACACAAAGTATGTGCTTTTGTTGTTTCCATTGCTTTCAATGCATTTTGGCCTAAAACGAGCATTTGCTGTTTTCTCTTAAACGCAACATGGAAGAAAAACCATTTCACATCACATTTGTGGGTCTTGGTCTTCAACACATCCAGTGAAATTTTGAGCTGTCTGTGTTTGCTACAAGAGGAGATAACACAAAGTATGCACTTTAGTTTTTTCCATTGCTTTCAATGCAGTTTGGCCTAAAACGAGCATTTGCTGTTTTCTCTTAAACGCAACATGGGAGAAAAACCATTTCACATCACATTTGTGGGTCTTGGTCTTCAACACATCCAGTGAAATTTTGAGCTGTCTGTGTTTGCTAAAAGAGGAGATAACACAAAGTATGCGCTTTTGTTGTTTCCATTGCTTTCATTGCATTTTGGCCTAAAACGTGCATTTGCTGTTTTCTCTTAAATGCAACATGGTAGAAAAACCATTTCACATCACATTTGTGGGTATTGGTCTTCAACACATCCAGTGAAATTTTGAGCTGTCTGTGTTTGCTACAAGTGGAGATATCACAAAGTATGCGCTTTTGTTGTTTCCATTGCTTTCAATGCATTTTGGCCTAAAACGTGCATTTGCTGTTTTCTCTTAAATGCAACATGGGAGAAAAACCATTTCACATCACATTTGTGGGTCTTGGTCTTCAACACATCCAGTGAAATTTTGAGCTGTCTGTGTTTGCTACAAGAGGAGATAACACAAAGTATGCGCTTTTGTTGTTTCCATTGCTTTCAATGCATTTTGGCCTAAAACGAGCAATTGCTGTTTTCTCTTAAACGCAACATGGGAGAAAAACCATTTCACATCACATTTGTGGGTCTTGGTCTTCAACACATCCAGTGAAATTTTGAGCTGTCTGTGTTTGCTACAAGAGGAGATATCACAAAGTATGCGCTTTTGTTGTTTCCATTGCTTTCCATGCATTTTGGCCTAAAACGTGCATTTGCATTTTTCTCTTAAATGCAACATGGGAGAAAAACCATTTCACATCACATTTGTGGGTCTTGGTCTTCAACACATCCAGTGAAATTTTGAGCTGTCTGTGTTTGCTACAAGAGGAGATATCACAAAGTATGCGCTTTTGTTGTTTCCATTGCTTTCAATGCATTTTGGCCTAAAACGTGCATTTGCTGTTTTCTCTTAAATGCAACATGGGAGAAAAACCATTTCACATCACATTTGTGGGTCTTGGTCTTCAACACATCCAGTGAAATTTTGAGCTGTCTGTGTTTGCTACAAGAGGAGATATCACAAAGTATGCGCTTTTGTTGTTTCCATTGCTTTCCATGCATTTTGGCCTAAAACGTGCATTTGCTGTTTTCTCTTAAATGCAACATTGGAGAAAAACCATTTCACATCACATTTGTGGGTCTTGGTCTTCAACACATCCAGTGAAATTTTGAGCTGTCTGTGTTTGCTACAAGAGGAGATAACACAAAGTATGTGCTTTTGTTGTTTCAATTGCTTTCAATGCATTTTGGCCTAAAACAAGTATTTGCTGTTTTCTCTTAAACGCAACATGGGAGAAAAACTATTTCACATCACATTTGTGGGTCTTGGTCTTCAACACATCCAGTGAAATTTTGAGCTGTCTCTGTTTTCTACAAGAGGAGATAACACAAAGTATGCGCTTTTGTTGTTTCCATTGCTTTCAATTAATTTTGGCCTAAAACTAGCAATTGCTGTTTTCTCTTAAACGCAACAAGGGAGAAAAATCATTTAATATCACATTTGTGGGTCTTGGTCATCAACACATGCAGTGAAATTTTGAGCTGTCTGTGTTTGCTACAAGAGGAGATATCACAAAGTATGCGCTTTTGTTGTTTCCATTGCTTTCCATGCATTTTGGCCTAAAACATGCATTTGCTGTTTTCTCTTAAATGCAACATGGGAGAAAAACCATTTCACATCACATTTGTGGGTCTTGGTCTTCAACACATCCAGTGAAATTTTGAGCTGTCTGTGTTTGCTACAAGAGGAGATATCACAAAGTATGCGCTTTTGTTGTTTCCATTGCTTTCAATGCATTTTGGCCTAAAACGTGCATTTGCTGTTTTCTCTTAAATGCAACATGGGAGAAAAACCATTTCACATCACATTTGTGGGTCTTGGTCTTCAACACATCCAGTGAAATTTTGAGCTGTCTGTGTTTGCTACAAGAGGAGATAACACAAAGTATGCGCTTTTGTTGTTTCCACTGCTTTCAATGCATTTTTGCCAAAAACGAGCATTTGCTGTTTTCTCTTAAACGCAACATGGGAGAAAAACCATTTCACATCACATTTGTGGGTCTTGGTCTTCAACACATCCAGTGAAATTTTGAGCTGTCTGTGTTTGCTACAAGAGGAGATAACACAAAGTATGCGCTTTTGTTGTTTCCATTGCTTTCAATGCATTTTGGCCTAAAACGAGCAATTGCTGTTTTCTCTTAAATGCAACATGGGAGAAAAACCATTTCACATCACATTTGTGGGTCTTGGTCTTCAACACATCCAGTGAAATTTTGAGCTGTCTGTGTTTGCTACAAGAGGAGATAACACAAAGTATGCGCTTTTGTTGTTTCCATTGCTTTCAATGCATTTTGGCCTAAAACGAGCAATTGCTGTTTTCTCTTAAACGCAACATGGGAGAAAAACCATTTCACATCACATTTGTGGGTCTTGGTCTTCAACACATCCAGTGAAATTTTGAGCTGTCTGTGTTTGCTACAAGAGGAGATATCACAAAGTATGCGCTTTTGTTGTTTCCATTGCTTTCCATGCATTTTGGCCTAAAACGTGCATTTGCTGTTTTCTCTTAAATGCAACATGGGAGAAAAACCATTTCATATCACATTTGTGGGTCTTGGTCTTCAACACATCCAGTGAAATTTTGAGCTGTCTGTGTTTGCTACAAGAGGAGATAACAAAAAGTATGCACTTTGGATGTTTCCATTGCTTTCAATGCATTTTGGCCTAAAACGAGCATTTGCTGTTTTCTCTTAAACACAACATGGAAGAAAAACCATTTCACATCACATTTGTGGGTCTTGGTCTTCAACACATCCAGTGAAATTTTGAGCTGTCTGTGTTTGCTACAAGAGGAGATAACACAAAGTATGCACTTTTGTTGTTTCCATTGCTTTCAATGCATTTTGGCCTAAAACGAGCAATTGCTGTTTTCTCTTAAACGCAACATGGGAGAAAAACTATTTCACATCATATTTGTGGGTCTTGGTCTTCAACACATCCAGTGAAATTTTGAGCTGTCTGTGTTTGCTACAAGAGGAGATATCACAAAGTATACGCTTTTGTTGTTTCCATTGCTTTCAATGCATTTTGGCCTAAAATGTGCATTTGCTGTTTTCTCTTAAATGCAACATGGGAGAAAAACCATTTCACATCACATTTGTGGGTCATGGTCTTCAACACATCCAGTGAAATTTTGAGCTGTCTGTGTTTGCTACAAGAGGAGATAACACAAAGTATGCGCTTTTGTTGTTTCCATTGCTTTCAATGCATTTTGGCCTAAAACGAGCATTTGCTGTTTTCTCTTAAATGCAATATGGGAGAAAAACCATTTCACATCACAATAGTGGGTCTTGGTCTTCAACACATCCAGTGAAATTTTGAGCTGTCTGTGTTTGCTACAAGAGGAGATAACACAAAGTATGCGCTTTTGTTGTTTCCATTGCTTTCAATGCATTTTGGCCTAAAACGTGCATTTGCTGTTTTCTCTTAAATGCAACATGGGAGAAAAACCATTTCACATCACATTTGTGGGTCTTGGTCTTCAACACATCCAGTGAAATTTTGAGCTGTCTGTGTTTGCTACAAGAGGAGATATCACAAAGTATGCGCTTTTGTTGTTTCCATTGCTTTCAATGCATTTTGGCCTAAAACGTGCATTTGCTGTTTTCTCTTAAATGCAACATGGGAGAAAAACCATTTCACATCACATTTGTGGGTCTTGGTCTTCAACACATCCAGTGAAATTTTGAGCTGTCTGTGTTTGCTACAAGAGGAGATAACACAAAGTATGTGCTTTTGTTGTTTCCATTGCTTTCAATGCATTTTGGCCTAAAACGAGCATTTGCTGTTTTCTCTTAAACGCAACATGGGAGAAAAACCATTTCACATCACATTTGTGGGTCTTGGTCTTCAACACATCCAGTGAAATTTTGAGCTGTCTGTGTTTGCTACAAGAGGAGATAACACAAAGTATGCGCTTTTGTTGTTTCCATTGCTTTCAATGCATTTTGGCCTAAAACGAGCAATTGCTGTTTTCTCTTAATTGCAACATGGGAGAAAAACCATTTCAAATCACATTTGTGGGTCTTGGTCTTCAACACATCCAGTGAAATTTTGAGCTGTCTGTGTTTGCTACAAGAGGAGATAACACAACGTATGCGCTTTTGTTGTTTCCATTGCTTTCAATGCATTTTGGCCTAAAACGAGCAATTGCTGTTTTCTCTAAAACGCAACATGGGAGAAAAACCATTTCACATCACATTTGTGGTTCTTGGTCTTCAACACATCCAGTGAAATTTTGAGCTGTCTGTGTTTGCTACAAGAGGAGATAACACAAAGTATGCGCTTTTGTTGTTTCCATTGCTTTCAATGCATTTTGGCCTAAAACGAGCAATTGCTGTTTTCTCTTAAACGCAACATGGGAGAAAAACCATTTCACATCACATTTGTGGGTCTTGGTCTTCAACACATCCAGTGAAATTTTGAGCTGTCTGTGTTTGCTACAAGAGGAGATATCACAAAGTATGCGCTTTTGTTGTTTCCATTGCTTTCCATGCATTTAGGCCTAAAACGTGCATTTGCTGTTTTCTCTTAAATGCAACATGGGAGAAAAACCATTTCACATCACATTTGTGGGTCTTGGTCTTCAACACATCCAGTGAAATTTTGAGCTGTCTGTGTTTGCTACAAGAGGAGATATCACAAAGTATGCGCTTTTGTTGTTTCCATTGCTTTCAATGCATTTTGGCCTAAAACGTGCATTTGCTGTTTTCTCTTAAATGCAACATGGGAGAAAAACCATTTCACATCACATTTGTGGGTCTTGGTCTTCAACACATCCAGTGACATTTTGAGCTGTCTGTGTTTGCTACAAGAGGAGATATCACAAAGTATACGCTTTTGTTGTTTCCATTGCTTTCAATGCATTTTGGCCTAAAACGAGCATTTGCTGTTTTCTCTTAAATGCAACATGGGAGAAAAACCATTTCACATCACATTTGTGGGTCATGGTCTTCAACACATCCAGTGAAATTTTGAGCTGTCTGTGTTTGCTACTAGAGGAGATAACACAAAGTATGCTCTTTTGTTGTTTCCATTACTTTCAATGCATTTTGGCCTAAAATGAGCATTTGCTGTTTTCTCTTAAATGCAACATGGGAGAAAAACCATTTCACATCACATTTGTGGGTCTTGGTCTTCAACACATCCAGTGAAATTTTGAGCTGTCTGTGTTTGCTACAAGAGGAGATATCACAAAGTATGCGCTTTTGTTGTTTCCATTGCTTTCCATGCATTTTGGCCTAAAACGTGCATTTGCTGTTTTCTCTTAAATGCAACATTGGAGAAAAACCATTTCACATCACATTTGTGGGTCTTGGTCTTCAACACATCCAGTGAAATTTTGAGCTGTCTGTGTTTGCTACAAGAGGAGATAACACAAAGTATGTGCTTTTGTTGTTTCAATTGCTTTCAATGCATTTTGGCCTAAAACAAGCATTTGCTGTTTTCTCTTAAACGCAACATGGGAGAAAAACTATTTCACATCACATTTGTGGGTCTTGGTCTTCAACACATCCAGTGAAATTTTGAGCTGTCTGTGTTTTCTACAAGAGGAGATAACACAAAGTATGCGCTTTTGTTGTTTCCATTGCTTTCAATTCATTTTGGCCTAAAACGAGCAATTGCTGTTTTCTCTTAAACGCAACAAGGGAGAAAAACCATTTCATATCACATTTGTGGGTCTTGGTCATCAACACATGCAGTGAAATTTTGAGCTGTCTGTGTTTGCTACAAGAGGAGATATCACAAAGTATGCGCTTTTGTTGTTTCCATTGCTTTCCATGCATTTTGGCCTAAAACATGCATTTGCTGTTTTCTCTTAAATGCAACATGGGAGAAAAACCATTTCACATCACATTTGTGGGTCTTGGTCTTCAACACATCCAGTGAAATTTTGAGCTGTCTGTGTTTGCTACAAGAGGAGATATCACAAAGTATGCGCTTTTGTTGTTTCCATTGCTTTCAATGCATTTTGGCCTAAAACGTGCATTTGCTGTTTTCTCTTAAATGCAACATGGGAGAAAAACCATTTCACATCACATTTGTGGGTCTTGGTCTTCAACACATCCAGTGAAATTTTGAGCTGTCTGTGTTTGCTACAAGAGGAGATAACACAAAGTATGCGCTTTTGTTGTTTCCACTGCTTTCAATGCATTTTTGCCAAAAACGAGCATTTGCTGTTTTCTCTTAAACGCAACATGGGAGAAAAACCATTTCACATCACATTTGTGGGTCTTGGTCTTCAACACATCCAGTGAAATTTTGAGCTGTCTGTGTTTGCTACAAGAGGAGATAACACAAAGTATGCGCTTTTGTTGTTTCCATTGCTTTCAATGCATTTTGGCCTAAAACGAGCAATTGCTGTTTTCTCTTAAATGCAACATGGGAGAAAAACCATTTCACATCACATTTGTGGGTCTTGGTCTTCAACACATCCAGTGAAATTTTGAGCTGTCTGTGTTTGCTACAAGAGGAGATAACACAAAGTATGCGCTTTTGTTGTTTCCATTGCTTTCAATGCATTTTGGCCTAAAACGAGCAATTGCTGTTTTCTCTTAAACGCAACATGGGAGAAAAACCATTTCACATCACATTTGTGGGTCTTGGTCTTCAACACATCCAGTGAAATTTTGAGCTGTCTGTGTTTGCTACAAGAGGAGATATCACAAAGTATGCGCTTTTGTTGTTTCCATTGCTTTCCATGCATTTTGGCCTGAAACGTGATTTGCTGTTTTCTCTTAAATGCAACATGGGAGAAAAACCATTTCACATCACATTTGTGGGTCATGGTCTTCAACACATCCAGTGAAATTTTGAGCTGTCTGTGTTTGCTACTAGAGGAGATAACACAAAGTATGCTCTTTTGTTGTTTCCATTACTTTCAATGCATTTTGGCCTAAAATGAGCATTTGCTGTTTTCTCTTAAATGCAACATGGGAGATAAACCATTTCACATCACATTTGTGGGTCTTGGTCTTCAACACATCCAGTGAAATTTTGAGCTGTCTGTGTTTGCTACAAGAGGAGATATCACAAAGTATGCGCTTTTGTTGTTTCCATTGCTTTCCATGCATTTTGGCCTAAAACGTGCATTTGCTGTTTTCTCTTAAATGCAACATTGGAGAAAAACCATTTCACATCACATTTGTGGGTCTTGGTCTTCAACACATCCAGTGAAATTTTGAGCTGTCTGTGTTTGCTACAAGAGGAGATAACACAAAGTATGTGCTTTTGTTGTTTCAATTGCTTTCAATGCATTTTGGCCTAAAACAAGTATTTGCTGTTTTCTCTTAAACGCAACATGGGAGAAAAACTATTTCACATCACATTTGTGGGTCTTGGTCTTCAACACATCCAGTGAAATTTTGAGCTGTCTGTGTTTTCTACAAGAGGAGATAACACAAAGTATGCGCTTTTGTTGTTTCCATTGCTTTCAATTCATTTTGGCCTAAAACTAGCAATTGCTGTTTTCTCTTAAACGCAACAAGGGAGAAAAATCATTTCATATCACATTTGTGGGTCTTGGTCATCAACACATGCAGTGAAATTTTGAGCTGTCTGTGTTTGCTACAAGAGGAGATATCACAAAGTATGCGCTTTTGTTGTTTCCATTGCTTTCCATGCATTTTGGCCTAAAACATGCATTTGCTGTTTTCTCTTAAATGCAACATGGGAGAAAAACCATTTCACATCACATTTGTGGGTCTTGGTCTTCAACACATCCAGTGAAATTTTGAGCTGTCTGTGTTTGCTACAAGAGGAGATATCACAAAGTATGCGCTTTTGTTGTTTCCATTGCTTTCAATGCATTTTGGCCTAAAACGTGCATTTGCTGTTTTCTCTTAAATGCAACATGGGAGAAAAACCATTTCACATCACATTTGTGGGTCTTGGTCTTCAACACATCCAGTGAAATTTTGAGCTGTCTGTGTTTGCTACAAGAGGAGATAACACAAAGTATGCGCTTTTGTTGTTTCCACTGCTTTCAATGCATTTTTGCCAAAAACGAGCATTTGCTGTTTTCTCTTAAACGCAACATGGGAGAAAAACCATTTCACATCACATTTGTGGGTCTTGGTCTTCAACACATCCAGTGAAATTTTGAGCTGTCTGTGTTTGCTACAAGAGGAGATAACACAAAGTATGCGCTTTTGTTGTTTCCATTGCTTTCAAAGCATTTTGGCCTAAAACGAGCAATTGCTGTTTTCTCTTAAATGCAACATGGGAGAAAAACCATTTCACATCACATTTGTGGGTCTTGGTCTTCAACACATCCAGTGAAATTTTGAGCTGTCTGTGTTTGCTACAAGAGGAGATAACACAAAGTATGCGCTTTTGTTGTTTCCATTGCTTTCAATGCATTTTGGCCTAAAACGAGCAATTGCTGTTTTCTCTTAAACGCAACATGGGAGAAAAACCATTTCACATCACATTTGTGGGTCTTGGTCTTCAACACATCCAGTGAAATTTTGAGCTGTCTGTGTTTGCTACAAGAGGAGATATCACAAAGTATGCGCTTTTGTTGTTTCCATTGCTTTCCATGCATTTTGGCCTAAAACGTGCATTTGCTGTTTTCTCTTAAATGCAACATGGGAGAAAAACCATTTCATATCACATTTGTGGGTCTTGGTCTTCAACACATCCAGTGAAATTTTGAGCTGTCTGTGTTTGCTACAAGAGGAGATAACAAAAAGTATGCACTTTGGTTGTTTCCATTGCTTTCAATGCATTTTGGCCTAAAACGAGCATTTGCTGTTTTCTCTTAAACACAACATGGAAGAAAAACCATTTCACATCACATTTGTGGGTCTTGGTCTTCAACACATCCAGTGAAATTTTGAGCTGTCTGTGTTTGCTACAAGAGGAGATAACACAAAGTATGCACTTTTGTTGTTTCCATTGCTTTCAATGCATTTTGGCCTAAAACGAGCAATTGCTGTTTTCTCTTAAACGCAACATGGGAGAAAAACTATTTCACATCATATTTGTGGGTCTTGGTCTTCAACACATCCAGTGAAATTTTGAGCTGTCTGTGTTTGCTACAAGAGGAGATATCACAAAGTATACGCTTTTGTTGTTTCCATTGCTTTCAATGCATTTTGGCCTAAAATGTGCATTTGCTGTTTTCTCTTAAATGCAACATGGGAGAAAAACCATTTCACATCACATTTGTGGGTCATGGTCTTCAACACATCCAGTGAAATTTTGAGCTGTCTGTGTTTGCTACAAGAGGAGATAACACAAAGTATGCGCTTTTGTTGTTTCCATTGCTTTCAATGCATTTTGGCCTAAAACGAGCATTTGCTGTTTTCTCTTAAATGCAATATGGGAGAAAAACCATTTCACATCACAATAGTGGGTCTTGGTCTTCAACACATCCAGTGAAATTTTGAGCTGTCTGTGTTTGCTACAAGAGGAGATAACACAAAGTATGCGCTTTTGTTGTTTCCATTGCTTTCAATGCATTTTGGCCTAAAACGTGCATTTGCTGTTTTCTCTTAAATGCAACATGGGAGAAAAACCATTTCACATCACATTTGTGGGTCTTGGTCTTCAACACATCCAGTGAAATTTTGAGCTGTCTGTGTTTGCTACAAGAGGAGATATCACAAAGTATGCGCTTTTGTTGTTTCCATTGCTTTCAATGCATTTTGGCCTAAAACGTGCATTTGCTGTTTTCTCTTAAATGCAACATGGGAGAAAAACCATTTCACATCACATTTGTGGGTCTTGGTCTTCAACACATCCAGTGAAATTTTGAGCTGTCTGTGTTTGCTACAAGAGGAGATAACACAAAGTATGTGCTTTTGTTGTTTCCATTGCTTTCAATGCATTTTGGCCTAAAACGAGCATTTGCTGTTTTCTCTTAAACGCAACATGGGAGAAAAACCATTTCACATCACATTTGTGGGTCTTGGTCTTCAACACATCCAGTGAAATTTTGAGCTGTCTGTGTTTGCTACAAGAGGAGATAACACAAAGTATGCGCTTTTGTTGTTTCCATTGCTTTCAATGCATTTTGGCCTAAAACGAGCAATTGCTGTTTTCTCTTAATTGCAACATGGGAGAAAAACCATTTCAAATCACATTTGTGGGTCTTGGTCTTCAACACATCCAGTGAAATTTTGAGCTGTCTGTGTTTGCTACAAGAGGAGATAACACAACGTATGCGCTTTTGTTGTTTCCATTGCTTTCAATGCATTTTGGCCTAAAACGAGCAATTGCTGTTTTCTCTAAAACGCAACATGGGAGAAAAACCATTTCACATCACATTTGTGGTTCTTGGTCTTCAACACATCCAGTGAAATTTTGAGCTGTCTGTGTTTGCTACAAGAGGAGATAACACAAAGTATGCGCTTTTGTTGTTTCCATTGCTTTCAATGCATTTTGGCCTAAAACGAGCAATTGCTGTTTTCTCTTAAACGCAACATGGGAGAAAAACCATTTCACATCACATTTGTGGGTCTTGGTCTTCAACACATCCAGTGAAATTTTGAGCTGTCTGTGTTTGCTACAAGAGGAGATATCACAAAGTATGCGCTTTTGTTGTTTCCATTGCTTTCCATGCATTTTGGCCTAAAACGTGCATTTGCTGTTTTCTCTTAAATGCAACATGGGAGAAAAACCATTTCACATCACATTTGTGGGTCTTGGTCTTCAACACATCCAGTGAAATTTTGAGCTGTCTGTGTTTGCTACAAGAGGAGATATCACAAAGTATGCGCTTTTGTTGTTTCCATTGCTTTCAATGCATTTTGGCCTAAAACGTGCATTTGCTGTTTTCTCTTAAATGCAACATGGGAGAAAAACCATTTCACATCACATTTGTGGGTCTTGGTCTTCAACACATCCAGTGAAATTTTGAGCTGTCTGTGTTTGCTACAAGAGGAGATAACAAAAAGTATGCACTTTGGTTGTTTCCATTGCTTTCAATGCATTTTGGCCTAAAACGAGCATTTGCTGTTTTCTCTTAAACGCAACATGGGAGAAAAACCATTTCACATCACATTTGTGGGTCTTGGTCTTCAACACATCCAGTGAAATTTTGAGCTGTCTGTGTTTGCTACAAGAGGAGATAACAAAAAGTATGCACTTTGGTTGTTTCCATTGCTTTCAATGCATTTTGGCCTAAAACGAGCATTTGCTGTTTTCTCTTAAACACAACATGGAAGAAAAACCATTTCACATCACATTTGTGGGTCTTGGTCTTCAACACATCCAGTGAAATTTTGAGCTGTCTGTGTTTGCTACAAGAGGAGATAACACAAAGTATGCACTTTTGTTGTTTCCATTGCTTTCAATGCATTTTGGCCTAAAACGAGCAATTGCTGTTTTCTCTTAAACGCAACATGGGAGAAAAACTATTTCACATCATATTTGTGGGTCTTGGTCTTCAACACATCCAGTGAAATTTTGAGCTGTCTGTGTTTGCTACAAGAGGAGATATCACAAAGTATACGCTTTTGTTGTTTCCATTGCTTTCAATGCATTTTGGCCTAAAATGTGCATTTGCTGTTTTCTCTTAAATGCAACATGGGAGAAAAACCATTTCACATCACATTTGTGGGTCATGGTCTTCAACACATCCAGTGAAATTTTGAGCTGTCTGTGTTTGCTACAAGAGGAGATAACACAAAGTATGCGCTTTTGTTGTTTCCATTGCTTTCAATGCATTTTGGCCTAAAACGAGCATTTGCTGTTTTCTCTTAAATGCAATATGGGAGAAAAACCATTTCACATCACAATAGTGGGTCTTGGTCTTCAACACATCCAGTGAAATTTTGAGCTGTCTGTGTTTGCTACAAGAGGAGATAACACAAAGTATGCGCTTTTGTTGTTTCCATTGCTTTCAATGCATTTTGGCCTAAAACGTGCATTTGCTGTTTTCTCTTAAATGCAACATGGGAGAAAAACCATTTCACATCACATTTGTGGGTCTTGGTCTTCAACACATCCAGTGAAATTTTGAGCTGTCTGTGTTTGCTACAAGAGGAGATATCACAAAGTATGCGCTTTTGTTGTTTCCATTGCTTTCAATGCATTTTGGCCTAAAACGTGCATTTGCTGTTTTCTCTTAAATGCAACATGGGAGAAAAACCATTTCACATCACATTTGTGGGTCTTGGTCTTCAACACATCCAGTGAAATTTTGAGCTGTCTGTGTTTGCTACAAGAGGAGATAACACAAAGTATGCGCTTTTGTTGTTTCCATTGCTTTCAATGCATTTTGGCCTAAAACGAGCATTTGCTGTTTTCTCTTAAACGCAACATGGGAGAAAAACCATTTCACATCACATTTGTGGGTCTTGGTCTTCAACACATCCAGTGAAATTTTGAGCTGTCTGTGTTTGCTACAAGAGGAGATAACACAAAGTATGCGCTTTTGTTGTTTCCATTGCTTTCAATGCATTTTGGCCTAAAACGAGCAATTGCTGTTTTCTCTTAATTGCAACATGGGAGAAAAACCATTTCAAATCACATTTGTGGGTCTTGGTCTTCAACACATCCAGTGAAATTTTGAGCTGTCTGTGTTTGCTACAAGAGGAGATAACACAACGTATGCGCTTTTGTTGTTTCCATTGCTTTCAATGCATTTTGGCCTAAAACGAGCAATTGCTGTTTTCTCTAAAACGCAACATGGGAGAAAAACCATTTCACATCACATTTGTGGTTCTTGGTCTTCAACACATCCAGTGAAATTTTGAGCTGTCTGTGTTTGCTACAAGAGGAGATAACACAAAGTATGCGCTTTTGTTGTTTCCATTGCTTTCAATGCATTTTGGCCTAAAACGAGCAATTGCTGTTTTCTCTTAAACGCAACATGGGAGAAAAACCATTTCACATCACATTTGTGGGTCTTGGTCTTCAACACATCCAGTGAAATTTTGAGCTGTCTGTGTTTGCTACAAGAGGAGATATCACAAAGTATGCGCTTTTGTTGTTTCCATTGCTTTCCATGCATTTTGGCCTAAAACGTGCATTTGCTGTTTTCTCTTAAATGCAACATGGGAGAAAAACCATTTCACATCACATTTGTGGGTCTTGGTCTTCAACACATCCAGTGAAATTTTGAGCTGTCTGTGTTTGCTACAAGAGGAGATATCACAAAGTATGCGCTTTTGTTGTTTCCATTGCTTTCAATGCATTTTGGCCTAAAACGTGCATTTGCTGTTTTCTCTTAAATGCAACATGGGAGAAAAACCATTTCACATCACATTTGTGGGTCTTGGTCTTCAACACATCCAGTGACATTTTGAGCTGTCTGTGTTTGCTACAAGAGGAGATATCACAAAGTATACGCTTTTGTTGTTTCCATTGCTTTCAATGCATTTTGGCCTAAAACGTGATTTGCTGTTTTCTCTTAAATGCAACATGGGAGAAAAACCATTTCACATCACATTTGTGGGTCATGGTCTTCAACACATCCAGTGAAATTTTGAGCTGTCTGTGTTTGCTACTAGAGGAGATAACACAAAGTATGCTCTTTTGTTGTTTCCATTACTTTCAATGCATTTTGGCCTAAAATGAGCATTTGCTGTTTTCTCTTAAATGCAACATGGGAGAAAAACCATTTCACATCACATTTGTGGGTCTTGGTCTTCAACACATCCAGTGAAATTTTGAGCTGTCTGTGTTTGCTACAAGAGGAGATATCACAAAGTATGCGCTTTTGTTGTTTCCATTGCTTTCCATGCATTTTGGCCTAAAACGTGCATTTGCTGTTTTCTCTTAAATGCAACATTGGAGAAAAACCATTTCACATCACATTTGTGGGTCTTGGTCTTCAACACATCCAGTGAAATTTTGAGCTGTCTGTGTTTGCTACAAGAGGAGATAACACAAAGTATGTGCTTTTGTTGTTTCAATTGCTTTCAATGCATTTTGGCCTAAAACAAGCATTTGCTGTTTTCTCTTAAACGCAACATGGGAGAAAAACTATTTCACATCACATTTGTGGGTCTTGGTCTTCAACACATCCAGTGAAATTTTGAGCTGTCTGTGTTTTCTACAAGAGGAGATAACACAAAGTATGCGCTTTTGTTGTTTCCATTGCTTTCAATTCATTTTGGCCTAAAACGAGCAATTGCTGTTTTCTCTTAAACGCAACAAGGGAGAAAAACCATTTCATATCACATTTGTGGGTCTTGGTCATCAACACATGCAGTGAAATTTTGAGCTGTCTGTGTTTGCTACAAGAGGAGATATCACAAAGTATGCGCTTTTGTTGTTTCCATTGCTTTCCATGCATTTTGGCCTAAAACATGCATTTGCTGTTTTCTCTTAAATGCAACATGGGAGAAAAACCATTTCACATCACATTTGTGGGTCTTGGTCTTCAACACATCCAGTGAAATTTTGAGCTGTCTGTGTTTGCTACAAGAGGAGATATCACAAAGTATGCGCTTTTGTTGTTTCCATTGCTTTCAATGCATTTTGGCCTAAAACGAGCAATTGCTGTTTTCTCTTAAACGCAACATGGGAGAAAAACCATTTCACATCACATTTGTGGGTCTTGGTCTTCAACACATCCAGTGAAATTTTGAGCTGTCTGTGTTTGCTACAAGAGGAGATATCACAAAGTATGCGCTTTTGTTGTTTCCATTGCTTTCCATGCATTTTGGCCTAAAACGTGCATTTGCTGTGTTCTCTTAAATGCAACATGGGAGAAAAACCATTTCATATCACATTTGTGGGTCTTGGTCTTCAACACATCCAGTGAAATTTTGAGCTGTCTGTGTTTGCTACAAGAGGAGATAACAAAAAGTATGCACTTTGGTTGTTTCCATTGCTTTCAATGCATTTTGGCCTAAAACGAGCATTTGCTGTTTTCTCTTAAACACAACATGGAAGAAAAACCATTTCACATCACATTTGTGGGTCTTGGTCTTCAACACATCCAGTGAAATTTTGAGCTGTCTGTGTTTGCTACAAGAGGAGATAACACAAAGTATGCACTTTTGTTGTTTCCATTGCTTTCAATGCATTTTGGCCTAAAACGAGCAATTGCTGTTTTCTCTTAAACGCAACATGGGAGAAAAACTATTTCACATCATATTTGTGGGTCTTGGTCTTCAACACATCCAGTGAAATTTTGAGCTGTCTGTGTTTGCTACAAGAGGAGATATCACAAAGTATACGCTTTTGTTGTTTCCATTGCTTTCAATGCATTTTGGCCTAAAATGTGCATTTGCTGTTTTCTCTTAAATGCAACATGGGAGAAAAACCATTTCACATCACATTTGTGGGTCATGGTCTTCAACACATCCAGTGAAATTTTGAGCTGTCTGTGTTTGCTACAAGAGGAGATAACACAAAGTATGCGCTTTTGTTGTTTCCATTGCTTTCAATGCATTTTGGCCTAAAACGAGCATTTGCTGTTTTCTCTTAAATGCAATATGGGAGAAAAACCATTTCACATCACAATAGTGGGTCTTGGTCTTCAACACATCCAGTGAAATTTTGAGCTGTCTGTGTTTGCTACAAGAGGAGATAACACAAAGTATGCGCTTTTGTTGTTTCCATTGCTTTCAATGCATTTTGGCCTAAAATGTGCATTTGCTGTTTTCTCTTAAATGCAACATGGGAGAAAAACCATTTCACATCACATTTGTGGGTCTTGGTCTTCAACACATCCAGTGAAATTTTGAGCTGTCTGTGTTTGCTACAAGAGGAGATATCACAAAGTATGCGCTTTTGTTGTTTCCATTGCTTTCAATGCATTTTGGCCTAAAACGTGCATTTGCTGTTTTCTCTTAAATGCAACATGGGAGAAAAACCATTTCACATCACATTTGTGGGTCTTGGTCTTCAACACATCCAGTGAAATTTTGAGCTGTCTGTGTTTGCTACAAGAGGAGATAACACAAAGTATGTGCTTTTGTTGTTTCCATTGCTTTCAATGCATTTTTGCCTAAAACGAGCATTTGCTGTTTTCTCTTAAACGCAACATGGGAGAAAAACCATTTCACATGACATTTGTGGGTCTTGGTCTTCAACACATCCAGTGAAATTTTGAGCTGTCTGTGTTTGCTACAAGAGGAGATAACACAAAGTATGCGCTTTTGTTGTTTCCATTGCTTTCAATGCATTTTGGCCTAAAACGAGCAATTGCTGTTTTCTCTTAATTGCAACATGGGAGAAAAACCATTTCAAATCACATTTGTGGGTCTTGGTCTTCAACACATCCAGTGAAATTTTGAGCTGTCTGTGTTTGCTACAAGAGGAGATAACACAAAGTATGCGCTTTTGTTGTTTCCATTGCTTTCAATGCATTTTGGCCTAAAACGAGCATTTGCTGTTTTCTCTTAAACGCAACATGGGAGAAAAACCATTTCACATCACATTTGTGGGTCTTGGTCTTCAACACATCCAGTGAAATTTTGAGCTGTCTGTGTTTGCTAAAAGAGGAGATAACACAAAGTATGCGCTTTTGTTGTTTCCATTGCTTTCATTGCATTTTGGCCTAAAACGTGCATTTGCTGTTTTCTCTTAAATGCAACATGGGAGAAAAACCATTTCACATCACATTTGTGGGTATTGGTCTTCAACACATCCAGTGAAATTTTGAGCTGTCTGTGTTTGCTACAAGAGGAGATATCACAAAGTATGCGCTTTTGTTGTTTCCATTGCTTTCAATACATTTTGGCCTAAAACGTGCATTTGCTGTTTTCTCTTATATGTAACATGGGAGAAAAACCATTTCACATCACATTTGTGGGTCTTGGTCTTCAACACATCCAGTGAAATTTTGAGCTGTCTGTGTTTGCTACAAGAGGAGATAACACAAAGTATGCGCTTTTGTTGTTTCCATTGCTTTCAATGCATTTTGGCCTAAAACGAGCAATTGCTGTTTTCTCTTAAACGCAACATGGGAGAAAAACCATTTCACATCACATTTGTGGGTCTTGGTCTTCAACACATCCAGTGAAATTTTGAGCTGTCTGTGTTTGCTACAAGAGGAGATATCACAAAGTATGCGCTTTTGTTGTTTCCATTGCTTTCCATGCATTTTTGCCTAAAACGTGCATTTGCTGTTTTCTCTTAAATGCAACATGGGAGAAAAACCATTTCACATCACATTTGTGGGTCTTGGTCTTCAACACATCCAGTGAAATTTTGAGCTGTCTGTGTTTGCTACAAGAGGAGATATCACAAAGTATGCGCTTTTGTTGTTTCCATTGCTTTCAATGCATTTTGGCCTAAAACGTGCATTTGCTGTTTTCTCTTAAATGCAACATGGGAGAAAAACCATTTCACATCACATTTGTGGGTCTTGGTCTTCAACACATCCAGTGAAATTTTGAGCTGTCTGTGTTTGCTACAAGAGGAGATAACACAAAGTATGCGCTTTTGTTGTTTCCATTGCTTTCAATGCATTTTGGCCTAAAACGAGCAATTGCTGTTTTCTCTTAAACGCAACATGGGAGAAAAACCATTTCACATCACATTTGTGGGTCTTGGTCTTCAACACATCCAGTGAAATTTTGAGCTGTCTGTGTTTGCTACAAGAGGAGATAACACAAAGTATGCGCTTTTGTTGTTTCCATTGCTTTCAATGCATTTTGGCCTAAAACGAGCAATTGCTGTTTTCTCTTAAACGCAACATGGGAGAAAAACCATTTCACATCACATTTGTGGGTCTTGGTCTTCAACACATCCAGTGAAATTTTGAGCTGTCTGTGTTTGCTACAAGAGGAGATAACACAAAGTATGCGCTTTTGTTGTTTCCATTGCTTTCAATGCATTTTGGCCTAAAATGTACATTTGCTGTTTTCTCTTAAATGCAACATGGGAGAAAAACCATTTCACATCACATTTGTGGGTCTTGGTCTTCAACACATCCAGTGAAATTTTGAGCTGTCTGTGTTTGCTACAAGAGGAGATATCACAAAGTATGCGCTTTTGTTGTTTCCATTGCTTTCAATGCATTTTGGCCTAAAACGTGCATTTGCTGTTTTCTCTTAAATGCAACATGGGAGAAAAACCATTTCACATCACATTTGTGGGTCTTGGTCTTCAACACATCCAGTGAAATTTTGAGCTGTCTGTGTTTGCTACAAGAGGAGATAACACAAAGTATGTGCTTTTGTTGTTTCCATTGCTTTCAATGCATTTTTGCCTAAAACGAGCATTTGCTGTTTTCTCTTAAACGCAACATGGGAGAAAAACCATTTCACATGACATTTGTGGGTCTTGGTCTTCAACACATCCAGTGAAATTTTGAGCTGTCTGTGTTTGCTACAAGAGGAGATAACACAAAGTATGCGCTTTTGTTGTTTCCATTGCTTTCAATGCATTTTGGCCTAAAACGAGCAATTGCTGTTTTCTCTTAATTGCAACATGGGAGAAAAACCATTTCAAATCACATTTGTGGGTCTTGGTCTTCAACACATCCAGTGAAATTTTGAGCTGTCTGTGTTTGCTACAAGAGGAGATAACACAAAGTATGCGCTTTTGTTGTTTCCATTGCTTTCAATGCATTTTGGCCTAAAACGAGCATTTGCTGTTTTCTCTTAAACGCAACATGGGAGAAAAACCATTTCACATCACATTTGTGGGTCTTGGTCTTCAACACATCCAGTGAAATTTTGAGCTGTCTGTGTTTGCTAAAAGAGGAGATAACACAAAGTATGCGCTTTTGTTGTTTCCATTGCTTTCATTGCATTTTGGCCTAAAACGTGCATTTGCTGTTTTCTCTTAAATGCAACATGGGAGAAAAACCATTTCACATCACATTTGTGGGTATTGGTCTTCAACACATCCAGTGAAATTTTGAGCTGTCTGTGTTTGCTACAAGAGGAGATATCACAAAGTATGCGCTTTTGTTGTTTCCATTGCTTTCAATACATTTTGGCCTAAAACGTGCATTTGCTGTTTTCTCTTATATGTAACATGGGAGAAAAACCATTTCACATCACATTTGTGGGTCTTGGTCTTCAACACATCCAGTGAAATTTTGAGCTGTCTGTGTTTGCTACAAGAGGAGATAACACAAAGTATGCGCTTTTGTTGTTTCCATTGCTTTCAATGCATTTTGGCCTAAAACGAGCAATTGCTGTTTTCTCTTAAACGCAACATGGGAGAAAAACCATTTCACATCACATTTGTGGGTCTTGGTCTTCAACACATCCAGTGAAATTTTGAGCTGTCTGTGTTTGCTACAAGAGGAGATATCACAAAGTATGCGCTTTTGTTGTTTCCATTGCTTTCCATGCATTTTTGCCTAAAACGTGCATTTGCTGTTTTCTCTTAAATGCAACATGGGAGAAAAACCATTTCACATCACATTTGTGGGTCTTGGTCTTCAACACATCCAGTGAAATTTTGAGCTGTCTGTGTTTGCTACAAGAGGAGATATCACAAAGTATGCGCTTTTGTTGTTTCCATTGCTTTCAATGCATTTTGGCCTAAAACGTGCATTTGCTGTTTTCTCTTAAATGCAACATGGGAGAAAAACCATTTCACATCACATTTGTGGGTCTTGGTCTTCAACACATCCAGTGAAATTTTGAGCTGTCTGTGTTTGCTACAAGAGGAGATAACACAAAGTATGCGCTTTTGTTGTTTCCATTGCTTTCAATGCATTTTGGCCTAAAACGAGCAATTGCTGTTTTCTCTTAAACGCAACATGGGAGAAAAACCATTTCACATCACATTTGTGGGTCTTGGTCTTCAACACATCCAGTGAAATTTTGAGCTGTCTGTGTTTGCTACAAGAGGAGATATCACAAAGTATGCGCTTTTGTTGTTTCCATTGCTTTCCATGCATTTTGGCCTAAAACGTGCATTTGCTGTTTTCTCTTAAATGCAACATGGGAGAAAAACCATTTCATATCACATTTGTGGGTCTTGGTCTTCAACACATCCAGTGAAATTTTGAGCTGTCTGTGTTTGCTACAAGAGGAGATAACAAAAAGTATGCACTTTGGTTGTTTCCATTGCTTTCAATGCATATTGGCCTAAAACGAGCATTTGCTGTTTTCTCTTAAACACAACATGGAAGAAAAACCATTTCACATCACATTTGTGGGTCTTGGTCTTCAACACATCCAATGAAATTTTGAGCTGTCTGTGTTTGCTACAAGAGGAGATAACACAAAGTATGCACTTTTGTTGTTTCCATTGCTTTCAATGCATTTTGGCCTAAAACGAGCAATTGCTGTTTTCTCTTAAACGCAACATGGGAGAAAAACTATTTCACATCATATTTGTGGGTCTTGGTCTTCAACACATCCAGTGAAATTTTGAGCTGTCTGTGTTTGCTACAAGAGGAGATATCACAAAGTATACGCTTTTGTTGTTTCCATTGCTTTCAATGCATTTTGGCCTAAAATGTGCATTTGCTGTTTTCTCTTAAATGCAACATGGGAGAAAAACCATTTCACATCACATTTGTGGGTCATGGTCTTCAACACATCCAGTGAAATTTTGAGCTGTCTGTGTTTGCTACAAGAGGAGATAACACAAAGTATGCGCTTTTGTTGTTTCCATTGCTTTCAATGCATTTTGGCCTAAAACGAGCATTTGCTGTTTTCTCTTAAATGCAATATGGGAGAAAAACCATTTCACATCACAATAGTGGGTCTTGGTCTTCAACACATCCAGTGAAATTTTGAGCTGTCTGTGTTTGCTACAAGAGGAGATAACACAAAGTATGCGCTTTTGTTGTTTCCATTGCTTTCAATGCATTTTGGCCTAAAACGTGCATTTGCTGTTTTCTCTTAAATGCAACATGGGAGAAAAACCATTTCACATCACATTTGTGGGTCTTGGTCTTCAACACATCCAGTGAAATTTTGAGCTGTCTGTGTTTGCTACAAGAGGAGATATCACAAAGTATGCGCTTTTGTTGTTTCCATTGCTTTCAATGCATTTTGGCCTAAAACGTGCATTTGCTGTTTTCTCTTAAATGCAACATGGGAGAAAAACCATTTCACATCACATTTGTGGGTCTTGGTCTTCAACACATCCAGTGAAATTTTGAGCTGTCTGTGTTTGCTACAAGAGGAGATAACACAAAGTATGTGCTTTTGTTGTTTCCATTGCTTTCAATGCATTTTGGCCTAAAACGAGCATTTGCTGTTTTCTCTTAAACGCAACATGGGAGAAAAACCATTTCACATGACATTTGTGGGTCTTGGTCTTCAACACATCCAGTGAAATTTTGAGCTGTCTGTGTTTGCTACAAGAGGAGATAACACAAAGTATGCGCTTTTGTTGTTTCCATTGCTTTCAATGCATTTTGGCCTAAAACGAGCAATTGCTGTTTTCTCTTAATTGCAACATGGGAGAAAAACCATTTCAAATCACATTTGTGGGTCTTGGTCTTCAACACATCCAGTGAAATTTTGAGCTGTCTGTGTTTGCTACAAGAGGAGATAACACAAAGTATGCGCTTTTGTTGTTTCCATTGCTTTCAATGCATTTTGGCCTAAAACGAGCAATTGCTGTTTTCTCTAAAACGCAACATGGGAGAAAAACCATTTCACATCACATTTGTGGTTCTTGGTCTTCAACACATCCAGTGAAATTTTGAGCTGTCTGTGTTTGCTACAAGAGGAGATAACACAAAGTATGCACTTTGGTTGTTTCCATTGCTTTCAATGCATTTCGGCCTAAAACGAGCATTTGCTGTTTTCTCTTAAACGCAACATGGGAGAAAAACCATTTCACATCACATTTGTGGGTCTTGGTCTTCAACACATCCAGTGAAATTTTGAGCTGTCTGTGTTTGCTAAAAGAGGAGATAACACAAAGTATGCGCTTTTGTTGTTTCCATTGCTTTCATTGCATTTTGGCCTAAAACGTGCATTTGCTGTTTTCTCTTAAATGCAACATGGGAGAAAAACCATTTCACATCACATTTGTGGGTATTGGTCTTCAACACTTCCAGTGAAATTTTGAGCTGTCTGTGTTTGCTACAAGAGGAGATATCACAAAGTATGCGCTTTTGTTGTTTCCATTGCTTTCAATGCATTTTGGCCTAAAATGTGCATTTGCTGTTTTCTCTTATATGCAACATGGGAGAAAAACCATTTCACATCACATTTGTGGGTCTTGGTCTTCAACACATCCAGTGAAATTTTGAGCTGTCTGTGTTTGCTACAAGAGGAGATAACACAAAGTATGCGCTTTTGTTGTTTCCATTGCTTTCAATGCATTTTGGCCTAAAACGAGCAATTGCTGTTTTCTCTTAAACGCAACATGGGAGAAAAACCATTTCACATCACATTTGTGGGTCTTGGTCTTCAACACATCCAGTGAAATTTTGAGCTGTCTGTGTTTGCTACAAGAGGAGATATCACAAAGTATGCGCTTTTGTTGTTTCCATTGCTTTCCATGCATTTTTGCCTAAAACGTGCATTTGCTGTTTTCTCTTAAATGCAACATGGGAGAAAAACCATTTCACATCACATTTGTGGGTCTTGGTCTTCAACACATCCAGTGAAATTTTGAGCGGTCTGTGTTTGCTACAAGAGGAGATATCACAAAGTATGCGCTTTTGTTGTTTCCATTGCTTTCAATGCATTTTGGCCTAAAACGTGCATTTGCTGTTTTCTCTTAAATGCAACATGGGAGAAAAACCATTTCACATCACATTTGTGGGTCTTGGTCTTCAACACATCCAGTGACATTTTGAGCTGTCTGTGTTTGCTACAAGAGGAGATATCACAAAGTATACGCTTTTGTTGTTTCCATTGCTTTCAATGCATTTTGGCCTAAAACGTGATTTGCTGTTTTCTCTTAAGTGCAACATGGGAGAAAAACCATTTCACATCACATTTGTGGGTCATGGTCTTCAACACATCCAGTGAAATTTTGAGCTGTCTGTGTTTGCTACTAGAGGAGATAACACAAAGTATGCTCTTTTGTTGTTTCCATTACTTTCAATGCATTTTGGCCTAAAATGAGCATTTGCTGTTTTCTCTTAAATGCAACATGGGAGAAAAACCATTTCACATCACATTTGTGGGTCTTGGTCTTCAACACATCCAGTGAAATTTTGAGCTGTCTGTGTTTGCTACAAGAGGAGATATCACAAAGTATGCGCTTTTGTTGTTTCCATTGCTTTCCATGCATTTTGGCCTAAAACGTGCATTTGCTGTTTTCTCTTAAATGCAACATTGGAGAAAAACCATTTCACATCACATTTGTGGGTCTTGGTCTTCAACACATCCAGTGAAATTTTGAGCTGTCTGTGTTTGCTACAAGAGGAGATAACACAAAGTATGTGCTTTTGTTGTTTCAATTGCTTTCAATGCATTTTGGCCTAAAACAAGCATTTGCTGTTTTCTCTTAAACGCAGCATGGGAGAAAAACTATTTCACATCACATTTGTGGGTCTTGGTCTTCAACACATCCAGTGAAATTTTGAGCTGTCTGTGTTTGCTACAAGAGGAGATAACACAAAGTATGCGCTTTTGTTGTTTCCATTGCTTTCAATTCATTTTGGCCTAAAACGAGCAATTGCTGTTTTCTCTTAAACGCAACAAGGGAGAAAAACCATTTCACATCACATTTGTGGGTCTTGGTCATCAACACATGCAGTGAAATTTTGAGCTGTCTGTGTTTGCTACAAGAGGAGATATCACAAAGTATGCGCTTTTGTTGTTTCCATTGCTTTCCATGCATTTTGGCCTAAAACATGCATTTGCTGTTTTCTCTTAAATGCAACATGGGAGATAAACCATTTCACATCACATTTGTGGGTCTTGGTCTTCAACACATCCAGTGAAATTTTGAGCTGTCTGTGTTTGCTACAAGAGGAGATATCACAAAGTATGCGCTTTTGTTGTTTCCATTGCTTCAATGCATTTTGGCCTAAAACGTGCATTTGCTGTTTTCTCTTAAATGCAACATGGGAGAAAAACCATTTCACATCACATTTGTGGGTCTTGGTCTTCAACACATCCAGTGAAATTTTGAGCTGTCTGTGTTTGCTACAAGAGGAGATAACACAAAGTATGCGCTTTTGTTGTTTCCACTGCTTTCAATGCATTTTTGCCAAAAACGAGCATTTGCTGTTTTCTCTTAAACGCAACATGGGAGAAAAACCATTTCACATCACATTTGTGGGTCTTGGTCTTCAACACATCCAGTGAAATTTTGAGCTGTCTGTGTTTGCTACAAGAGGAGATAACACAAAGTATGCGCTTTTGTTGTTTCCATTGCTTTCAATGCATTTTGGCCTAAAACGAGCAATTGCTGTTTTCTCTTAAACGCAACATGGGAAAAAAACCATTTCACATCACATTTGTGGGTCTTGGTCTTCAACACATCCAGTGAAATTTTGAGCTGTCTGTGTTTGCTACAAGAGGAGATAACACAAAGTATGCGCTTTTGTTGTTTCCATTGCTTTCAATGCATTTTGGCCTAAAACGAGCAATTGCTGTTTTCTCTTAAACGCAACATGGGAGAAAAAACATTTCACATCACATTTGTGGGTCTTAGTCTTCAACACATCCAGTGAAATTTTGAGCTGTCTGTGTTTGCTACAAGAGGAGATATCACAAAGTATGCGCTTTTGTTGTTTCCATTGCTTTCCATGCATTTTGGCCTAAAACGTGCATTTGCTGTTTTCTCTTAAACACAACATGGAAGAAAAACCATTTCACATCACATTTGTGGGTCTTGGTCTTCAACACATCCAGTGAAATTTTGAGCTGTCTGTGTTTGCTACAAGAGGAGATAACACAAAGTATGCACTTTTGTTGTTTCCATTGCTTTCAATGCATTTTGGCCTAAAACGAGCAATTGCTGTTTTCTCTTAAACGCAACATGGGAGAAAAACTATTTCACATCATATTTGTGGGTCTTGGTCTTCAACACATCCAGTGAAATTTTGAGCTGTCTGTGTTTGCTACAAGAGGAGATATCACAAACTATACGCTTTTGTTGTTTCCATTGCTTTCAATGCATTTTGGCCTAAAATGTGCATTTGCTGTTTTCTCTTAAATGCAACATGGGAGAAAAACCATTTCACATCACATTTGTGGGTCATGGTCTTCAACACATCCAGTGAAATTTTGAGCTGTCTGTGTTTGCTACAAGAGGAGATAACACAAAGTATGCACTTTTGTTGTTTCCATTGCTTTCAATGCATTTTGGCCTAAAACGAGCATTTGCTGTTTTCTCTTAAATGCAATATGGGAGAAAAACCATTTCACATCACATTTGTGGGTCTTGGTCTTCAACACATCCTGTGAAATTTTGAGCTGTCTGTGTTTGCTACAAGAGGAGATAACACAAAGTATGCGCTTTTGTTGTTTCCATTGCTTTCAATGCATTTTGGCCTAAAACATGCATTTGCTGTTTTCTCTTAAATGCAACATGGGAGAAAAACCATTTCACATCACATTTGTGGGTCTTGGTCTTCAACACATCCAGTGAAATTTTGAGCTGTCTGTGTTTGCTACAAGAGGAGATATCACAAAGTATGCGCTTTTGTTGTTTCCATTGCTTTCAATGCATTTTGGCCTAAAACGTGCATTTGCTGTTTTCTCTTAAATGCAACATGGGAGAAAAACCATTTCACATCACATTTGTGGGTCTTGGTCTTCAACACATCCAGTGAAATTTTGAGCTGTCTGTGTTTGCTACAAGAGGAGATAACACAAAGTATGTGCTTTTGTTGTTTCCATTGCTTTCAATGCATTTTGGCCTAAAACGAGCATTTGCTGTTTTCTCTTAAACGCAACATGGGAGAAAAACCATTTCACATGACATTTGTGGGTCTTGGTCTTCAACACATCCAGTGAAATTTTGAGCTGTCTGTGTTTGCTACAAGAGGAGATAACACAAAGTATGCGCTTTTGTTGTTTCCATTGCTTTCAATGCATTTTGGCCTAAAACGAGCAATTGCTGTTTTCTCTTAATTGCAACATGGGAGAAAAACCATTTCAAATCACATTTGTGGGTCTTGGTCTTCAACACATCCAGTGAAATTTTGAGCTGTCTGTGTTTGCTACAAGAGGAGATAACACAAAGTATGCGCTTTTGTTGTTTCCATTGCTTTCAATGCATTTTGGCCTAAAACGAGCAATTTCTGTTTTCTCTAAAACGCAACATGGGAGAAAAACCATTTCACATCACATTTGTGGTTCTTGGTCTTCAACACATCCAGTGAAATTTTGAGCTGTCTGTGTTTGCTACAAGAGGAGATAACACAAAGTATGCACTTTGGTTGTTTCCATTGCTTTCAATGCATTTTGGCCTAAAACGAGCATTTGCTGTGTTCTCTTAAACGCAACATGGGAGAAAAACCATTTCACATCACATTTGTGGGTCTTGGTCTTCAACACATCCAGTGAAATTTTGAGCTGTCTGTGTTTGCTAAAAGAGGAGATAACACAAAGTATGCGCTTTTGTTGTTTCCATTGCTTTCATTGCATTTTGGCCTAAAACGTGCATTTGCTGTTTTCTCTTAAATGCAACATGGGAGAAAAACCATTTCACATCACATTTGTGGGTATTGGTCTTCAACACATCCAGTGAAATTTTGAGCTGTCTGTGTTTGCTACAAGAGGAGATATCACAAAGTATGCGCTTTTGTTGTTTCCATTGCTTTCAATGCATTTTGGCCTAAAACGTGCATTTGCTGTTTTCTCTTAAATGCAACATGGGAGAAAAACCATTTCACATCACATTTGTGGGTCTTGGTCTTCAACACATCCAGTGAAATTTTGAGCTGTCTGTGTTTGCTACAAGAGGAGATAACACAAAGTATGCGCTTTTGTTGTTTCCATTGCTTTCAATGCATTTTGGCCTAAAACGAGCAATTGCTGTTTTCTCTTAAACGCAACATGGGAGAAAAACCATTTCACATCACATTTGTGGGTCTTGGTCTTCAACACATCCAGTGAAATTTTGAGCTGTCTGTGTTTGCTACAAGAGGAGATATCACAAAGTATGCGCTTTTGTTGTTTCCATTGCTTTCCATGCATTTTGGCCTAAAACGTGCATTTGCTGTTTTCTCTTAAATGCAACATGGGAGAAAAACCATTTCACATCACATTTGTGGGTCTTGGTCTTCAACACATCCAGTGAAATTTTGAGCTGTCTGTGTTTGCTACAAGAGGAGATATCATAAAGTATGCGCTTTTGTTGTTTCCATTGCTTTCAATGCATTTTGGCCTAAAACGTGCATTTGCTGTTTTCTCTTAAATGCAACATGGGAGAAAAACCATTTCACATCACATTTGTGGGTAATGCTTTTTTATTAAAATCTTGCAACGCATGAATAAATAAATAATACATAAAATTTGCATTGCGAAACAAATAAGCTTGCTACATACAAAGCATCAAGATGTCAAATATACAGGATAATATCCTCATCATAATAATTAAACATTATTAGAAAACACAGAACCTCATTCACGCCACTCATTCTTACCACCCAGACGAGACAGAGTGCCAACAACACCTCCACCAAACTATCTATATTCAAAATTAACCCCCGACCCTGAGCTACCTATCACCAACACTAACTCCATATCAGCATAGAGAAAATAAACTGAGCTGCTTAGGCATATGTAAAACCATTCTTCAAAACGAAACAAAGTCCAAAAAACTACCCGAAAAATGTGAAAGAACAGGAAGCACCAGTATGAACGGAAGAGGCTGTCAGCCACCCACTAAGGGGGTTTCAGGTGTCTCCACCTCCTTGACCACCCAACGGCATCCAACCTCCTCCTGTCCATTTCCATCAGACTTCCAACCTCGTGAAGAATGAAACGCGCCACCACCTCACAGGGAAGGATTTTACTTCTAGTCGTTACTAAACACCGTGCACTCCACGTGTGATATCTGACCACTAAGCTAACTATAAAAATAGTGACCAAATCATAACGCCCAAAACCTTTGAATGCCCCATAAGCCCACTCAGGGTAACTGAGCCCCGAAAGGCACGGGATGCGTAAAGCGTTTGAGACCCTTCTATAAACTTCGATGTTAAAGGAACATTCACGCAGGAAGTGGTCCATGGTCTCCTCCACCCCCAGACATTCCTCACGTGGACAACCACGATCACCGGCACTTCGCCACCTGATGTGCCCCCTAACATAGAGTCTTCCTTGGAAGGAGAGCCAGGCAAGGTCCCTATACTTCAGTGGGATTCTTTCTGAGCAAATCAAAGAGATCCCATTTGAGCAAACCTCGCCTGGGCAGTCCCTTAGTGTCAGCGGTGCGTAGAAGTGAGCCCGCAAAATGCCTTTCTCCAACTCCCTTCTAGAAAGGGTTTTGACATCACTCACTGCCACTCCCCATTGCCTTGTCACTCTCAAGCACTGAATGACATAGATCGGAAGAGCACCGGACCTGCCTCTGAAGGTTTCCACATGGCCCCCATCATACCAGAGCTCAAGGAAAGGGGACACCCAAGCCCTAAAGCTCTCTACCCACCAAGGAGGAGCCTCCAAAAATAGGCTTCCAAGATTGAGCTTAATAAAAGTTGTGGCAAAAAAGACCACTGGATTGACCATGCCAAATCCACCTTCTTTCCTTGGTCTGTAGGTTATACCTCTTTTAACAATGTTCATCCCATTCCCCCAAAACAAGAGGAAGAACAAGGATGACACTTTAGACCACAAAGACCGTGGCAAGAAACACACATAACTGACATAAAGAAATATGGGAACCAGAAAGGTTTTGCACAGGTGAACCCTTTCCCTGTAAGAGAACTGCCAAGTTCTCCAGGACTGCACTTTCCTGTTGGCTTCCTCTATCCTCCTCTCCCAATTTCGAGTGGCATAATTACCACGGTCAAATGTGATGCCTAGAATTTTGATCTGAGGACTTGCCCGGGGGAGGCTATCCGGAAGGTCAAACTCGTCGCCTTCCTCCCCCATCCAGAAAGCTTCACATTTATCTTGGTTTACTCTGGAGCACGAGGCTTCAGAGTAGTCGGAGATCAGGTGTTCCATGCACTGCGCCTCTGCCACGGAGGACAAGACCACAGTGACATCATCCGCGTAGGCCACTACTCTCAAAGGAGCCTCTGGGCCCAGCTGCACCCCCCTCAACGCACTACAACCAATCCTCCTGACGAAGGGATCAATCGCAAACACGTATAAGAGGGGGCTCAGGGGGCATCCCTGACGAACACCAGAGTCAACCCTGAAAGCAGGACCCACCCAACCATTGACAAGCGGGAAGCTCTCGGCCTGATTGTACAGAACACGAAGCCAATTCACCACCCTCACCGGAATACCATACCATTCCAGAACAGCCCACAAGTACTTGTGATTCACCCGGTCAAAAGCCTTGGACTGGTCCAATGCCAGTAAGTACTTACCCCACCTCTCAGCACGGCATCGCTCTATGGCCTCCCGGACGCCAAGGACAGCACTAAACGTGCTACGGCCCTTCACAGTGCAGTGCTGAGACGAGGACAGCACCAGCCCGGAAATTTCCATCAGCCGATTGAACAGTATTTTTGCCAGAATCTTTCTGTCCGTATTAAGAAGAGCGATGGGGCGCCAGTTCTCAATACGGGACGGGTCCTTACCTTTTGATAGCAATATGAGGGCAGAAGACCTCATGGAGGGAGGGAGCAATCCCTCACCCAGGCACTCATTATATACTTCCATGAGGTGGGGAGCCAAGATGTCCCTGAAAGCTTTAAAGAATTCGGATGTCAAACCATCCGGTCCTGGAGATTTTTTTTTAGACAAGCCGTCTATAGCTCTCTTGACTTCTTCTGTTGTCACATCGCTGCCCAAGGAGTCAAAAGAGACATCAAGCTTCACAAGCCCCGGTGTCCCCCTCAGAAAAGACTCCATCCTCTCACTAATGAGTGGCTGCTCAGACAGAAGGTCGGAGTAAAAGGACCCGATGACTCCCAAGATACCCTCCCTGTCCTCACAGAGAGTACCCAGTTCATCATACAGGCCCCTAACCTCCCTCAAATTGACTGATTTCCTGCAACTCTGGTAAGGATCAGGCGAGTGGTATTTACCATAATCCCTCTCCAGAACCAAGGAAGCCAGACGATCGTACTGATGCTCCCTCAGCTGAGCTTTCACCCGGGAGATATCCCCACTATCTCCACCCTCAGAGATCAAGAAATCTAGTTTCTTTCTCAAGCTCTGGTAGACGCACCGTTTTCTCAAGTTTTTATGAGCTATAAGCCTCTGAAAAAACCTCCGAGTTCTTTTTTTGCACTCTTCCCACCACTCAGATCTAGTCCAACCAGCCTCCAGAAGTGTCTCCTGTAGTTGAAAGAAGTCCCTAAAGGACTGGCTAACACTCTCCTCCTTCAGAAGTTCAGAGTTCAAACGCCAAAGGCCCCGCCCTTTCTGAGGGGTTTCTGAGGCATTCAACGCGACACTCAGACAAACGTGATCAGAAAATTCTACTGCCCTTGCCTCAGGAGGCAAAGTTTTCAAACTTTCCTTAACAAAAAACCTATCTATCCTAGACCTACGACTACCACAAAAGTATGTGTACCCCGTGAGGTCTGGACTATGGCGAATATGCACATCGACCAGGCCAGCTTCCCTAATCATGCTAACTAAGAACCTAGCATCATAGCCCAGGGTTGACTTTGCACCCCCCCTGTCTTTGGGCCTCACGATGGTATTAAAGTCACCACCAAAGACAACTTGCCGGGCTGTAAAAAGGAATGGCTTTATCAGCCCAAAGAGGCACTTCCTATCCCAGGCCGACTGCGGTCCATAGATGTTGATCAACCTGAGATCATGCCCCCTTAGGCTAATATCCAAAACCATACACCTACCTACCTGTAGCTCCATAATCTTGTGTACAGTTACCATGCCGGAAAAAAGTACCGCCACCCCACCGTACGGCTCGGCCGCAAGCGACCAGAAGGACGGACCACGCCTCCACTGGCTTTTGGCCCTGCGAAGTGTGGACAAATCCCCTATTCTGGTCTCTTGCAAAAACAAAAAGTCAACATCAATTGTGTTGAAAAAAGAAAAGGCCATATAGCGAGCACGCTCGGAAAGAACGGAAGCCACATTAATGGTGGCACATCGTATAGGATGGGGATCCATAATTCCAGATTATAGAGGTAGGACTCCATCTTACTTTCTCTTTGCCTGTTGAGCAGACTCCTCCCCAGAGGAACCTGTTCTTTTGCAGGTGATCCCAAAAGGAAGCACCCCATCAGACGGCAAGACAACCTCTTCCAAACCACCCACCACCACATCCACACCAACAGAAACCATTGAGGCCTCGGCCTCAACCTGCAGGCTACCGCGCCCACCAACACCCTTAGCCTCTGGGGAAGGACCCGGGTCCGGATCTGGAGGTTTTGGTATAGCTGTACCCTCAGACCGAGTCCCGGGAGGATGCATCTCCCCAGGAGCCACTAAAGGGTAAGAAGCATCTGGGGCCAACTCAGGGGTTTCTTCCACACACTCTACCTCCTCCGAAAACACCCCACTCTGCCCCTCTGCAGGCTTATCCACCACCACTGCCTTATCTCCTAGCTCCATCCCCGCTAAATCCCACTCTGGGCTTTCAGTGCCCGATCTCTTCCCCGCTCCTCCAGCCTTGCCCTCCTTCGCCCTTTTCTTCCTCCTTTCCCTAGGCTGCGCTCCCGCTGCTGCCTCTCCAAAGGTTGACTTTTTCCCAACCTTTCTTCCCACGACTTTGTTGGGGACAAAGACAAGCTCCTCACCATCCCCCCTTACCACCTCCCCCTCCTCCTTCTCCTCTTCGTCCGAGGTATTAAAATAGAATCTATTAGATAGAGTGACCTTCTCTCCTGTATGCCTTAGCTTTTTTTTCCTCTTTTTCTTTCCCACCTCGACCACCGTAAAGGGAGCATCTTTCTCACCAGCATCTTTACCTGGTGCAATTTCACACCCAGTGGTACTGGCTGCAGGAACCTTGGTTTTTCCTACACCTTCCGGCTCACCCTCTCCTGGTCTCTCCCCATTCCTCTCCATTGCGGTTTCAAAGCCTGCATCCTCACCGCTCACCTGCCCGCTAGTCAAACCACCCCCCACCTCTTCCTGCCTATCCCCCACAACAACTGTCACCCCTAAGCCTTCGTTGTGGGCTGCAGACGGGCAGCGGCTGTAAGGATGACCCACCTTTCCACAGAGGTTACACCTGACCTGCCTGCAATCTTTGGATATGTGCCCTAACCCACTGCACAGCGAGCACTTAATTGCCGTGCAGTCATTAGAAAAATGCCGGAAATCCCCACATTTGTGGCAGACCTTCGGCTGCCCAGGGTAAAATACCTGGATTTTGTCACGTCCTATAAAGGCTGCTGCCGGGATGTGCTTCACTTCAATGCCAACCTGGTGTAACCTGACAAAAATGGAATAGGCACCACCCCATACACCTTTAGTGTAGTCAAACTTCTCCAAGTGGGGAGAAAGTACCACACAGTGTCGCGAGAGCCAGAATAGAATATCTGCCTCCGGCAATGACTCATTCCGGACAAGGATAGTCACCTTCGCCCTGTCCTGACGCGACACCACCAGAGACCTATACCTACAATATGGCTCTATCCCCTTTTTCTCCTCCCACCTACCACTAAAGGCTTGCAGGCCCCTCAAGGACATGAAGCTAAGATCATAATCTGGAGTTCTCACCGGGTGAATGCAAGCGAACAAATCACCCGGCGAGAACCCCAGAGAAAAAACCATGCCCAGGAAGGCGGCCTTTCCAGGCGGCTCACCGCCTCCAACCCACTTCAATTGTACCACATTGCGCCTTTTAATAGGTGCCCCTCCACCACTTCTAATCATCGGGACAACCGGCGCCCTGCCCGATACAACATTGGCGTAAGAGGAGGGACCCGGTCTAGGCAGGGTCGAAGGGCCAGCTACGGGCAACGCTAAAGCGGGCACAGGACCCGAACCTACACCCACACCAGAACCTTCACCAACATTCTCCCTCACCCCTGCCTGCCTGGCCAGATCAGCTTTTATTATGTCCACCACTGCCAAGGACCTAGCAGGAACACTGATCCCTCCAAATATAGTGTCGACCACTGCCAGCTGGCCCTTATCAAGGGCTGACCTATCCAGTCCAGGAAGTCCTTGTGCCATCTGTGGCACTGCTTTAGGTGTGATGACAGCAGACCTCTCCAATGCCTCCACCTCCATGGCAATCGCCACCATCTGGGCTTCAGAGTCCCCAATTGTGGCCTCTCCAAAATGGCCGCCGCCACCAACTGGAGACACATTCGGCAGATACTGCTTTCCACCACCCTGGACTCCAACAACATGGCCGCCGTCTGATGACGGCCCGACACGCTGCTGCACTTCCTCGGCAGGACCTCCCACTACACCAATAGTAGTGTCGGGGCCTACAGGCACCCGGGGATGATCCACCTCAGTGCCTCCACCACCGGTCAGCACTGGCCCTACCGACGCAGCCTTCGGGGGTGAGACCTGAGCTGCCGCATCGCAGGAAGCTATAGCGGTTGTCCCGGCAACGGCGTCAGCCGCTACCATGGGAACCGCCACGCCCCCCGCTCCAGCACAGCCCGGCTCTGCCCCCAGGAGAGACACCTCCCCTTGCCCATACTCCGCAACCACCGGCGCCATCTTTGAAAGTCCTCCGGCCGCCACCCCGCCGGGCGCCATCTTGGGACTCCTGGCCAATAAGACCACCGCTTCCTCCTTCAAGCACACGTCACCAGCCCCACGGGAATCGGGCATCGCCGGCCTCGCATCCTCCAGGCGTCCAGCCACCTCTGACTCTGCAGCAGCGGCCTCAACAGCGCCCAAACACGGACCATCCTCAGCTACTCCGGCAGGTCCTGGAACGAAAACCGGAGCTCCCGCAGCCGCATCAGAGCCAGGTAAGGTCTTTGGCTTTTTCTCCTCCTCACGCAGCTGAGAGATTCTCCCTCTCAGCCTCTCCACCTTTCTTCCCAGGTCCTCAATCTCCATACTAAGGATAGGCTTCTGCCAGCTCCTAGCAGTATGTCTTTTGTTTTTTTTTACTGAGATCCAGGCCTGAGCCCGCCGGACCTCACGCTTGAGCTCATCTGGCCCTAGGCCTAGGAACTCTTCCTCCGTCTCATCACTCTCCCCCTCCGCCTCACTGCAGCTCCCCTGGCTCAGCACAGATTCACCGCTGGACAACCCCGCGTCCTGGTCCTGGCCATCGGCACAAAGAGCCTCCTCCTCACCGTCCAGACTGGTAAGCACCTTGCTCCCCAGGGTTACTTCACCCAGGGGACCAGCCTCCTCCGGTTTGGAGACTCCCTCCAACACTGCCGGGCCTGCAAACACCAGGTCACCGCTGGCCTCTCTGGAGGAGAGCTGGGTTAATAGCACCACAGCCATCCTCAGACCAGGATCGCTAGGCCCACCACCAGGCCCTCCTCCAGGACCAGAAGCCTGGGGATCGCCATCATCCTCCTCCCCAGGAGGGTCCATCCTCTGCTGGGGGAAACGCTCAGGAGAGACCACTGGCTTCAAATACTACCAGAGGCGTGGGAGCTCTGAAATGGGTGACCTCTCGCCGAGGGATTCAACACATTCGGTGAAATTTTGAGCTGTCTGTGTTTGCTACAAGAGGAGATATCACAAAGTATGCGCTTTTGTTGTTTCCATTGCTTTCAATGCATTTTGGCCTAAAACGAGCATTTGCTGTTTTCTCTTAAATGCAACATGGGAGAAAAATCATGTCACTTCCCATTTGTGGGTCTTGGTCTTCAACACATTCGGTGAAATTTTGAGCTGTCTGTGTTTGCTACAAGAGTAGATATCACAAAGTATGCGCTTTTGTTGTTTCCATTGCTTTCAATGCATTTTGGCCTAAAACGAGCATTTGCTGTTTTCTCTTAAATGCAACATGGGAGAAAAACCAATTCATATCACATTTGTGGGTCTTGGTCTTCAACACATTTGGTGAAATTTTGAGATGTCTGTGTTTGCTACAAGAGGAGATATCACAAAGTATGCGCTTTTATTGTATCCATTGGTTTCAATGCATTTTGGACAAAAACGAGCATTTGCTGTTTTCTCTTAAACGCAACATGGGAGAAAAACAATTTCACATCACATTTGTGGGTCTTGGTCTTCAACACAATCTGTGAAATTTTGAGCTGTCTGTGTTTGCTACAAGAGGAGATATCACAAAGTAAGCGCTTTTATTGTATCCATTGGTTTCAATGCATTTTGGCCTAAAACGAGCGTTTGCTGTTTTCTCTTAAACACAACATGGGAAAAAACATTTCACATCACATTTGTGGGTCTTGGTCTTCAACACAATCTGTGAAATTTTGAGCTGTCTGTGATTGCTACAAGAGGAGATATCACAAAGTATGCGCTTTTGTTGTATTCATTGGTTTCAGTGCATTTTGGCCTAAAACGAGCATTTGCTCTTTTCTCTCAAACGCAACATGGGAGAAAACCCATTTCACATCACATTTGTGGGTCTTGGTCTTCAACACAATCTGTGAAATTTTGAGCTGTCTGTGTTTGCTACAAGAGGAGATATCACAAAGTATGCGCTTTTGTTGTATCCATTGGTTTCAATGCATTTTGGACTAAAACTAGCATTTGCTGTTTTCTCTTAAACGCAAAATGGGAGAAAAACCATTTCACATCACATTTGTGGGTCTTGGTCTTCAACACAATCTGTGAAAATTTGAGCTGTCTGTGTTTGCTACAAGAGGAGATAGTACAAAGTAAGCGCTTTTATTGTATCCATTGGTTTCAATGCATTTTGGCCTAAAACTAGCGTTTGCTGTTTTCTCTTAAACGCAACATGGGAGAAAAAACATTTCACATCACATTTGTGGGTCTTAGTCTTCAACACAATCTGTGAAATTTTGAGCTGTCTGTGTTTGCTACAAGAGGAGATATCACAAAGTATGCGCTTTTGTTGTATCCATTGGTTTCAATGCATTTTGGCCTAAAATGAGCATTTGCTGTTTTCTCTTAAATGCAACATGGGAGAAAAATCATTTCAAATCACATTTGTGGGTCTTGGTCTTCAACACAATCTGTGAAAATTTGAGCTGTCTGTGTTTGCTACAAGAGGAGATATCACAAAGTATGCGCTTTTATTGTATCCATTGGTTTCAATGCATTTTGGCCAAAAACAAGCATTTGCTGTTTTCTCCTAAATGCAACATGGGAGAAAAACCATTTCACATCACATTTGTGGGTCTTGGTCTTCAACACAATCTGTGAAATTTTGAGCTGTCTGTGTTTGCTACAAGAGGAGATATCACAAAGTATGCGCTTTTGTTGTTTCCATTGGTTTCAAAGCATTTTGGCCTAAAACGAGCATTTGCTGTTTTCTCTTAAATGCAACATGGGACAAAAACCATTTCACATCACATTTGTGGGTCTTGGTCTTCAACACAATCTGTGAAATTTTGAGCTGTCTGTTTTTGCTACAAGAGGAGATATCACAAAGTATGCGCTTTTGTTGTATCCATTGGTTTCCGTGTATTTTGGCCTAAAACAAGTATTTGCTGTTTTCTCTTAAAAGCAACATGGGAGAAAAACAATTTCACATCACATTTGTGGGTCTTGTTATTCAACACAATCTGTGAAATTTTGAGCTGTCTATGTTTGCTACAAGAGGAGATATCACAAAGTATGCACTTTTGTTGTATCCATTGGTTTCAATGCATTTTGGCCAAAAATGAGCATTTGCTGTTTTCTCTTAAATGCAACATGGGAGAAAAACCATTTCAAATCACATTTGTGGGTCTTGGTCTTCAACACAATCTGTGAAAATTTGAGCTGTCTGTGTTTGCTACAAGAGGAGATATCACAAAGTATGCGCTTTTATTGTATCCATTGGTTTCAATGCATTTTGGACTAAAACGAGCGTTTGCTGTTTTCTCTTAAACGCAACATGGGAAAAAACATTTCACATCACATTTGTGGGTCTTGGTCTTCAACACAATCTGTGAAATTTTGAGCTGTCTGTGTTTGCTACAAGAGGAGATATCACAAAGTATGCGCTTTTGTTGTATCCATTGGTTTCAGTGCATTTTGGCCTAAAACGAGCATTTGCTCTTTTCTCTTAAACGCAACGTGGGAGAAAACCCATTTCACATCACATTTGTGGGTCTTGGTCTTCAACACAATCTGTGAAATTTTGAGCTGTCTGTGTTTGCTACAAGAGGAGATATCACAAAGTATGCGCTTTTGTTGTATCCATTGGTTTCAATGCATTTTGGACTAAAACTAGCATTTGCTGTTTTCTCTTAAACGCAAAATGGGAGAAAAACCATTTCACATCACATTTGTGGGTCTTGGTCTTCAACACAATCTGTGAAAATTTGAGCTGTCTGTGTTTGCTACAAGAGGAGATAGTACAAAGTATGCGCTTTTATTGTATCCATTGGTTTCAATGCATTTTGGCCTAAAACTAGCGTTTGCTGTTTTCTCTTAAACGCAACATGGGAGAAAAAACATTTCACATCACATTTGTGGGTCTTAGTCTTCAACACAATCTGTGAAATTTTGAGCTGTCTGTGTTTGCTACAAGAGGAGATATCACAAAGTATGCGCTTTTGTTGTTTCCATTGGTTTCAATGCATTTTGGCCAAAAACAAGCATTTGCTGTTTTCTCCTAAATGCAACATGGGAGAAAAACCATTTCACATCACATTTGTGGGTCTTGGTCTTCAACACAATCTGTGAAATTTTGAGCTGTCTGTGTTTGCTACAAGAGGAGATATCACAAAGTATGCGCTTTTGTTGTTTCCATTGGTTTCAAAGCATTTTGGCCTAAAACGAGCATTTGCTGTTTTCTCTTAAATGCAACATGGGACAAAAACCATTTCACATCACATTTGTGGGTCTTGGTCTTCAACACAATCTGTGAAATTTTGAGCTGTCTGTTTTTGCTACAAGAGGAGATATCACAAAGTATGCGCTTTTGTTGTATCCATTGGTTTCCGTGTATTTTGGCCTAAAACAAGTATTTGCTGTTTTCTCTTAAAAGCAACATGGGAGAAAAACAATTTCACATCACATTTGTGGGTCTTGTTATTCAACACAATCTGTGAAATTTTGAGCTGTCTATGTTTGCTACAAGAGGAGATATCACAAAGTATGCACTTTTGTTGTATCCATTGGTTTCAATGCATTTTGGCCAAAAATGAGCATTTGCTGTTTTCTCTTAAATGCAACATGGGAGAAAAACCATTTCAAATCACATTTGTGGGTCTTGGTCTTCAACACAATCTGTGAAAATTTGAGCTGTCTGTGTTTGCTACAAGAGGAGATATCACAAAGTATGCGCTTTTATTGTATCCATTGGTTTCAATGCATTTTGGACTAAAACGAGCGTTTGCTGTTTTCTCTTAAACGCAACATGGGAAAAAACATTTCACATCACATTTGTGGGTCTTGGTCTTCAACACAATCTGTGAAATTTTGAGCTGTCTGTGTTTGCTACAAGAGGAGATATCACAAAGTATGCGCTTTTGTTGTATCCATTGGTTTCAGTGCATTTTGGCCTAAAACGAGCATTTGCTCTTTTCTCTTAAACGCAACGTGGGAGAAAACCCATTTCACATCACATTTGTGGGTCTTGGTCTTCAACACAATCTGTGAAATTTTGAGCTGTCTGTGTTTGCTACAAGAGGAGATATCACAAAGTATGCGCTTTTGTTGTATCCATTGGTTTCAATGCATTTTGGACTAAAACTAGCATTTGCTGTTTTCTCTTAAACGCAAAATGGGAGAAAAACCATTTCACATCACATTTGTGGGTCTTGGTCTTCAACACAATCTGTGAAAATTTGAGCTGTCTGTGTTTGCTACAAGAGGAGATAGTACAAAGTATGCGCTTTTATTGTATCCATTGGTTTCAATGCATTTTGGCCTAAAACTAGCGTTTGCTGTTTTCTCTTAAACGCAACATGGGAGAAAAAACATTTCACATCACATTTGTGGGTCTTAGTCTTCAACACAATCTGTGAAATTTTGAGCTGTCTGTGTTTGCTACAAGAGGAGATATCACAAAGTATGCGCTTTTGTTGTTTCCATTGGTTTCAAAGCATTTTGGCCTAAAACGAGCATTTGCTGTTTTCTCTTAAATGCAACATGGGACAAAAACCATTTCACATCACATTTGTGGGTCTTGGTCTTCAACACAATCTGTGAAATTTTGAGCTGTCTGTTTTTGCTACAAGAGGAGATATCACAAAGTATGCGCTTTTGTTGTATCCATTGGTTTCCATGTATTTTGGCCTAAAACGAGTATTTGCTGTTTTCTCTTAAAAGCAACATGGGAGAAAAACAATTTCACATCACATTTGTGGGTCTTGTTATTCAACACAATCTGTGAAATTTTGAGCTGTCTATGTTTGCTACAAGAGGAGATATCACAAAGTATGCACTTTTGTTGTATCCATTGGTTTCAATGCATTTTGGCCAAAAATGAGCATTTGCTGTTTTCTCTTAAATGCAACATGTTAGAAAAACCATTTCAAATCACATTTGTGGGTCTTGGTCTTCAACACAATCTGTGAAAATTTGAGATGTCTGTGTTTGCTACAAGAGGAGATATCACAAAGTATGCGCTTTTATTGTATCCATTGGTTTCAATGCATTTTGGACTAAAACGAGCGTTTGCTGTTTTCTCTTAAACGCAACATGGGAAAAAACATTTCACATCACATTTGTGGGTCTTGGTCTTCAACACAATCTGTGAAATTTTGAGCTGTCTGTGTTTGCTACAAGAGGAGATATCACAAAGTATGCGCTTTTGTTGTATCCATTGGTTTCAGTGCATTTTGGCCTAAAACGAGCATTTGCTCTTTTCTCTTAAACGCAACGTGGGAGAAAACCCATTTCACATCACATTTGTGGGTCTTGGTCTTCAACACAATCTGTGAAATTTTGAGCTGTCTGTGTTTGCTACAAGAGGAGATATCACAAAGTATGCGCTTTTATTGTATCCATTGGTTTCAATGCATTTTGGCCAAAAACGAGCATTTGCTGTTTTCTCTTAAACGCAACATGGGAGAAAAACAATTTCACATCACATTTGTGGGTCTTGGTCTTCAACACAATCTGTGAAATTTTGAGCTGTCTGTGTTTGCTACAAGAGGAGATATCACAAAGTATGCGCTTTTATTGTATCCATTGGTTTCAATGCATTTTGGCCTAAAACGAGCGTTTGCTGTTTTCTCTTAAACGCAACATGGGAAAAAACATTTCACATCACATTTGTGGGTCTTGGTCTTCAACACAATCTGTGAAATTTTGAGCTGTCTGTGTTTGCTACAAGAGGAGATATCACAAAGTATGCGCTTTTGTTGTATCCATTGGTTTCAGTACATTTTGGCCTAAAACAAGCATTTGCTCTTTTCTCTTAAATGCAACATGGGAGAAAACCCATTTCACATCACATTTGTGGGTCTTGGTCTTCAACACAATCTGTGAAATTTTGAGCTGTCTGTGTTTGCTACAAGAGGAGATATCACAAAGTATGCGCTTTTGTTGTATCCATTGGTTTCAATGCATTTTGGACTAAAACTAGCATTTGCTGTTTTCTCTTAAACGCAAAATGGGAGAAAAACCATTTCACATCACATTTGTGGGTCTTGGTCTTCAACACAATCTGTGAAAATTTGAGCTGTCTGTGTTTGCTACAAGAGGAGATAGTACAAAGTATGCGCTTTTATTGTATCCATTGGTTTCAATGCATTTTGGCCTAAAACTAGCGTTTGCTGTTTTCTCTTAAACGCAACATGGGAGAAAAAACATTTCACATCACATTTGTGGGTCTTAGTCTTCAACACAATCTGTGAAATTTTGAGCTGTCTGTGTTTGCTACAAGAGGAGATATCACAAAGTATGCGCTTTTGTTGTTTCCATTGGTTTCAAAGCATTTTGGCCTAAAACGAGCATTTGCTGTTTTCTCTTAAATGCAACATGGGACAAAAACCATTTCACATCACATTTGTGGGTCTTGGTCTTCAACACAATCTGTGAAATTTTGAGCTGTCTGTTTTTGCTACAAGAGGAGATATCACAAAGTATGCGCTTTTGTTGTATCCATTGGTTTCCGTGTATTTTGGCCTAAAACGAGTATTTGCTGTTTTCTCTTAAAAGCAACATGGGAGAAAAACAATTTCACATCACATTTGTGGGTCTTGTTATTCAACACAATCTGTGAAATTTTGAGCTGTCTATGTTTGCTACAAGAGGAGATATCACAAAGTATGCACTTTTGTTGTATCCATTGGTTTCAATGCATTTTGGCCAAAAATGAGCATTTGCTGTTTTCTCTTAAATGCAACATGTTAGAAAAACCATTTCAAATCACATTTGTGGGTCTTGGTCTTCAACACAATCTGTGAAAATTTGAGATGTCTGTGTTTGCTACAAGAGGAGATATCACAAAGTATGCGCTTTTATTGTATCCATTGGTTTCAATGCATTTTGGACTAAAACGAGCGTTTGCTGTTTTCTCTTAAACGCAACATGGGAAAAAACATTTCACATCACATTTGTGGGTCTTGGTCTTCAACACAATCTGTGAAATTTTGAGCTGTCTGTGTTTGCTACAAGAGGAGATATCACAAAGTATGCGCTTTTATTGTATCCATTGGTTTCAATGCATTTTGGCCAAAAACGAGCATTTGCTGTTTTCTCTTAAACGCAACATGGGAGGAAAACAATTTCACATCACATTTGTGGGTCTTGGTCTTCAACACAATCTGTGAAATTTTGAGCTGTCTGTGTTTGCTACAAGAGGAGATATCACAAAGTATGCGCTTTTATTGTATCCATTGGTTTCAATGCATTTTGGCCTAAAACGAGCGTTTGCTGTTTTCTCTTAAACGCAACATGGGAAAAAACATTTCACATCACATTTGTGGGTCTTGGTCTTCAACACAATCTGTGAAATTTTGAGCTGTCTGTGTTTGCTACAAGAGGAGATATCACAAAGTATGCGCTTTTGTTGTATCCATTGGTTTCAGTACATTTTGGCCTAAAACAAGCATTTGCTCTTTTCTCTTAAATGCAACATGGGAGAAAACCCATTTCACATCACATTTGTGGGTCTTGGTCTTCAACACAATCTGTGAAATTTTGAGCTGTCTGTGTTTGCTACAAGAGGAGATATCACAAAGTATGCGCTTTTGTTGTATCCATTGGTTTCAATGCATTTTGGACTAAAACTAGCATTTGCTGTTTTCTCTTAAACGCAAAATGGGAGAAAAACCATTTCACATCACATTTGTGGGTCTTGGTCTTCAACACAATCTGTGAAAATTTGAGCTGTCTGTGTTTGCTACAAGAGGAGATAGTACAAAGTATGCGCTTTTATTGTATCCATTGGTTTCAATGCATTTTGGCCTAAAACTAGCGTTTGCTGTTTTCTCTTAAACGCAACATGGGAGAAAAAACATTTCACATCACATTTGTGGGTCTTAGTCTTCAACACAATCTGTGAAATTTTGAGCTGTCTGTGTTTGCTACAAGAGGAGATATCACAAAGTATGCGCTTTTGTTGTTTCCATTGGTTTCAAAGCATTTTGGCCTAAAACGAGCATTTGCTGTTTTCTCTTAAATGCAACATGGGACAAAAACCATTTCACATCACATTTGTGGGTCTTGGTCTTCAACACAATCTGTGAAATTTTGAGCTGTCTGTTTTTGCTACAAGAGGAGATATCACAAAGTATGCGCTTTTGTTGTATCCATTGGTTTCCGTGTATTTTGGCCTAAAACGAGTATTTGCTGTTTTCTCTTAAAAGCAACATGGGAGAAAAACAATTTCACATCACATTTGTGGGTCTTGTTATTCAACACAATCTGTGAAATTTTGAGCTGTCTATGTTTGCTACAAGAGGAGATATCACAAAGTATGCACTTTTGTTGTATCCATTGGTTTCAATGCATTTTGGCCAAAAATGAGCATTTGCTGTTTTCTCTTAAATGCAACATGTTAGAAAAACCATTTCAAATCACATTTGTGGGTCTTGGTCTTCAACACAATCTGTGAAAATTTGAGATGTCTGTGTTTGCTACAAGAGGAGATATCACAAAGTATGCGCTTTTATTGTATCCATTGGTTTCAATGCATTTTGGACTAAAACGAGCGTTTGCTGTTTTCTCTTAAACGCAACATGGGAAAAAACATTTCACATCACATTTGTGGGTCTTGGTCTTCAACACAATCTGTGAAATTTTGAGCTGTCTGTGTTTGCTACAAGAGGAGATATCACAAAGTATGCGCTTTTGTTGTATCCATTGGTTTCAGTGCATTTTGGCCTAAAACGAGCATTTGCTCTTTTCTCTTAAACGCAACGTGGGAGAAAACCCATTTCACATCACATTTGTGGGTCTTGGTCTTCAACACAATCTGTGAAATTTTGAGCTGTCTGTGTTTGCTACAAGAGGAGATATCACAAAGTATGCGCTTTTATTGTATCCATTGGTTTCAATGCATTTTGGCCAAAAACGAGCATTTGCTGTTTTCTCTTAAACGCAACATGGGAGAAAAACAATTTCACATCACATTTGTGGGTCTTGGTCTTCAACACAATCTGTGAAATTTTGAGCTGTCTGTGTTTGCTACAAGAGGAGATATCACAAAGTATGCGCTTTTATTGTATCCATTGGTTTCAATGCATTTTGGCCTAAAACGAGCGTTTGCTGTTTTCTCTTAAACGCAACATGGGAAAAAACATTTCACATCACATTTGTGGGTCTTGGTCTTCAACACAATCTGTGAAATTTTGAGCTGTCTGTGTTTGCTACAAGAGGAGATATCACAAAGTATGCGCTTTTGTTGTATCCATTGGTTTCAGTACATTTTGGCCTAAAACAAGCATTTGCTCTTTTCTCTTAAATGCAACATGGGAGAAAACCCATTTCACATCACATTTGTGGGTCTTGGTCTTCAACACAATCTGTGAAATTTTGAGCTGTCTGTGTTTGCTACAAGAGGAGATATCACAAAGTATGCGCTTTTGTTGTATCCATTGGTTTCAATGCATTTTGGACTAAAACTAGCATTTGCTGTTTTCTCTTAAACGCAAAATGGGAGAAAAACCATTTCACATCACATTTGTGGGTCTTGGTCTTCAACACAATCTGTGAAAATTTGAGCTGTCTGTGTTTGCTACAAGAGGAGATAGTACAAAGTAAGCGCTTTTATTGTATCCATTGGTTTCAATGCATTTTGGCCTAAAATGAGCATTTGCTGTTTTCTCCTAAATGCAACATGGGAGAAAAACCATTTCACATCACATTTGTGGGTCTTGGTCTTCAACACAATCTGTGAAATTTTGAGCTGTCTGTGTTTGCTACAAGAGGAGATATCACAAAGTATGCGCTTTTGTTGTTTCCATTGGTTTCAAAGCATTTTGGCCTAAAACGAGCATTTGCTGTTTTCTCTTAAATGCAACATGGGACAAAAACCATTTCACATCACATTTGTGGGTCTTGGTCTTCAACACAATCTGTGAAATTTTGAGCTGTCTGTTTTTGCTACAAGAGGAGATATCACAAAGTATGCGCTTTTGTTGTATCCATTGGTTTCCGTGTATTTTGGCCTAAAACAAGTATTTGCTGTTTTCTCTTAAAAGCAACATGGGAGAAAAACAATTTCACATCACATTTGTGGGTCTTGTTATTCAACACAATCTGTGAAATTTTGAGCTGTCTATGTTTGCTACAAGAGGAGATATCACAAAGTATGCACTTTTGTTGTATCCATTGGTTTCAATGCATTTTGGCCAAAAATGAGCATTTGCTGTTTTCTCTTAAATGCAACATGGGAGAAAAACCATTTCAAATCACATTTGTGGGTCTTGGTCTTCAACACAATCTGTGAAAATTTGAGCTGTCTGTGTTTGCTACAAGAGGAGATATCACAAAGTATGCGCTTTTATTGTATCCATTGGTTTCAATGCATTTTGGACTAAAACGAGCGTTTGCTGTTTTCTCTTAAACGCAACATGGGAAAAAACATTTCACATCACATTTGTGGGGCTTGGTCTTCAACACAATCTGTGAAATTTTGAGCTGTCTGTGTTTGCTACAAGAGGAGATATCACAAAGTATGCGCTTTTGTTGTATCCATTGGTTTCAGTGCATTTTGGCCTAAAACGAGCATTTGCTCTTTTCTCTTAAACGCAACGTGGGAGAAAACCCATTTCACATCACATTTGTGGGTCTTGGTCTTCAACACAATCTGTGAAATTTTGAGCTGTCTGTGTTTGCTACAAGAGGAGATATCACAAAGTATGCGCTTTTGTTGTATCCATTGGTTTCAATGCATTTTGGACTAAAACTAGCATTTGCTGTTTTCTCTTAAACGCAAAATGGGAGAAAAACCATTTCACATCACATTTGTTGGTCTTGGTCTTCAACACAATCTGTGAAAATTTGAGCTGTCTGTGTTTGCTACAAGAGGAGATAGTACAAAGTATGCGCTTTTATTGTATCCATTGGTTTCAATGCATTTTGGCCTAAAACTAGCGTTTGCTGTTTTCTCTTAAACGCAACATGGGAGAAAAAACATTTCACATCACATTTGTGGGTCTTAGTCTTCAACACAATCTGTGAAATTTTGAGCTGTCTGTGTTTGCTACAAGAGGAGATATCACAAAGTATGCGCTTTTGTTGTTTCCATTGGTTTCAAAGGATTTTGGCCTAAAACGAGCATTTGCTGTTTTCTCTTAAATGCAACATGGGACAAAAACCATTTCACATCACATTTGTGGGTCTTGGTCTTCAACACAATCTGTGAAATTTTGAGCTGTCTGTTTTTGCTACAAGAGGAGATATCACAAAGTATGCGCTTTTGTTGTATCCATTGGTTTCCGTGTATTTTGGCCTAAAACGAGTATTTGCTGTTTTCTCTTAAAAGCAACATGGGAGAAAAACAATTTCACATCACATTTGTGGGTCTTGTTATTCAACACAATCTGTGAAATTTTGAGCTGTCTATGTTTGCTACAAGAGGAGATATCACAAAGTATGCACTTTTGTTGTATCCATTGGTTTCAATGCATTTTGGCCAAAAATGAGCATTTGCTGTTTTCTCTTAAATGCAACATGTTAGAAAAACCATTTCAAATCACATTTGTGGGTCTTGGTCTTCAACACAATCTGTGAAAATTTGAGCTGTCTGTGTTTGCTACAAGAGGAGATATCACAAAGTATGCGCTTTTATTGTATCCATTGGTTTCAATGCATTTTGGACTAAAACGAGCGTTTGCTGTTTTCTCTTAAACGCAACATGGGAAAAAACATTTCACATCACATTTGTGGGTCTTGGTCTTCAACACAATCTGTGAAATTTTGAGCTGTCTGTGTTTGCTACAAGAGGAGATATCACAAAGTATGCGCTTTTGTTGTATCCATTGGTTTCAGTGCATTTTGGCCTAAAACGAGCATTTGCTCTTTTCTCTTAAACGCAACGTGGGAGAAAACCCATTTCACATCACATTTGTGGGTCTTGGTCTTCAACACAATCTGTGAAATTTTGAGCTGTCTGTGTTTGCTACAAGAGGAGATATCACAAAGTATGCGCTTTTATTGTATCCATTGGTTTCAATGCATTTTGGCCAAAAACGAGCATTTGCTGTTTTCTCTTAAACGCAACATGGGAGAAAAACAATTTCACATCACATTTGTGGGTCTTGGTCTTCAACACAATCTGTGAAATTTTGAGCTGTCTGTTTTTGCTACAAGAGGAGATATCACAAAGTATGCGCTTTTGTTGTATCCATTGGTTTCCGTGTATTTTGGCCTAAAACGAGTATTTGCTGTTTTCTCTTAAAAGCAACATGGGAGAAAAACAATTTCACATCACATTTGTGGGTCTTGTTATTCAACACAATCTGTGAAATTTTGAGCTGTCTATGTTTGCTACAAGAGGAGATATCACAAAGTATGCACTTTTGTTGTATCCATTGGTTTCAATGCATTTTGGCCAAAAATGAGCATTTGCTGTTTTCTCTTAAATGCAACATGTTAGAAAAACCATTTCAAATCACATTTGTGGGTCTTGGTCTTCAACACAATCTGTGAAAATTTGAGCTGTCTGTGTTTGCTACAAGAGGAGATATCACAAAGTATGCGCTTTTATTGTATCCATTGGTTTCAATGCATTTTGGCCAAAAATGAGCATTTGCTGTTTTCTCTTAAACGCAACATGGGAGAAAAACAATTTCACATCACATTTGTGGGTCTTGGTCTTCAACACAATCTGTGAAATTTTGAGCTGTCTGTGTTTGCTACAAGAGGAGATATCACAAAGTATGCGCTTTTATTGTATCCATTGGTTTCAATGCATTTTGGCCTAAAACGAGCGTTTGCTGTTTTCTCTTAAACGCAACATGGGAAAAAACATTTCACATCACATTTGTGGGTCTTGGTCTTCAACACAATCTGTGAAATTTTGAGCTGTCTGTGTTTGCTACAAGAGGAGATATCACAAAGTATGCGCTTTTGTTGTATCCATTGGTTTCAGTACATTTTGGCCTAAAACAAGCATTTGCTCTTTTCTCTTAAATGCAACATGGGAGAAAACCCATTTCACATCACATTTGTGGGTCTTGGTCTTCAACACAATCTGTGAAATTTTGAGCTGTCTGTGTTTGCTACAAGAGGAGATATCACAAAGTATGCGCTTTTGTTGTATCCATTGGTTTCAATGCATTTTGGACTAAAACTAGCATTTGCTGTTTTCTCTTAAACGCAAAATGGGAGAAAAACCATTTCACATCACATTTGTGGGTCTTGGTCTTCAACACAATCTGTGAAAATTTGAGCTGTCTGTGTTTGCTACAAGAGGAGATAGTACAAAGTAAGCGCTTTTATTGTATCCATTGGTTTCAATGCATTTTGGCCTAAAATGAGCATTTGCTGTTTTCTCCTAAATGCAACATGGGAGAAAAACCATTTCACATCACATTTGTGGGTCTTGGTCTTCAACACAATCTGTGAAATTTTGAGCTGTCTGTGTTTGCTACAAGAGGAGATATCACAAAGTATGCGCTTTTGTTGTATCCATTGGTTTCAATGCATTTTGGACTAAAACTAGCATTTGCTGTTTTCTCTTAAACGCAAAATGGGAGAAAAACCATTTCACATCACATTTGTGGGTCTTGGTCTTCAACACAATCTGTGAAAATTTGAGCTGTCTGTGTTTGCTACAAGAGGAGATAGTACAAAGTATGCGCTTTTATTGTATCCATTGGTTTCAATGCATTTTGGCCTAAAACTAGCGTTTGCTGTTTTCTCTTAAACGCAACATGGGAGAAAAAACATTTCACATCACATTTGTGGGTCTTAGTCTTCAACACAATCTGTGAAATTTTGAGCTGTCTGTGTTTGCTACAAGAGGAGATATCACAAAGTATGCGCTTTTGTTGTTTCCATTGGTTTCAAAGCATTTTGGCCTAAAACGAGCATTTGCTGTTTTCTCTTAAATGCAACATGGGACAAAAACCATTTCACATCACATTTGTGGGTCTTGGTCTTCAACACAATCTGTGAAATTTTGAGCTGTCTGTTTTTGCTACAAGAGGAGATATCACAAAGTATGCGCTTTTGTTGTATCCATTGGTTTCCGTGTATTTTGGCCTAAAACGAGTATTTGCTGTTTTCTCTTAAAAGCAACATGGGAGAAAAACAATTTCACATCACATTTGTGGGTCTTGTTATTCAACACAATCTGTGAAATTTTGAGCTGTCTATGTTTGCTACAAGAGGAGATATCACAAAGTATGCACTTTTGTTGTATCCATTGGTTTCAATGCATTTTGGCCAAAAATGAGCATTTGCTGTTTTCTCTTAAATGCAACATGTTAGAAAAACCATTTCAAATCACATTTGTGGGTCTTGGTCTTCAACACAATCTGTGAAAATTTGAGCTGTCTGTGTTTGCTACAAGAGGAGATATCACAAAGTATGCGCTTTTACTGTATCCATTGGTTTCAATGCATTTTGGACTAAAACGAGCGTTTGCTGTTTTCTCTTAAACGCAACATGGGAAAAAACATTTCACATCACATTTGTGGGTCTTGGTCTTCAACACAATCTGTGAAATTTTGAGCTGTCTGTGTTTGCTACAAGAGGAGATATCACAAAGTATGCGCTTTTGTTGTATCCATTGGTTTCAGTGCATTTTGGCCTAAAACGAGCATTTGCTCTTTTCTCTTAAACGCAACGTGGGAGAAAACCCATTTCACATCACATTTGTGGGTCTTGGTCTTCAACACAATCTGTGAAATTTTGAGCTGTCTGTGTTTGCTACAAGAGGAGATATCACAAAGTATGCGCTTTTATTGTATCCATTGGTTTCAATGCATTTTGGCCAAAAACGAGCATTTGCTGTTTTCTCTTAAACGCAAAATGGGAGAAAAACCATTTCACATCACATTTGTGGGTCTTGGTCTTCAACACAATCTGTGAAAATTTGAGCTGTCTGTGTTTGCTACAAGAGGAGATAGTACAAAGTAAGCGCTTTTATTGTATCCATTGGTTTCAATGCATTTTGGCCTAAAATGAGCATTTGCTGTTTTCTCCTAAATGCAACATGGGAGAAAAACCATTTCACATCACATTTGTGGGTCTTGGTCTTCAACACAATCTGTGAAATTTTGAGCTGTCTGTGTTTGCTACAAGAGGAGATATCACAAAGTATGCGCTTTTGTTGTTTCCATTGGTTTCAAAGCATTTTGGCCTAAAACGAGCATTTGCTGTTTTTCTCTTAAATGCAACATGGGACAAAAACCATTTCACATCACATTTGTGGGTCTTGGTCTTCAACACAATCTGTGAAATTTTGAGCTGTCTGTTTTTGCTACAAGAGGAGATATCACAAAGTATGCGCTTTTGTTGTATCCATTGGTTTCCGTGTATTTTGGCCTAAAACAAGTATTTGCTGTTTTCTCTTAAAAGCAACATGGGAGAAAAACAATTTCACATCACATTTGTGGGTCTTGTTATTCAACACAATCTGTGAAATTTTGAGCTGTCTATGTTTGCTACAAGAGGAGATATCACAAAGTATGCACTTTTGTTGTATCCATTGGTTTCAATGCATTTTGGCCAAAAATGAGCATTTGCTGTTTTGTCTTAAATGCAACATGGGAGAAAAACCATTTCAAATCACATTTGTGGGTCTTGGTCTTCAACACAATCTGTGAAAATTTGAGCTGTCTGTGTTTGCTACAAGAGGAGATATCACAAAGTATGCGCTTTTATTGTATCCATTGGTTTCAATGCATTTTGGACTAAAACTAGCGTTTGCTGTTTTCTCTTAAACGCAACATGGGAAAAAACATTTCACATCACATTTGTGGGTCTTGGTCTTCAACACAATCTGTGAAATTTTGAGCTGTCTGTGTTTGCTACAAGAGGAGATATCACAAAGTATGCGCTTTTGTTGTATCCATTGGTTTCAGTGCATTTTGGCCTAAAACGAGCATTTGCTCTTTTCTCTTAAACGCAACATGGGAGAAAACCCATTTCACATCACATTTGTGGGTCTTGGTCTTCAACACAATCTGTGAAATTTTGAGCTGTCTGTGTTTGCTACAAGAGGAGATATCACAAAGTATGCGCTTTTATTGTATCCATTGGTTTCAATGCATTTTGGCCAAAAACGAGCATTTGCTGTTTTCTCTTAAACGCAACATGGGAGAAAAACAATTTCACATCACATTTGTGGGTCTTGGTCTTCAACACAATCTGTGAAATTTTGAGCTGTCTGTGTTTGCTACAAGAGGAGATATCACAAAGTATGCGCTTTTATTGTATCCATTGGTTTCAATGCATTTTGGCCTAAAACGAGCGTTTGCTGTTTTCTCTTAAACGCAACATGGGAAAAAACATTTCACATCACATTTGTGGGTCTTGGTCTTCAACACAATCTGTGAAATTTTGAGCTGTCTGTGTTTGCTACAAGAGGAGATATCACAAAGTATGCGCTTTTGTTGTATCCATTGGTTTCAGTACATTTTGGCCTAAAACAAGCATTTGCTCTTTTCTCTTAAATGCAACATGGGAGAAAACCCATTTCACATCACATTTGTGGGTCTTGGTCTTCAACACAATCTGTGAAATTTTGAGCTGTCTGTGTTTGCTACAAGAGGAGATATCACAAAGTATGCGCTTTTGTTGTATCCATTGGTTTCAATGCATTTTGGACTAAAACTAGCATTTGCTGTTTTCTCTTAAACGCAAAATGGGAGAAAAACAATTTCACATCACATTTGTGGGTCTTGTTATTCAACACAATCTGTGAAATTTTGAGCTGTCTATGTTTGCTACAAGAGGAGATAGTACAAAGTAAGCGCTTTTATTGTATCCATTGGTTTCAATGCATTTTGGCCAAAAATGAGCATTTGCTGTTTTCTCTTAAATGCAACATGGGAGAAAAACCATTTCAAATCACATTTGTGGGTCTTGGTCTTCAACACAATCTGTGAAAATTTGAGCTGTCTGTGTTTGCTACAAGAGGAGATATCACAAAGTATGCGCTTTTATTGTATCCATTGGTTTCAATGCATTTTGGACTAAAACGAGCGTTTGCTGTTTTCTCTTAAACGCAACATGGGAAAAAACATTTCACATCACATTTGTGGGTCTTGGTCTTCAACACAATCTGTGAAATTTTGAGCTGTCTGTGTTTGCTACAAGAGGAGATATCACAAAGTATGCGCTTTTGTTGTATCCATTGGTTTCAGTGCATTTTGGCCTAAAACGAGCATTTGCTCTTTTCTCTTAAACGCAACGTGGGAGAAAACCCATTTCACATCACATTTGTGGGTCTTGGTCTTCAACACAATCTGTGAAATTTTGAGCTGTCTGTGTTTGCTACAAGAGGAGATATCACAAAGTATGCGCTTTTGTTGTATCCATTGGTTTCAATGCATTTTGGACTAAAACTAGCATTTGCTGTTTTCTCTTAAACGCAAAATGGGAGAAAAACCATTTCACATCACATTTGTGGGTCTTGGTCTTCAACACAATCTGTGAAAATTTGAGCTGTCTGTGTTTGCTACAAGAGGAGATAGTACAAAGTATGCGCTTTTATTGTATCCATTGGTTTCAATGCATTTTGGCCTAAAACTAGCGTTTGCTGTTTTCTCTTAAACGCAACATGGGAGAAAAAACATTTCACATCACATTTGTGGGTCTTAGTCTTCAACACAATCTGTGAAATTTTGAGCTGTCTGTGTTTGCTACAAGAGGAGATATCACAAAGTATGCGCTTTTGTTGTTTCCTTTGATTTCAAAGGATTTTGGCCTAAAACGAGCATTTGCTGTTTTCTCTTAAATGCAACATGGGACAAAAACCATTTCACATCACATTTGTGGGTCTTGGTCTTCAACACAATCTGTGAAATTTTGAGCTGTCTGTTTTTGCTACAAGAGGAGATATCACAAAGTATGCGCTTTTGTTGTATCCATTGGTTTCCGTGTATTTTGGCCTAAAACGAGTATTTGCTGTTTTCTCTTAAAAGCAACATGGGAGAAAAACAATTTCACATCACATTTGTGGGTCTTGTTATTCAACACAATCTGTGAAATTTTGAGCTGTCTATGTTTGCTACAAGAGGAGATATCACAAAGTATGCACTTTTGTTGTATCCATTGGTTTCAATGCATTTTGGCCAAAAATGAGCATTTGCTGTTTTCTCTTAAATGCAACATGTTAGAAAAACCATTTCAAATCACATTTGTGGGTCTTGGTCTTCAACACAATCTGTGAAAATTTGAGCTGTCTGTGTTTGCTACAAGAGGAGATATCACAAAGTATGCGCTTTTATTGTATCCATTGGTTTCAATGCATTTTGGACTAAAACGAGCGTTTGCTGTTTTCTCTTAAACGCAACATGGGAAAAAACATTTCACATCACATTTGTGGGTCTTGGTCTTCAACACAATCTGTGAAATTTTGAGCTGTCTGTGTTTGCTACAAGAGGAGATATCACAAAGTATGCGCTTTTGTTGTATCCATTGGTTTCAGTGCATTTTGGCCTAAAACGAGCATTTGCTCTTTTCTCTTAAACGCAACGTGGGAGAAAACCCATTTCACATCACATTTGTGGGTCTTGGTCTTCAACACAATCTGTGAAATTTTGAGCTGTCTGTGTTTGCTACAAGAGGAGATATCACAAAGTATGCGCTTTTATTGTATCCATTGGTTTCAATGCATTTTGGCCAAAAACGAGCATTTGCTGTTTTCTCTTAAACGCAACATGGGAGAAAAACAATTTCACATCACATTTGTGGGTCTTGGTCTTCAACACAATCTGTGAAATTTTGAGCTGTCTGTGTTTGCTACAAGAGGAGATATCACAAAGTATGCGCTTTTATTGTATCCATTGGTTTCAATGCATTTTGGCCTAAAACGAGCGTTTGCTGTTTTCTCTTAAACGCAACATGGGAAAAAACATTTCACATCACATTTGTGGGTCTTGGTCTTCAACACAATCTGTGAAATTTTGAGCTGTCTGTGTTTGCTACAAGAGGAGATATCACAAAGTATGCGCTTTTGTTGTATCCATTGGTTTCAGTACATTTTGGCCTAAAACAAGCATTTGCTCTTTTCTCTTAAATGCAACATGGGAGAAAACCCATTTCACATCACATTTGTGGGTCTTGGTCTTCAACACAATCTGTGAAATTTTGAGCTGTCTCTGTTTGCTACAAGAGGAGATATCACAAAGTATGCGCTTTTGTTGTATCCATTGGTTTCAATGCATTTTGGACTAAAACTAGCATTTGCTGTTTTCTCTTAAACGCAAAATGGGAGAAAAACCATTTCACATCACATTTGTGGGTCTTGGTCTTCAACACAATCTGTGAAAATTTGAGCTGTCTGTGTTTGCTACAAGAGGAGATAGTACAAAGTATGCGCTTTTATTGTATCCATTGGTTTCAATGCATTTTGGCCTAAAACTAGCGTTTGCTGTTTTCTCTTAAACGCAACATGGGAGAAAAAACATTTCACATCACATTTGTGGGTCTTATTGTCAGATTTGTCAGATGAACGACTGAACGATTAAACGATTTAAACGATTTGGACGATTTGACCAGAGTTTTGAACGATTTGAACGATTTGAACGATTGAACGATTTTTGACTGCATTAAAATGAATGGAATCGTCCAAGTCTGACTGCAAACACATCAGATGTCAGAAATCGTTATCTGACCATCGGGAACGCGCATCGTTGATCGTCCATCGTTCAGGCATGTCAGATATGAACGATTTTCCTTCAGATATGAACGACTGAACGATTTTAAAATCGTTATCGTTCATATCTGAAGGAAAAATCTGACCGTGTGTATGCAGCTTTAGTCTTCAACACAATCTGTGAAATTTTAAGCTGTCTGTGTTTGCTACAAGAGGAGATATCACAAAGTATGCGCTTTTGTTGTATCAATTGGTTTCAATGCATTTTGGCCTAAAATGAGCATTTGCTGTTTTCTCTTAAATGCAACATGGGAGAAAAATCATTTCAAATCACATTTGTGGGTCTTGGTCTTCAACACAATCTGTGAAAATTTGAGCTGTCTGTGTTTGCTACAAGAGGAGATATCACAAAGTATGCGCTTTTATTGTATCCATTGGTTTCAATGCATTTTGGCCAAAAACGAGCATTTGCTGTTTTCTCTTAAACGCAACATGGGAGAAAAACCATTTCACATCACATTTGTGGGTCTTGGTCTTCAACACAATCTGTGAAAATTTGAACTGTCTGTGTTTGCTACAAGAGGAGATATCACAAAGTATGCGCTTTTATTGTATCCATTGGTTTCAATGCATTTTGGCCTAAAACTAGCGTTTGCTGTTTTCTCTTAAACGCAACATGGGAGAAAAAACATTTCACATCACATTTGTGGGTCTTATTGTCAGATTTGTCAGATGAACGACTGAACGATTAAACGATTTAAACGATTTGGACGATTTGACCAAAGTTTTGAACGATTTGAACGATTTGAACGATTGAACGATTTTTGACTGCATTAAAATGAATGGAATCGTCCAAGTCTGACTGCAAACACATCAGATGTCAGAAATCGTTATCTGACCATCGGGAACGCGCATCGTTGATCGTCCATCGTTCAGGCATGTCAGATATGAACGATTTTCCTTCAGATATGAACGACTCAACGATTTTAAAATCGTTATCGTTCATATCTGAAGGAAAAATCTGACCGTGTGTATGCAGCTTTAGTCTTCAACACAATCTGTGAAATTTTAAGCTGTCTGTGTTTGCTACAAGAGGAGATATCACAAAGTATGCGCTTTTGTTGTATCAATTGGTTTCAATGCATTTTGGCCTAAAATGAGCATTTGCTGTTTTCTCTTAAATGCAACATGGGAGAAATATCATTTCAAATCACATTTGTGGGTCTTGGTCTTCAACACAATCTGTGAAAATTTGAGCTGTCTGTGTTTGCTACAAGAGGAGATATCACAAAGTATGCGCTTTTATTGTATCCATTGGTTTCAATGCATTTTGGCCAAAAACGAGCATTTGCTGTTTTCTCTTAAACGCAACATGGGAGAAAAACCATTTCACATCACATTTGTGGGTCTTGGTCTTCAACACAATCTGTGAAAATTTGAACTGTCTGTGTTTGCTACAAGAGGAGATATCACAAAGTATGCGCTTTTATTGTATCCATTGGTTTCAATGCATTTTGGACAAAAACGAGCATTTGCTGTTTTCTCTTAAACGCAACATGGGAGAAAAACAATTTCACATCACATTTGTGGGTCTTGGTCTTCAACACAATCTGTGAAATTTTGAGCTGTCTGTGTTTGCTACAAGAGGAGATATCACAAAGTAAGCGCTTTTATTGTATCCATTGGTTTCAATGCATTTTGGCCTAAAACGAGCGTTTGCTGTTTTCTCTTAAACACAACATGGGAAAAAACATTTCACATCACATTTGTGGGTCTTGGTCTTCAACACAATCTGTGAAATTTTGAGCTGTCTGTGATTGCTACAAGAGGAGATATCACAAAGTATGCGCTTTTGTTGTATTCATTGGTTTCAGTGCATTTTGGCCTAAAACGAGCATTTGCTCTTTTCTCTCAAACGCAACATGGGAGAAAACCCATTTCACATCACATTTGTGGGTCTTGGTCTTCAACACAATCTGTGAAATTTTGAGCAGTCTGTGTTTGCTACAAGAGGAGATATCACAAAGTATGCGCTTTTGTTGTATCCATTGGTTTCAATGCATTTTGGACTAAAACTAGCATTTGCTGTTTTCTCTTAAACGCAAAATGGGAGAAAAAACATTTCACATCACATTTGTGGGTCTTGGTCTTCAACACAATCTGTGAAAATTTGAGCTGTCTGTGTTTGCTACAAGAGGAGATAGTACAAAGTAAGCGCTTTTATTGTATCCATTGGTTTCAATGCATTTTGGCCTAAAACTAGCGTTTGCTGTTTTCTCTTAAATGCAACATGGGAGAAAAAACATTTCACATCACATTTGTGGGTCTTAGTCTTCAACACAATCTGTGAAATTTTGAGCTGTCTGTGTTTGCTACAAGAGGAGATATCACAAAGTATGCGCTTTTGTTGTATCCATTGGTTTCAATGCATTTTGGCCTAAAATGAGCATTTGCTGTTTTCTCTTAAATGCAACATGGGAGAAAAATCATTTCAAATCACATTTGTGGGTCTTGGTCTTCAACACAATCTGTGAAAATTTGAGCTGTCTGTGTTTGCTACAAGAGGAGATATCACAAAGTATGCGCTTTTATTGTATCCATTGGTTTCAATGCATTTTGGCCAAAAACGAGCATTTGCTGTTTTCTCCTAAATGCAACATGGGAGAAAAACCATTTCACATCACATTTGTGGGTCTTGGTCTTCAACACAATCTGTGAAATTTTGAGCTGTCTGTGTTTGCTACAAGAGGAGATATCACAAAGTATGCGCTTTTGTTGTTTCCATTGGTTTCAAAGCATTTTGGCCTAAAACGAGCATTTGCTGTTTTCTCTTAAATGCAACATGGGACAAAAACCATTTCACATCACATTTGTGGGTCTTGGTCTTCAACACAATCTGTGAAATTTTGAGCTGTCTGTTTTTGCTACAAGAGGAGATATCACAAAGTATGCGCTTTTGTTGTATCCATTGGTTTCCGTGTATTTTGGCCTAAAACAAGTATTTGCTGTTTTCTCTTAAAAGCAACATGGGAGAAAAACAATTTCACATCACATTTGTGGGTCTTGTTATTCAACACAATCTGTGAAATTTTGAGCTGTCTATGTTTGCTACAAGAGGAGATATCACAAAGTATGCACTTTTGTTGTATCCATTGGTTTCAATGCATTTTGGCCTAAAACGAGCGTTTGCTGTTTTCTCTTAAATGCAACATGGGAGAAAAACCATTTCAAATCACATTTGTGGGTCTTGGTCTTCAACACAATCTGTGAAAATTTGAGCTGTCTGTGTTTGCTACAAGAGGAGATATCACAAAGTATGCGCTTTTATTGTATCCATTGGTTTCAATGCATTTTGGACTAAAACGAGCGTTTGCTGTTTTCTCTTAAACGCAACATGGGAAAAAACATTTCACATCACATATGTGGGTCTTGGTCTTCAACACAATCTGTGAAATTTTGAGCTGTCTGTGTTTGCTACAAGAGGAGATATCACAAAGTATGCGCTTTTGTTGTATCCATTGGTTTCAGTGCATTTTGGCCTAAAACGAGCATTTGCTCTTTTCTCTTAAACGCAACGTGGGAGAAAACCCATTTCACATCACATTTGTGGGTCTTGGTCTTCAACACAATCTGTGAAATTTTGAGCTGTCTGTGTTTGCTACAAGAGGAGATATCACAAAGTATGCGCTTTTGTTGTATCCATTGGTTTCAATGCATTTTGGACTAAAACTAGCATTTGCTGTTTTCTCTTAAACGCAAAATGGGAGAAAAACCATTTCACATCACATTTGTGGGTCTTGGTCTTCAACACAATCTGTGAAAATTTGAGCTGTCTGTGTTTGCTACAAGAGGAGATAGTACAAAGTATGCGCTTTTATTGTATCCATTGGTTTCAATGCATTTTGGCCTAAAACTAGCGTTTGCTGTTTTCTCTTAAACGCAACATGGGAGAAAAAACATTTCACATCACATTTGTGGGTCTTAGTCTTCAACACAATCTGTGAAATTTTGAGCTGTCTGTGTTTGCTACAAGAGGAGATATCACAAAGTATGCGCTTTTGTTGTATCCATTGGTTTCAATGCATTTTGGACTAAAACTAGCATTTGCTGTTTTCTCTTAAACGCAAAATGGGAGAAAAACCATTTCACATCACATTTGTGGGTCTTGGTCTTCAACACAATCTGTGAAAATTTGAGCTGTCTGTGTTTGCTACAAGAGGAGATATCACAAAGTATGCGCTTTTGTTGTATCCATTGGTTTCAATGCATTTTGGCCTAAAATGAGCATTTACTGTTTTCTCTTAAATGCAACATGGGAGAAAAACCATTTCAAATCACATTTGTGGGTCTTGGTCTTCAACACAATCTGTGAAAATTTGAGCTGTCTGTGTTTGCTACAAGAGGAGATATCACAAAGTATGCGCTTTTATTGTCTCCATTGGTTTCAATGCATTTTGGCCAAAAACGAGCATTTGCTGTTTTCTCCTAAATGCAACATGGGAGAAAAACCATTTCACATCACATTTGTGGGTCTTGGTCTTCAACACAATCTGTGAAATTTTGAGCTGTCTGTGTTTGCTACAAGAGGAGATATCACAAAGTATGCGCTTTTGTTGTTTCCATTGGTTTCAAAGCATTTTGGCCTAAAACGAGCATTTGCTGTTTTCTCTTAAATGCAACATGGGACAAAAACCATTTCACATCACATTTGTGGGTCTTGGTCTTCAACACAATCTGTGAAATTTTGAGCTGTCTGTTTTTGCTACAAGAGGAGATATCACAAAGTATGCGCTTTTGTTGTATCTATTGGTTTCCGTGTATTTTGGCCTAAAACGAGTATTTGCTGTTTTCTCTTAAAAGCAACATGGGAGAAAAACAATTTCACATCACATTTGTGGGTCTTGTTATTCAACACAATCTGTGAAATTTTGAGCTGTCTATGTTTGCTACAAGAGGAGATATCACAAAGTATGCACTTTTGTTGTATCCATTGGTTTCAATGCATTTTGGCCTAAAATGAGCATTTGCTGTTTTCTCTTAAATGCAACATGGGAGAAAAACCATTTCAAATCACATTTGTGGGTCTTGGTCTTCAACACAATCTGTGAAAATTTGAGCTGTCTGTGTTTGCTACAAGAGGAGATATCACAAAGTATGCGCTTTTATTGTATCCATTGGTTTCAATGCATTTTGGACTAAAACGAGCGTTTGCTGTTTTCTCTTAAACGCAACATGGGAAAAAACATTTCACATCACATTTGTGGGTCTTGGTCTTCAACACAATCTGTGAAATTTTGAGCTGTCTGTGTTTGCTACAAGAGGAGATATCACAAAGTATGCGCTTTTGTTGTATCCATTGGTTTCAGTGCATTTTGGCCTAAAACGAGCATTTGCTCTTTTCTCTTAAACGCAACGTGGGAGAAAACCCATTTCACATCACATTTGTGGGTCTTGGTCTTCAACACAATCTGTGAAATTTTGAGCTGTCTGTGTTTGCTACAAGAGGAGATATCACAAAGTATGCGCTTTTGTTGTATCCATTGGTTTCAATGCATTTTGGACTAAAACTAGCATTTGCTGTTTTCTCTTAAACGCAAAATGGGAGAAAAACCATTTCACATCACATTTGTGGGTCTTGGTCTTCAACACAATCTGTGAAAATTTGAGCTGTCTGTGTTTGCTACAAGAGGAGATAGTACAAAGTATGCACTTTTATTGTATCCATTGGTTTCAATGCATTTTGGCCTAAAACTAGCGTTTGCTGTTTTCTCTTAAACGCAACATGGGAGAAAAAACATTTCACATCACATTTGTGGGTCTTAGTCTTCAACACAATCTGTGAAATTTTGAGCTGTCTGTGTGTGCTACAAGAGGAGATATCACAAAGTATGCGCTTTTGTTGTATCCATTGGTTTCAATGCATTTTGGACTAAAACTAGCATTTGCTGTTTTCTCTTAAACGCAAAATGGGAGAAAAACCATTTCACATCACATTTGTGGGTCTTGGTCTTCAACACAATCTGTGAAAATTTGAGCTGTCTGTGTTTGCTACAAGAGGAGATATCACAAAGTATGCGCTTTTGTTGTATCCATTGGTTTCAATGCATTTTGGCCTAAAATGAGCATTTACTGTTTTCTCTTAAATGCAACATGGGAGAAAAACCATTTCAAATCACATTTGTGGGTCTTGGTCTTCAACACAATCTGTGAAAATTTGAGCTGTCTGTGTTTGCTACAAGAGGAGATATCACAAAGTATGCGCTTTTGTTGTATCCATTGGTTTCAATGCATTTTGGACTAAAACTAGCATTTGCTGTTTTCTCTTAAACGCAAAATGGGAGAAAAACCATTTCACATCACATTTGTGGGTCTTGGTCTTCAACACAATCTGTGAAATTTTGAGCTGTCTGTGTTTGCTACAAGAGGAGATATCACAAAGTATGCGCTTTTGTTGTATCCATTGGTTTCAATGCATTTTGGACTAAAACTAGCATTTGCTGTTTTCTCTTAAATGCAAAATGGGAGAAAAACCATTTCACATCACATTTGTGGGTCTTGGTCTTCAACACAATCTGTGAAAATTTGAGCTGTCTGTGTTTGCTACAAGAGGAGATATCACAAAGTATGCGCTTTTGTTGTATCCATTGGTTTCAATGCATTTTGGCCTAAAATGAGCATTTGCTGTTTTCTCTAAAATGCAACATGGGAGAAAAACCATTTCACATCACATTGTGGGTCTTGGTCTTCAACACAATCTGTGAAATTTTGAGCTGTCTGTGTTTGCTACAAGAGGTGATATCACAAAGTATGCACTTTTGTTGTATCCATTGGTTTCAATGCATTTTGTCCTAAAACTAGCATTTGCTGTTTTCTCTTAAACGCAAAATGGGAGAAAATCCATTTCACATCACATTTGTGGGTCTTTGTCTACAACACAATCTGTGAAATTTTGAGCTGTCTGTGTTTGCTACAAGAGGAGATATCACAAAGTATGCGCTTTTGTTGTATCCATTGGTTTCAATGCATTTTGTCCTAAAACGAGCATTTGCTGTTTTCTCTTAAACGCAACATGGGAGAAAAACCATTTCACATCACATTTGTGGGTCTTGGTCTTCAACACAATCTGTGAATTTTTGAGCTGTCTGTGTTTGCTACAAGAGGAGATGTCACAAAGTTTGCGCTTTTGTTGTATCCATTGGTTTAAGTGCATTTTGGCCTAAAACGAGTATTTGCTGTTTTCTCTTAAACGCAACATGGGAGAAAAACCATTTCACATCACATTTGTGGATCTTGGTCTTCAACACAATCTGTGAAATTTTGAGCTGTCTGTGTTTGCTACAAGAGGAGATATCACAAAGTATGCGCTTTTGTTGTTTCCATTGGTTTCAAAGCATTTTGGCCTAAAACGAGCATTTGCTCTTTTCTCTTAAATGCAACATGGGACAAAAACCATTTCACATCACATTTGTGGGTCTTGGTCTTCAACACAATCTGTAAAATTTTGAGCTGTCAGGAGATATCACAAAGTATGCACTTTTGTTGTATCCATTGGTTCCTGTGTATTTTGCCTAAAACGTTAAGTTATTTGCTGTTTTCTCTTAAAAGCAACATGGGAGAAAAACAATTTCACATCACATTTGTGGGTCTTGGTCTTCAACACAATCTGTGATATTTTGAGCTGTCTGTGTTTCGCTACAAGAGGAGATATCACAAAGTATGCGCTTTTGTTGTATCCATTGGTTTCAATGCATTTTGGCCAAAAATGAGCATTTGCTGTTTTCTCTTAAATGCAACATGGGAGAAAAACCATTTCAAATTACATTTGTGGGTCTTGGTCTTCAACACAATCTGTGAAAATTTGAGCTGTCTGTGTTTGCTACAAAAGGAGATATCACAAAGTATGGCGCTTTATTGTATCCATTGGTTTCAATGCATTTTGGCCTAAAACGAGCGTTTGCTGTTTTCTCTAAACGCAACATGGGAAAAACCATTTCACATCACATTTGTGGGTCTTGGTCTTCAACACAATCTGTGAAATTTTGAGCTGTCCTGTGTTTGCTACAAGAGGAGATATCACAAAGTATGCGCCTTTTGTTGTATCCATTGGTTTCAGTGCATTTTGGCCTAAAATGAGCATTTGCTGTTTTCTCTTAAACGCAACATGGGAGAAAACCCATTTCACATCACATTTGTGGGTCTTGGTCTTCAACACAATCTGTGAAATTTTGAGCTGTCTGTGTTTGCTACAAGAGGAGATATCACAAAGTATGCGCTTTTGTTGTATCCATTGGTTTCAGTGCATTTTGGCCTAAAACGAGCATTTGCTTCTTTTCTCTTAAACGCAACGTGGGAGAAAACCCATTTCACATCACATTTGTGGGTCTTGGTCTTCAACACAATCTGTGAAATTTTGAGCTGTCTGTGTTTGCTACAAGAGGAGATATCACAAAGTATGCGCTTTTGTTGTATCCCATTGGTTTCAATGCATTTTGGACTAAAACTAGCATTTGCTGTTTTCTCTTAAACGCAAAATGGGAGAAAAACCATTTCACATCACATTTGTGGGTCTTGGTCTTCAACACAATCTGTGAAAATTTGAGCTGTCTGTGTTTGCTACAAGAGGAGATAGTACAAAGTATGCGCTTTTATTGTATCCATTGGTTTCAATGCATTTTGGCCTAAAACTAGCGTTTGCTGTTTTCTCTTAAACGCAACATGGGAGAAAAAACATTTCACATCACATTTGTGGGTCTTAGTCTTCAACACAATCTGTGAAATTTTGAGCTGTCTGTGTTTGCTACAAGAGGAGATATCACAAAGTATGCGCTTTTGTTGTATCCATTGGTTTCAATGCATTTTGGGACCTAAAACTAGCATTGTGCTGTTTTCTCTTAAACGCAAAATGGAGAAAAACCATTTCACATCACATTTGTGGGTCTTGGTCTTCAACACAATCTGTGAAAATTTGAGCTGTCTGTGTTTGCTACAAGAGGAGATATCACAAAGTATGCGCTTTTGTTGTATCCATTGGTTTCAATGCATTTTTGGCCTAAAATGAGCATTTACTGTTTTCTCTTAAATGCAACATGGGAGAAAAACCATTTCAAATCACATTTGTGGGTCTTGGTCTTCAACACAATCTGTGAAAATTTGAGCTGTCTGTGTTTGCTACAAGAGGAGATATCACAAAGTATGCGCTTTTAATTGTATCCATTGGTTTCAATGCATTTTGGTCCAAAAACGAGCATTTGCTGTTTTCTCCTAAATGCAACATGGGAGAAAAACCATTCACATCACATTTGTGGGTCTTGGTCTTCAACACAATCTGTGAAATTTTGAGCTGTCTGTGTTTGCTACAAGAGGAGATATCACAAAGTATTGCGCTTTTGTTGTTTCCATTGGTTTCAAAGCATTTTGGCCTAAAACGAGCATTTGCTGTTTTCTCTTAAATGCAACATGGGACAAAAACCATTTCACATCACATTTGTGGGTCTTGGTCTTCAACACAATCTGTGAAATTTTGAGCTGTCTGTTTTTGCTACAAGAGGAGATATCACAAAGTATGCGCTTTTGTTGTATCTATTGGTTTCCGTGTATTTTGGCCTAAAACGAGTATTTGCTGTTTTCTCTTAAAAGCAACATGGGAGAAAAACAATTTCACATCACATTTGTGGGTCTTGTTATTCAACACAATCTGTGAAATTTTGAGCTGTCTATGTTTGCTACAAGAGGAGATATCACAAAGTATGCACTTTTGTTGTATCCATTGGTTTCAATGCATTTTGGCCTAAAATGAGCATTTGCTGTTTTCTCTTAAATGCAACATGGGAGAAAAACCATTTCAAATCACATTTGTGGGTCTTGGTCTTCAACACAATCTGTGAAAATTTGAGCTGTCTGTGTTTGCTACAAGAGGAGATATCACAAAGTATGCGCTTTTATTGTATCCATTGGTTTCAATGCATTTTGGACTAAAACGAGCGTTTGCTGTTTTCTCTTAAACGCAACATGGGAAAAAAACATTTCACATCACATTTGTGGGTCTTGGTCTTCAACACAATCTGTGAAATTTTGAGCTGTCTGTGTTTGCTACAAGAGGAGATATCACAAAGTATGCGCTTTTGTTGTATCCATTGGTTTCAGTTGCATTTTGGCCTAAAACGAGCATTTGCTCTTTTCTCTTAAACGCAACGTGGGAGAAAACCCATTTCACATCACATTTGTGGGTCTTGGTCTTCAACACAATCTGTGAAATTTTGAGCTGTCTGTGTTTGCTACAAGAGGAGATATCACAAAGTATGCGCTCTTTGTTGTATCCATTGGTTTCAATGCATTTTGGACTAAAACTAGCATTTGCTGTTTTCTCTTAAACGCAAAATGGGAGAAAAACCATTTCACATCACATTTGTGGGTCTTGGTCTTCAACACAATCTGTGAAAATTTGAGCTGTCTGTGTTTGCTACAAGAGGAGATAGTACAAAGTATGCACTTTTATTGTATCCATTGGTTTCAATGCATTTTGGCCTAAAACTAGCGTTGTGCTGTTTTCTCTTAAACCCAACATGGGAGAAAAAACATTTCACATCACATTTGTGGGTCTTAGTCTTCAACACAATCTGTGAAATTTTGAGCTGTCTGTGTTTGCTACAAGAGGAGGATATCACAAAGTATGCGCTTTTGTTGTATCCATTGGTTTCAATGCATTTTGGACTAAAACTAGCATTTGCTGTTTTCTCTTAAACGCAAAATGGGAGAAAAACCATTTCACATCACATTTGTGGGTCTTGGTCTTCAACACAATCTGTGAAAATTTGAGCTGTCTGTGTTTGCCTACAAGAGGAGATATCACAAAGTATGCGCTTTTGTTGTATCCATTGGTTTCAATGCATTTTGCCTAAAATGAGCATTTACTGTTTTCTCTTAAATGCAACATGGAGAAAAACCATTTCAAATCACATTTGTGGGTCTTGGTCTTCAACACAATCTGTGAAAATTTGAGCTGTCTGTGTTTGCTACAAGAGGAGATATCACAAAGTATGCGCTTTTGTTGTATCCATTGGTTTCAATGCATTTTGGACTAAAACTAGCATTTGCTGTTTTCTCTTAAACGCAAAATGGGAGAAAAACCATTTCACATCACATTTGTGGGTCTTGGTCTTCAACACAATCTGTGAAATTTTGAGCTGTCTGTGTTTGCTACAAGAGGAGATATCACAAGTATGCGCTTTTGTTGTATCCATTGGTTTCAATGCATTTTGGACTAAAACTAGCATTTGCTGTTTTCTCTTAAATGCAAAATGGGAGAAAAACCATTTCACATCACATTTGTGGGTCTTGGTCTTCAACACAATCTGTGAAAATTTGAGCTGTCTGTGTTTGCTACAAGAGGAGATATCACAAAGTATGCGCTTTTGTTGTATCCATTGGTTTCAATGCATTTTGGCCTAAAATGAGCATTTGCTGTTTTCTCTAAAATGCAACATGGGGAGAAAAACCATTTCACATCACATTGTGGGTCTTGGTCTTCAACACAATCTGTGAAATTTTGAGCTGTCTGTGTTTGCTACAAGAGGTGATATCACAAAGTATGCACTTTTGTTGTATCCATTGGTTTCAATGCATTTTGTCCTAAAACTAGCATTTGCTGTTTTCTCTTAAACGCAAAATGGGAGAAAATCCATTTCACATCACATTTGTGGGTCTTGTGTCTACAACACAATCTGTGAAATTTTGAGCTGTCTGTGTTTGCTACAAGAGGAGATATCACAAAGTATGCGCTTTTGTTGTATCCATTGGTTTCAATGCATTTTGTCCTAAAACGAGCATTTGCTGTTTTCTCTTAAACGCAACATGGGAGAAAAACCATTTCACATCACATTTGTGGGTCTTGGTCTTCAACACAATCTGTGAATTTTTGAGCTGTCTGTGTTTGCTACAAGAGGAGATGTCACAAAGTTTGCGCTTTTGTTGTATCCATTGGTTTAAGTGCATTTTGGCCTAAAACGAGTATTTGCTGTTTTCTCTTAAACGCAACAGGGAGAAAAACCATTTCACATCACATTTGTGGATCTTGGTCTTCAACACAATCTGTGAAATTTTGAGCTGTCTGTGTTTTGCTACAAGAGGAGATATCACAAAGTATGCGCTTTTGTTGTTCTCCATTGGTTTCAAAGCATTTTGGCCTAAAACGAGCATTTGCTCTTTTCTCTTAAATGCAACATGGGACAAAAACCATTTCACATCACATTTGTGGGTCTTGGTCTTCAACACAATCTGTGAAATTTTGAGCTGTCTGTTTTTTGCTACAAGAGGAGATATCACAAAGTATGCGCTTTTGTTGTATCCATTGGTTCCTGTGTATTTTGGCCTAAAACGAGTATTTGCTGTTTTCTCTTAAAAGCAACATGGGAGAAAAACAATTTCACATCACATTTGTGGGTCTTGGTCTTCAACACAATCTGTGATATTTTGAGCTGTCTGTGTTTGCTACAAGAGGAGATATCACAAAGTATGCGCTTTTGTTGTATCCATTGGTTTCAATGCATTTTGGCCAAAAATGAGCATTTGCTGTTTTCTCTTAAATGCAACATGGGAGAAAAACCCATTTCAAATTACATTTGTGGGTCTTGGTCTTCAACACAATCTGTGAAAATTTGAGCTGTCTGTGTTTGCTACAAAAGGAGATATCACAAAGTATGCGCTTTTATTGTATCCATTGGTTTCAATGCATTTTGGCCTAAAACGAGCGTTTGCTGTTTTCTCTTAAACGCAACATGGGGAAAAACCATTTCACATCACATTTGTGGGTCTTGGTCTTCAACACAATCTGGTGAAATTTTGAGCTGTCTGTGTTTGCTACAAGAGGAGATATCACAAAGTATGCGCTTTTGTTGTATCCATTGGGTTTCAGTGCATTTTGGCCTAAAATGAGCATTTGCTGTTTTCTCTTAAACGCAACATGGAGAAAACCCATTTCACATCACATTTGTGGGTCTTGGTCTTCAACACAATCTGTGAAATTTTGAGCTGTCTGTGTTTGCTACAAGAGGAGATATCACAAAGTATGTGCTTTTGTTGTATCCATTGGTTTCAATGCATTTTGGACTAAAACTAGCATTTGCTGTTTTCTCTTAAACGCAAAATAGGAGAAAAACCATTTCACATCACATTTGTGGGTCTTGGTCTTCAACACAATCTGTGAAATTTTGAGCTGTCTGTGTTTGCTACAAGAGGAGATATCACAAAGTATGCGCTTTTGTTGATACCATTGGGTTTCAAAGCATTTTGGCCTAAAACGAGCATTTGCTGTTTTCTCTTAAATGCAACATGGGACAAAAAACCATTTCACATCACATTTGTGGGTCTTGGTCTTCAACACAATCTGTGAAAATTTGAGCTGTCTGTGTTTGCTACAAGAGGAGATATCACAAAGTATGCGCTTTTGTTGTATTCCATTGGTTTCAATGCATTTGTGGCCTAAAATGAGCATTTGCTGTTTTCTCTAAAATGCAACATGGGAGAAAAACCATTTCACATCACATTGTGGGTCTTGGTCTTCAACACAATCTGTGAAATTTTGAGCTGTCTGTGTTTGCTACAAGAGGTGATATCACAAAGTATGCACTTTTGTTGTATCCATTGGTTTCAATGCATTTTGGCCTAAAACTAGCATTTGCTGTTTTCTCTTAAACGCAAAATGGGGAGAAAATCCATTTCACATCACATTTGTGGGTCTTTGTCTACAACACAATCTGTGAAATTTTGAGCTGTCTGTGTTTGCTACGAAGAGGAGATATCACAAAGTATGCGCTTTTGTTGTATCCATTGGTTTCAATGCATTTTGTCCTAAAACGAGCATTTGCTGTTTTCTCTTAAACGCAACATGGGAGAGAAAACCATTTCACATCACATTTGTGGGTCTTGGTCTTCAACACAATCTGTGAATTTTTGAGCTGTCTGTGTTTGCTACAAGAGGAGATGTCACAAAGTTTGCGCTTTTGTTGTATCCATTGGTTTAAGTGCATTTTGGCCTAAAACGAGTATTTGCTGTTTTCTCTTAAACGCAACATGGGAGAAAAACCATTTCACATCACATTTGTGGATCTTGGTCTTCAACACAATCTGTGAAATTTGAGCTGTCTGTGTTTGCTACAAGGAGGAGATATCACAAAGTATGCGCTTTTGTTGTTTCCATTGGTTTCAAAGCATTTTGGCCTAAAACGAGCATTTGCTCTTTTCTCTTAAATGCAACATGGGACAAAAACCATTTCACATCACATTGTGGGTCTTGGTCTTCAACACAATCAGTGAAATTTTGAGCTGTCTGTTTTTGCTTCAAGAGGAGATATCACAAAGTATGCGCTTTTGTTGTATCCATTGGTTTCCGTGTATTTTGGCCTTAAACGAGTATTTGCTGTTTTCTCTTAAAAGCAACATGGGAGAAAAACAATTTCAAATTACATTTGTGGGTCTTGGTCTTCAACACAATCTGTGAAAATTTGAGCTGTCTGTGTTTGCTACAAAAGGAGATATCACAAAGTATGCGCTTTTATTGTATCCATTTGGTTTCAATGCATTTTGGCCTAAAACGAGCGTTTGCTGTTTTCTCTTAAACGCAACATGGGAAAAACCATTTCACATCACATTTGTGGGTCTTGGTCTTCAACACAATCTGTGAAATTTTGAGCTGTCTGTGTTTGCTACAAGAGGAGATATCACAAAGTATGCGCTTTTGTTGTATCCATTGGTTTCAGTGCATTTTGGCCTAAAACGAGCATTTGCTGTTTTCTCTTAAACGCAACATGGGAGAAAACCCATTTCACATCACATTTGTGGGTCTTGGTCTTCAACACAATCTGTGAAATTTTGAGCTGTCTGTGTTTGCTACAAGAGGAGATATCACAAAGTATGTGCTTTTGTTGTATCCATTGGTTTCAATGCATTTTGGACTAAAACTAGCATTTGCTGTTTTCTCTTAAACGCAAAATAGGAGAAAAACCATTTCACATCACATTTGTGGGTCTTGGTCTTCAACACAATCTGTGAAATTTTGAGCTGTCTGTGTTTGCTACAAGAGGAGATATCACAAAGTATGCGCTTTTGTTGATACCATTGGTTTCAAAGCATTTTGGCCTAAAACGAGCATTTGCTGTTTTCTCTTAAATGCAACATGGGACAAAAACCATTTCACATCACATTTGTGGGTCTTGGTCTTCAACACAATCTGTGAAATTTTGAGCTGTCTGTTTTTGCTACAAGAGGAGATATCACAAAGTATGCGCTTTTGTTGTATCCATTGGTTTCCGTGTATTTTGGCCTTAAACGAGTATTTGCTGTTTTCTCTTAAAAGCAACATGGGAGAAAAACAATTTCACATCACATTTGTGGGTCTTGGTCTTCAACACAGTCTGTGATATTTTGAGCTGTCTGTGTTTGCTACAAGAGGAGATATCACAAAGTATGCGCTTTTGTTGTATCCATTGGTTTCAATGCATTTTGGCCAAAAATGAGCATTTGCTGTTTTCTCTTAAATGCAACATGGGAGAAAAACCATTTCAAATTACATTTGTGGGTCTTGGTCTTCAACACAATCTGTGAAAATTTGAGCTGTCTGTGTTTGCTACAAGAGGAGATATCACAAAGTATGCGCTTTTATTGTATCCATTGGTTTCAATGCATTTTGGCCTAAAACGAGCGTTTGCTGTTTTCTCTTAAATGCAACATAGGAAAAAACATTTCACATCACATTTGTGGGTCTTGGTCTTCAACACAATCTGTGAAATTTTGAGCTGTCTGTGTTTGCTACAAGAGGAGATATCACAAAGTATGCGCTTTTGTTGTATCCATTGGTTTTCAGTGCATTTTGGCCTAAAACGAGCATTTGCTGTTTTCTCTTAAACGCAACATGGGAGAAAACCCATTTCACATCACATTTGTGGGTCTTGGTCTTCAACACAATCTGTGAAATTTTGAGCTGTCTGTGTTTGCTAGAAGAGGAGATATCACAAAGTATGCGCTTTTGTTGTATCCATTGGTTTCAATGCATTTTGGACCTAAAACTAGCATTTGCTGTTTTCTCTTAAACGCAAAATAGGAGAAAAACCATTTCACATCACATTTGTGGGTCTTGGTCTTCAACACAATCTGTGAAATTTTGAGCTGTCTGTATTTGCTACAAGAGGAGATATCACAAAGTATGCGCTTTTGTTGTTTCCATTGGTTTCAAAGCATTTTGGCCTAAAACGAGCATTTGCTGTTTTCTCTTAAATGCAACATGGGACAAAAACCATTTCACATCACATTTGTGGGTCTTGGTCTTCAACACAATCTGTGAAATTTTGAGCTGTCTGTTTTTGCTACAAGAGGAGATATCACAAAGTATGCGATTTTGTTGTATCCATTGGTTTCATGTATTTTGGCCTAAAACGAGTATTTGCTGTTTTCTCTTAAAAGCAAAATGGGAGAAAATCAATTTCACATCACATTTGTGGGTCTTGGTCTTCAACACAATCTGTGATATTTTGAGCTGTCTGTGTTTGCTACAAGAGGAGATATCACAAAGTATGCGCTTTTGTTGTATCCATTGGTTTCAATGCATTTTGGCCTAAAATGAGCATTTGCTGTTTTCTCTTAAATGCAACATGGGAGAAAAATCATTTTGAATCACATTTGTGGGTCGTGGTCTTCAACACAATCTGTGAAAATTTTAGCTGTCTGTGTTTGCTACAAGAGGAGATATCACAAAGTATGCGCTTTTATTGTATCCATTGGTTTCAATGCATTTTGGCCAAAAACGAGCATTTGCTGTTTTCTCTTAAACGCAACATGGGAGAAAAACAATTTCACATCACATTTGTGGGTCTTGGTCTTCAACACAATCTGTGAAATTTTGAGCTGTCTGTGTTTGCTACAAGAGGAGATATCACAAAGTATGCGCTTTTGTTGTTTCAATTGGTTTCAAAGCATTTTGGCCTAAAACGAGCATTTGCTGTTTTCTCTTAAATGCAACATGGGACAAAAACCATTTCACATCACATTTGTGGGTCTTGGTCTTCAACACAATCTGTGAAATTTTGAGCTGTCTGTTTTTGCTACAAGAGGAGATATCACAAAGTATGCGCTTTTGTTGTTTCCATTGGTTTCAGTGCATTTTGGCCTAAAATGAGCATTTGCTCTTTTCTCTTAAACGCAACATGGGAGAAAACCCATTTCACATCACATTTGTGGGTCTTGGTCTTCAACACAATCTGTGAAATTTTGAGCTGTCTGTGTTTGCTACAAGAGGAGATATCACAAAGTATGTGCTTTTGTTGTATCCATTGGTTTCAAAGCATTTTGGCCTAAAACGAGCATTTGCTGTTTTCTCTTAAATGCAACATGGGACAAAAACCATTTCACATCACATTTGTGGGTCTTGGTCTTCAACACAATCTGTGAAATTTTGAGCTGTCTGTTTTTGCTACAAGAGGAGATATCACAAAGTATGCGCTTTTGATGTATCCATTGGTTTCCGTGTAATTTGGCCTAAAATGAGTATTTGCTGTTTTCTCTTAAAAGCAACATGGGAGAAAAACAATTTCACATCACATTTGTGGGTCTTGTTCTTCAACACAATCTGTGAAATTTTGAGCTGTCTGTGTTTGCTACAAGAGGAGATATCACAAAGTATGCGATTTTATTGTATCCATTGGTTTCAATGCATTTTGGCCTAAAATGAGCGTTTGCTGTTTTCTCTTAAACGCAACATGGGAAAAAACATTTCACATCACATTTGTGGGTCTTGGTCTTCAACACAATCTGTGAAATTTTGAGCTGTCTGTGTTTGCTACAAGAGGAGATATCACAAAGTATACGCTTTAGTTGTATCCATTGGTTTCAATGCATTTTGGACTAAAACTAGCATTTGCTGTTTTCTCATAAACGCAAAATGGGAGAAAAACCATTTCACATCACATTTGTGGGTCTTGGTCTTCAACACAATCTGTGAAAATTTTAGCTGTCTGTTTTTGCTACAAGAGGAGATATCACAAAGTATGCGCTTTTATTGTATCCATTGGTTTCAATGCATTTTGTCCTAAAACTAGCGTTTGCTGTTTTCTCTTAAACGCAACATGGGAGAAAAACCATATCACATCACATTTGTGGGTCTTGGTCTTCAACACAATCTGTGAAATTTTGAGCTGTCTGTGTTTGCTACAAGAGGAGATATCACAAAGTATGGCCTTTTGTTATATTCTTTTGGTTTCAATGCATTTTGGCCTAAAACGAGCATTTGCTGTTTTCTCTTAAATGCAACATGGGAGAAAAACCATTTCACATCACATTTGTGGGTCTTGGTCTTCAACACAATCTGTGAAATTTTGAGCTGTCTGTTTTTGCTACAAGAGGAGATATCACAAAGTATGCACTTTTGTTGTATCCATTGGTTTCAGTGCATTTTCGCCTAAAACGAGTATTTGCTGTTTTCTCTTAAACGCAACATGGGAGAAAAACCATTTCACATCACATTTGTGGGTCTTGGTCTTCAACACAATCTGTGAAATTTTGAGCTGTCTGTGTTTGCTACAAGAGGTGATATCACAAAGTATGCACTTTTGTTGTATCCATTGGTTTCAATGCATTTTGGCCTAAAACTAGCATTTGCTGTTTTCTCTTAAACGCAAAATGGGAGAAAAACCATTTCACATCACATTTGTGGGTCTTGGTCTTCAACACAATCTGTGAAATTTTGAGCTGTCTGTGTTTGCTACAAGAGGAGATATCACAAAGTATGCGCTTTTGTTGTATCCATTGGTTTCAATGCATTTTGGCCTAAAACGAGCATTTGCTGTTTTCTCTTAAACGCAACATGGGAGAAAAACCATTTCACATCACATTTGTAGGTCTTGGTCTTCAACACAATCTGTGAAATTTTGAGCTGTCTGTTTTTGCTACAAGAGGAGATATCACAAAGTATGCGCTTTTGTTGTATCCATTGATTTCAGTGCATTTTGGCCTAAAACGATTAATTGCTGTTTTCTCTTAAACACAAAATGGGAGAAAAACCATTTCAAATCAATTTTGTGGGTCTTGGTCTTCAACACAATCTATGAAATTTTTAATTGTCTGTGTTTGCTACAAGAGGAGATATCACAAAGTATGCTCTTTTGTTGTTTCCATTAGTTTCAATGCATTTTGGCCTAAAATGAGCATTTGCTGTTTTCTCTAAAATTCAACATGGGAGAAAAAACATTTCACATCACATTTGTGGGTCTTAGTCTTCAACACAATCTGTGAAATTTTGAGCTGTCTGTGTTTGCTACAAGAGGAGATATCACAAAGTATGCGCTTTTATTGTATCCATTGGTTTCAATGCATTTTGGCCTAAAATGAGCGTTTGCTGTTTTCTCTTAAACGCAACATGGGAAAAAACATTTCACATCACATTTGTGGGTCTTGGTCTTCAACACAATCTGTGAAATTTTGAGCTGTCTGTGTTTGCTACAAGAGGAGATATCACAAAGTATGCGCTTTTGTTGTATCCATTGGTTTCAATGCATTTTGGACTAAAACTAGCATTTGCTGTACTCTTAAACGCAAAATGGGAGAAAAACCATTTCACATCACATTTGTGGGTCTTGGTCTTCAACACAATCTGTGAAAATTTGAGCTGTCTGTGTTTGCTACAAGAGGAGATATCACAAAGTATACGCTTTAGTTGTATCCATTGGTTTCAATGCATTTTGGACTAAAACTAGCATTTGCTGTTTTCTCTTAAACGCAAAATGGGAGAAAAACCATTTCACATCACATTTGTGGGTCTTGGTCTTCAACACAATCTGTGATATTTTGAGCTGTCTGTGTTTGCTACAAGAGGAGATATCACAAAGTATGCGCTTTTGTTGTATCCATTGGTTTCAATGCATTTTGGCCAAAAATGAGCATTTGCTGTTTTCTCTTCAATGCAACATGGGAGAAAAACCATTTCAAATTACATTTGTGGGTCTTGGTCTTCAACACAATCTGTGAAAATTTGAGCTGTCTGTGTTTGCTACAAAAGGAGATATCACAAAGTATGCGCTTTTATTGTATCCATTGGTTTCAATGCATTTTGGCCTAAAACGAGCGTTTGCTGTTTTCTCTTAAACGCAACATGGGAAAAACCATTTCACATCACATTTGTGGGTCTTGGTCTTCAACACAATCTGTGAAATTTTGAGCTGTCTGTGTTTGCTACAAGAGGAGATATCACAAAGTATGCGCTTTTGTTGTATCCATTGGTTTCAGTGCATTTTGGCCTAAAACGAGCATTTGCTGTTTTCTCTTAAACGCAACATGGGAGAAAACCCATTTCACATCACATTTGTGGGTCTTGGTCTTCAACACAATCTGTGAAATTTTGAGCTGTCTGTGTTTGCTACAAGAGGAGATATCACAAAGTATGTGCTTTTGTTGTATCCATTGGTTTCAATGCATTTTGGACTAAAACTAGCATTTGCTGTTTTCTCTTAAACGCAAAATAGGAGAAAAACCATTTCACATCACATTTGTGGGTCTTGGTCTTCAACACAATCTGTGAAATTTTGAGCTGTCTGTGTTTGCTACAAGAGGAGATATCACAAAGTATGCGCTTTTGTTGATACCATTGGTTTCAAAGCATTTTGGACTAAAACGAGCATTTGCTGTTTTCTCTTAAATGCTATATGGGACAAAAACCATTTCACATCACATTTGTGGGTCTTGGTCTACAACACAATCTGTGAAATTTTGAGCTGTCTGTTTTTGCTACAAGAGGAGATATCACAAAGTATGCGCTTTTGTTGTATCCATTGGTTTCCGTGTATTTTGGCCTTAAACGAGTATTTGCTGTTTTCTCTTAAAAGCAACATGGGAGAAAAACAATTTCACATCACATTTGTGGGTCTTGGTCTTCAACACAGTCTGTGATATTTTGAGCTGTCTGTGTTTGCTACAAGAGGAGATATCACAAAGTATGCACTTTTGTTGTATCCATTGGTTTCAATGCATTTTGGCCAAAAATGAGCATTTGCTGTTTTCTCTTAAATGCAACATGGGAGAAAAACCATTTCAAATTACATTTGTGGGTCTTGGTCTTCAACACAATCTGTGAAAATTTGAGCTGTCTGTGTTTGCTACAAGAGGAGATATCACAAAGTATGCGCTTTTATTGTATCCATTGGTTTCAATGCATTTTGGCCTAAAACGAGCGTTTGCTGTTTTCTCTTAAATGCAACATAGGAAAAAACATTTCACATCACATTTGTGGGTCTTGGTCTTCAACACAATCTGTGAAATTTTGAGCTGTCTGTGTTTGCTACAAGAGGAGATATCACAAAGTATGCACTTTTGTTGTATCCATTGGTTTCAGTGCATTTTGGCCTAAAACGAGCATTTGCTGTTTTCTCTTAAACGCAACATGGGAGAAAACCCATTTCACATCACATTTGTGGGTCTTGGTCTTCAACACAATCTGTGAAATTTTGAGCTGTCTGTGTTTGCTACAAGAGGAGATATCACAAAGTATGCGCTTTTGTTGTATCCATTGGTTTCAATGCATTTTGGACTAAAACTAGCATTTGCTGTTTTCTCTTAAACGCAAAATAGGAGAAAAACCATTTCACATCACATTTGTGGGTCTTGGTCTTCAACACAATCTGTGAAATTTTGAGCTGTCTGTGTTTGCTACAAGAGGAGATATCACAAAGTATGCGCTTTTGTTGTTTCCATTGGTTTCAAAGCATTTTGGCCTAAAACGAGCATTTGCTGTTTTCTCTTAAATGCAACATGGGACAAAAACCATTTCACATCACATTTGTGGGTCTTGGTCTTCAACACAATCTGTGAAATTTTGAGCTGTCTGTTTTTGCTACAAGAGGAGATATCACAAAGTATGCGATTTTGTTGTATCCATTGGTTTCCATGTATTTTGGCCTAAAACGAGTATTTGCTGTTTTCTCTTAAAAGCAAAATGGGAGAAAATCAATTTCACATCACATTTGTGGGTCTTGGTCTTCAACACAATCTGTGATATTTTGAGCTGTCTGTGTTTGCTACAAGAGGAGATATCACAAAGTATGCGCTTTTGTTGTATCCATTGGTTTCAATGCATTTAGGCCTAAAATGAGCATTTGCTGTTTTCTCTTAAATGCAACATGGGAGAAAAATCATTTCGAATCACATTTGTGGGTCGTGGTCTTCAACACAATCTGTGAAAATTTTAGCTGTCTGTGTTTGCTACAAGAGGAGATATCACAAAGTATGCGCTTTTATTGTATCCATTGGTTTCAATGCATTTTGGCCAAAAACGAGCATTTGCTGTTTTCTCTTAAACGCAACATGGGAGAAAAACAATTTCACATCACATTTGTGGGTCTTGGTCTTCAACACAATCTGTGAAATTTTGAGCTGTCTGTGTTTGCTACAAGAGGAGATATCACAAAGTATGCGCTTTTGTTGTTTCAATTGGTTTCAAAGCATTTTGGCCTAAAACGAGCATTTGCTGTTTTCTCTTAAATGCAACATGGGACAAAAACCATTTCACATCACATTTGTGGGTCTTGGTCTTCAACACAATCTGTGAAATTTTGAGCTGTCTGTTTTTGCTACAAGAGGAGATATCACAAAGTATGCGCTTTTGTTGTTTCCATTGGTTTCAGTGCATTTTGGCCTAAAATGAGCATTTGCTCTTTTCTCTTAAACGCAACATGGGAGAAAACCCATTTCACATCACATTTGTGGGTCTTGGTCTTCAACACAATCTGTGAAATTTTGAGCTGTCTGTGTTTGCTACAAGAGGAGATATCACAAAGTATGTGCTTTTGTTGTATCCATTGGTTTCAAAGCATTTTGGCCTAAAACGAGCATTTGCTGTTTTCTCTTAAATGCAACATGGGACAAAAACCATTTCACATCACATTTGTGGGTCTTGGTCTTCAACACAATCTGTGAAATTTTGAGCTGTCTGTTTTTGCTACAAGAGGAGATATCACAAAGTATGCGCTTTTGATGTATCCATTGGTTTCCGTGTATTTTGGCCTAAAATGAGTATTTGCTGTTTTCTCTTAAAAGCAACATGGGAGAAAAACAATTTCACATCACATTTGTGGGTCTTGTTCTTCAACACAATCTGTGAAATTTTGAGCTGTCTGTGTTTGCTACAAGAGGAGATATCACAAAGTATGCGATTTTATTGTATCCATTGGTTTCAATGCATTTTGGCCTAAAATGAGCGTTTGCTGTTTTCTCTTAAACGCAACATGGGAAAAAACATTTCACATCACATTTGTGGGTCTTGGTCTTCAACACAATCTGTGAAATTTTGAGCTGTCTGTGTTTGCTACAAGAGGAGATATCACAAAGTATGCGCTTTTGTTGTATCCATTGGTTTCAATGCATTTTGGACTAAAACTAGCATTTGCTGTACTCTTAAACGCAAAATGGGAGAAAAACCATTTCACATCACATTTGTGGGTCTTGGTCTTCAACACAATCTGTGAAAATTTGAGCTGTCTGTGTTTGCTACAAGAGGAGATATCACAAAGTATACGCTTTAGTTGTATCCATTGGTTTCAATGCATTTTGGACTAAAACTAGCATTTGCTGTTTTCTCTTAAACGCAAAATGGGAGAAAAACCATTTCACATCACATTTGTGGGTCTTGGTCTTCAACACAATCTGTGAAATTTTGAGCTGTCTGTGTTTGCTACAAGAGGAGATATCACAAAGTATGGCCTTTTGTTATATTCTTTTGGTTTCAAAGCATTTTGGCCTAAAACGAGCATTTGCTGTTTTCTCTTAAATGCAACATGGGAGAAAAACCATTTCACATCACATTTGTGGGTCTTGGTCTTCAACACAATCTGTGAAATTTTGAGCTGTCTGTGTTTGCTACAAGAGGAGATATCACAAAGTATGCGCTTTTGTTGTATCCATTGGTTTCAGTGCATTTTGGCCTAAAACGAGCATTTGCTGTTTTCTCTTAAACGCAACATGGGAGAAAACCCATTTCACATCACATTTGTGGGTCTTGGTCTTCAACACAATCTGTGAAATTTTGAGCTGTCTGTGTTTGCTACAAGAGGAGATATCACAAAGTATGTGCTTTTGTTGTATCCATTGGTTTCAATGCATTTTGGACTAAAACTAGCATTTGCTGTTTTCTCTTAAACGCAAAATAGGAGAAAAACCATTTCACATCACATTTGTGGGTCTTGGTCTTCAACACAATCTGTGAAATTTTGAGCTGTCTGTGTTTGCTACAAGAGGAGATATCACAAAGTATGCGCTTTTGTTGATACCATTGGTTTCAAAGCATTTTGGACTAAAACGAGCATTTGCTGTTTTCTCTTAAATGCAACATGGGACAAAAACCATTTCACATCACATTTGTGGGTCTTGGTCTTCAACACAATCTGTGAAATTTTGAGCTGTCTGTTTTTGCTACAAGAGGAGATATCACAAAGTATGCGCTTTTGTTGTATCCATTGGTTTCCGTGTATTTTGGCCTTAAACGATTATTTGCTGTTTTCTCTTAAAAGCAACATGGGAGAAAAACAATTTCACATCACATTTGTGGGTCTTGGTCTTCAACACAGTCTGTGATATTTTGAGCTGTCTGTGTTTGCTACAAGAGGAGATATCACAAAGTATGCGCTTTTGTTGTATCCATTGGTTTCAATGCATTTTGGCCAAAAATGAGCATTTGCTGTTTTCTCTTAAATGCAACATGAGAGAAAAACCATTTCAAATTACATTTGTGGGTCTTGGTCTTCAACACAATCTGTGAAAATTTGAGCTGTCTGTGTTTGCTACAAGAGGAGATATCACAAAGTATGCGCTTTTATTGTATCCATTGGTTTCAATGCATTTTGGCCTAAAACGAGCGTTTGCTGTTTTCTCTTAAATGCAACATAGGAAAAAACATTTCACATCACATTTGTGGGTCTTGGTCTTCAACACAATCTGTGAAATTTTGAGCTGTCTGTGTTTGCTACAAGAGGAGATATCACAAAGTATGCACTTTTGTTGTATCCATTGGTTTCAGTGCATTTTGGCCTAAAACGAGCATTTGCTGTTTTCTCTTAAACGCAACATGGGAGAAAACCCATTTCACATCACATTTGTGGGTCTTGGTCTTCAACACAATCTGTGAAATTTTGAGCTGTCTGTGTTTGCTACAAGAGGAGATATCACAAAGTATGCGCTTTTGTTGTATCCATTGGTTTCAATGCATTTTGGACTAAAACTAGCATTTGCTGTTTTCTCTTAAACGCAAAATAGGAGAAAAACCATTTCACATCACATTTGTGGGTCTTGGTCTTCAACACAATCTGTGAAATTTTGAGCTGTCTGTGTTTGCTACAAGAGGAGATATCACAAAGTATGCGCTTTTGTTGTTTCCATTGGTTTCAAAGCATTTTGGCCTAAAACGAGCATTTGCTGTTTTCTCTTAAATGCAACATGGGACAAAAACCATTTCACATCACATTTGTGGGTCTTGGTCTTCAACACAATCTGTGAAATTTTGAGCTGTCTGTTTTTGCTACAAGAGGAGATATCACAAAGTATGCGATTTTGTTGTATCCATTGGTTTCCATGTATTTTGGCCTAAAACGAGTATTTGCTGTTTTCTCTTAAAAGCAAAATGGGAGAAAATCAATTTCACATCACATTTGTGGGTCTTGGTCTTCAACACAATCTGTGATATTTTGAGCTGTCTGTGTTTGCTACAAGAGGAGATATCACAAAGTATGCGCTTTTGTTGTATCCATTGGTTTCAATGCATTTAGGCCTAAAATGAGCATTTGCTGTTTTCTCTTAAATGCAACATGGGAGAAAAATCATTTCGAATCACATTTGTGGGTCGTGGTCTTCAACACAATCTGTGAAAATTTTAGCTGTCTGTGTTTGCTACAAGAGGAGATATCACAAAGTATGCGCTTTTATTGTATCCATTGGTTTCAATGCATTTTGGCCAAAAACGAGCATTTGCTGTTTTCTCTTAAACGCAACATGGGAGAAAAACAATTTCACATCACATTTGTGGGTCTTGGTCTTCAACACAATCTGTGAAATTTTGAGCTGTCTGTGTTTGCTACAAGAGGAGATATCACAAAGTATGCGCTTTTGTTGTTTCAATTGGTTTCAAAGCATTTTGGCCTAAAACGAGCATTTGCTGTTTTCTCTTAAATGCAACATGGGACAAAAACCATTTCACATCACATTTGTGGGTCTTGGTCTTCAACACAATCTGTGAAATTTTGAGCTGTCTGTTTTTGCTACAAGAGGAGATATCACAAAGTATGCGCTTTTGTTGTTTCCATTGGTTTCAGTGCATTTTGGCCTAAAATGAGAATTTGCTCTTTTCTCTTAAACGCAACATGGGAGAAAACCCATTTCACATCACATTTGTGGGTCTTGGTCTTCAACACAATCTGTGAAATTTTGAGCTGTCTGTGTTTGCTACAAGAGGAGATATCACAAAGTATGCGATTTTATTGTATCCATTGGTTTCAATGCATTTTGGCCTAAAATGAGCGTTTGCTGTTTTCTCTTAAACGCAACATGGGAAAAAACATTTCACATCACATTTGTGGGTCTTGGTCTTCAACACAATCTGTGAAATTTTGAGCTGTCTGTGTTTGCTACAAGAGGAGATATCACAAAGTATGCGCTTTTGTTGTATCCATTGGTTTCAATGCATTTTGGACTAAAACTAGCATTTGCTGTACTCTTAAACGCAAAATGGGAGAAAAACCATTTCACATCACATTTGTGGGTCTTGGTCTTCAACACAATCTGTGAATATTTGAGCTGTCTGTGTTTGCTACAAGAGGAGATATCACAAAGTATACGCTTTAGTTGTATCCATTGGTTTCAATGCATTTTGGACTAAAACTAGCATTTGCTGTTTTCTCTTAAACGCAAAATGGGAGAAAAACCATTTCACATCACATTTGTGGGTCTTGGTCTTCAACACAATCTGTGAAATTTTGAGCTGTCTGTGTTTGCTACAAGAGGAGATATCACAAAGTATGGCCTTTTGTTATATTCTTTTGGTTTCAAAGCATTTTGGCCTAAAACGAGCATTTGCTGTTTTCTCTTAAATGCAACATGGGAGAAAAACCATTTCACATCACATTTGTGGGTCTTGGTCTTCAACACAATCTGTGAAATTTTGAGCTGTCTGTTTTTGCTACAAGAGGAGATATCACAAAGTATGCACTTTTGTTGTATCCATTGGTTTCAGTGCATTTTCGCCTAAAACGAGTATTTGCTGTTTTCTCTTAAACGCAACATGGGAGAAAAACCATTTCACATCACATTTGTGGGTCTTGGTCTTCAACACAATCTGTGAAATTTTGAGCTGTCTGTGTTTGCTACAAGAGGTGATATCACAAAGTATGCACTTTTGTTGTATCCATTGGTTTCAATGCATTTTGGCCTAAAACTAGCATTTGCTGTTTTCTCTTAAACGCAAAATGGGAGAAAAACCATTTCACATCACATTTGTGGGTCTTGGTCTTCAACACAATCTGTGAAATTTTGAGCTGTCTGTGTTTGCTACAAGAGGAGATATCACAAAGTATGCGCTTTTGTTGTATCCATTGGTTTCAATGCATTTTGGCCTAAAACGAGCATTTGCTGTTTTCTCTTAAACGCAACATGGGAGAAAAACCATTTCACATCACATTTGTAGGTCTTGGTCTTCAACACAATCTGTGAAATTTTGAGCTGTCTGTTTTTGCTACAAGAGGAGATATCACAAAGTATGCGCTTTTGTTGTATCCATTGATTTCAGTGCATTTTGGCCTAAAACGATTAATTGCTGTTTTCTCTTAAACACAAAATGGGAGAAAAACCATTTCAAATCAATTTTGTGGGTCTTGGTCTTCAACACAATCTATGAAATTTTTAATTGTCTGTGTTTGCTACAAGAGGAGATATCACAAAGTATGCTCTTTTGTTGTTTCCATTAGTTTCAATGCATTTTGGCCTAAAATGAGCATTTGCTGTTTTCTCTAAAATTCAACATGGGAGAAAAAACATTTCACATCACATTTGTGGGTCTTAGTCTTCAACACAATCTGTGAAATTTTGAGCTGTCTGTGTTTGCTACAAGAGGAGATATCACAAAGTATGCGCTTTTATTGTATCCATTGGTTTCAATGCATTTTGGCCTAAAATGAGCGTTTGCTGTTTTCTCTTAAACGCAACATGGGAAAAAACATTTCACATCACATTTGTGGGTCTTGGTCTTCAACACAATCTGTGAAATTTTGAGCTGTCTGTGTTTGCTACAAGAGGAGATATCACAAAGTATGCGCTTTTGTTGTATCCATTGGTTTCAATGCATTTTGGATTAAACTAGCATTTGCTGTACTCTTAAACGCAAAATGGGAGAAAAACCATTTCACATCACATTTGTGGGTCTTGGTCTTCAACACAATCTGTGAAAATTTGAGCTGTCTGTGTTTGCTACAAGAGGAGATATCACAAAGTATACGCTTTAGTTGTATCCATTGGTTTCAATGCATTTTGGACTAAAACTAGCATTTGCTGTTTTCTCTTAAACGCAAAATGGGAGAAAAACCATTTCACATCACATTTGTGGGTCTTGGTCTTCAACACAATCTGTGAAAATTTTAGCTGTCTGTTTTTGCTACAAGAGGAGATATCACAAAGTATGCGCTTTTATTGTATCCATTGGTTTCAATGCATTTTGTCCTAAAATTAGCGTTTGCTGTTTTCTCTTAAACGCAACATGGGAGAAAAACCATATCACATCACATTTGTGGGTCTTGGTCTTCAACACAATCTGTGAAATTTTTAGCTGTCTGTGTTTGCTACAAGAGGAGATATCACAAAGTATGCACTTTTGTTGTATCCTTTAGTTTCAGTGCATTTTGGCATAAAATGAACATTTGCTGTTTTCTCTTAAACGTAACATGGGAGAAAACCCATTTCACATCACATTTGTGGGTCTTGGTCTTCAACACAATCTGTGAAATTTTGAGCTGTCTGTGTTTGCTACAAGAGGAGATATCACAAAGTATGCGCTTTTGTTGTATCCCTTGGTTTCAATGCATTTTGGACTAAAACTAGCATTTGCTGTTTTCTCTTAAACGCAACATGGGAGAAAAACCATTTCACATCACATTTGTGGGTCTTGGTCTTCAACACAATCTGTGAAATTTTGAGCTGTCTGTGTTTGCTACAAGAGGAGATATCACAAAGTATGGCCTTTTGTTATATTCTTTTGGTTTCAATGCATTTTGGCCTAAAACGAGCATTTGCTGTTTTCTCTTAAATGCAACATGGGAGAAAAACCATTTCACATCACATTTGTGGGTCTTGGTCTTCAACACAATCTGTGAAATTTTGAGCTGTCTGTTTTTGCTACAAGAGGAGATATCACAAAGTATGCACTTTTGTTGTATCCATTGGTTTCAGTGCATTTTCGCCTAAAACGAGTATTTGCTGTTTTCTCTTAAACGCAACATGGGAGAAAAACCATTTCACATCACATTTGTGGGTCTTGGTCTTCAACACAATCTGTGAAATTTTGAGCTGTCTGTGTTTGCTACAAGAGGTGATATCACAAAGTATGCACTTTTGTTGTATCCATTGGTTTCAATGCATTTTGGCCTAAAACTAGCATTTGCTGTTTTCTCTTAAACGCAAAATGGGAGAAAAACCATTTCACATCACATTTGTGGGTCTTGGTCTTCAACACAATCTGTGAAATTTTGAGCTGTCTGTGTTTGCTACAAGAGGAGATATCACAAAGTATGCGCTTTTGTTGTATCCATTGGTTTCAATGCATTTTGGCCTAAAACGAGCATTTGCTGTTTTCTCTTAAACGCAACATGGGAGAAAAACCATTTCACATCACATTTGTAGGTCTTGGTCTTCAACACAATCTGTGAAATTTTGAGCTGTCTGTTTGTGCTACAAGAGGAGATATCACAAAGTATGCGCTTTTGTTGTATACATTGATTTCAGTGCATTTTGGCCTAAAACGATTAATTGCTGTTTTCTCTTAAACACAAAATGGGAGAAAAACCATTTCAAATCAATTTTGTGGGTCTTGGTCTTCAACACAATCTATGAAATTTTTAATTGTCTGTGTTTGCTACAAGAGGAGATATCACAAAGTATGCTCTTTTGTTGTTTCCATTAGTTTCAATGCATTTTGGCCTAAAATGAGCATTTGCTGTTTTCTCTAAAATTCAACATGGGAGAAAAAACATTTCACATCACATTTGTGGGTCTTAGTCTTCAACACAATCTGTGAAATTTTGAGCTGTCTGTGTTTGCTACAAGAGGAGATATCACAAAGTATGCGCTTTTGTTGTATCCATTGGTTTCCGTGTATTTTGGCCTTAAATGAGTATTTGCTGTTTTCTCTTAAAAGCAACATGGGAGAAAAACAATTTCACATCACATTTGTGGGTCTTGGTCTTCAACACAATCTGTGATATTTTGAGCTGTCTGTGTTTGCTACAAGAGGAGATATCACAAAGTATGCGCTTTTGTTGTATCCATTGGTTTCAATGCATTTTGGCCAAAAATGAGCATTTGCTGTTTTCTCTTAAATGCAACATGGGAGAAAAACCATTTCAAATTACATTTGTGGGTCTTGGTCTTCAACACAATCTGTGAAATTTTGAGCTGCCTGTGTTTGCTACAAGAGGAGATATCACAAAGTATGCGCTTTTGTTGTTTCCATTGGTTTCAAAGCATTTTGGTCTAAAACGAGCATTTGCTGTTTTCTCTTAAATGCAACATGGGACAAAAACCATTTCACATCACATTTGTGGGTCTTGGTCTTCAACACAATCTGTGAAATTTTGAGCTGTCTGTTTTTGCTACAAGAGGAGATATCACAAAGTATGCGCTTTTGTTGTATCTATTGGTTTCCGTGTATTTTGGCCTTAAACGAGTATTTGCTGTTTTCTCTTAAAAGCAACATGGGAGAAAAACAATTTCACATCACATTTGTGGGTCTTGTTCTTCAACACAATTTGTGATACTTTGAGCTGTCTGTGTTTGCTACAAGAGGAGATATCACAAAGTATGCGCTTTTGTTGTATCCATTGGTTTCAATGCATTTTGGCCAAAAATGAGCATTTGCTGTTTTCTCTTAAATGCAACATGGGAGAAAAACCATTTCAAATTACATTTGTGGGTCTTGGTCTTCAACACAATCTGTGAAAATTTGAGCTGTCTGTGTTTGCTACAAGAGGAGATATCACAAAGTATGCGCTTTTATTGTATCCATTGGTTTCAATGCATTTTGGCCTAAAACGAGCGTTTGCTGTTTTCTCTTAAACGCAACATGGGAAAAAACATTTCACATCACATTTGTGGGTCTTGGTCTTCAACACAATCTGTGAAATTTTGAGCTGTCTGTGTTTGCTACAAGAGGAGATATCACAAAGTATGCGCTTTTGTTGTTTCCATTGGTTTCAAAGCATTTTGGCCTAAAACGAGCATTTGCTGTTTTCTCTTAAATGCAACATGGGACAAAAACCATTTCACATCACATTTGTGGGTCTTGGTCTTCAACACAATCTGTGAAATTTTGAGCTGTCGGTTTTTGCTACAAGAGGAGATATCACAAAGTATGCTCTTTTGTTGTATCCATTGGTTTCAGTGCATTTTGGCCTAAAACGAGCATTTGCTCTTTTCTCTTAAACGCAACATGGGAGAAAACCCATTTCACATCACATTTGTGGGTCTTGGTCTTCAACACAATCTGTGAAATTTTGAGCTGTCTGTGTTTGCTACAAGAGGAGATATCACAAAGTATGTGCTTTTGTTGTATCCATTGGTTTCAAAGCATTTTGGCCTAAAACGAGCATTTGCTGTTTTCTCTTAAATGCAACATGGGACAAAAACCATTTCACATCACATTTGTGGGTCTTGGTCTTCAACACAATCTGTGAAATTTTGAGCTGTCTGTTTTTGCTACAAGAGGAGATATCACAAAGTATGCGCTTTTGATGTATCCATTGGTTTCCGTGTATTTTGGCCTAAAATGAGTATTTGCTGTTTTCTCTTAAAATCAACATGGGAGAAAAACAATTTCACATCACATTTGTGGGTCTTGTTCTTCAACACAATCTATGAAATTTTGAGCTGTCTGTGTTTGCTACAAGAGGAGATATCACAAAGTATGCGCTTTTGTTGTATCCATTGGTTTCAATGCATTTTGGCCAAAAATGAGCATTTGCTGTTTTCTCTTAAATGCAACATGGGAGAAAACCCATTTCACATCACATTTGTGGGTCTTGGTCTTCAATACAATCTGTGAAATTTTGAGCTGTCTGTGTTTGCTACAAGAGGAGATATCACAAAGTATGCGCTTTTGTTGTATCCACTGGTTTAAATGCATTTTGGACTAAAACTAGCATTTGCTGTTTTCTCTTAAACGCAAAATGGGAGAAAAACCATTTCACATCACATTTGTGGGTCTTGGTCTTCAACACAATCTGTGAAAATTTGAGCTGTCTGTGTTTGCTACAAGAGGAGATATCACAAAGTATGCGCTTTTGTTGTATCAATTGGTTTCAATGCATTTTGGCATAAAACAAACATTTGCTGTTTTCTCTTAAATGTAACATGGGAGAAAACCCATTTCACATCACATTTGTGGATCTTGGTCTTCAACACAATCTGTGAAAGTTTGAGCTGTCTGTGTTTGCTACAAGAGGAGATATCACAAAGTATGCGCTTTTGTTGTATCCATTGGTTTCAATGCATTTTGGCCTAAAATGAGCATTTGCTGTTTTCTCTTAAATGCAACATGGGAGAAAAATCATTTCGAATCACATTTGTGGGTCTTGGTCTTCAACACAATCTGTGAAAATTTTAGCTGTCTGTGTTTGCTACAAGAGGAGATATCACAAAGTATGCGCTTTTATTGTATCCATTGGTTTCAATGCATTTTGGCCAAAAACGAGCATTTGCTGTTTTCTCTTAAACGCAACATGGGAGAAAAACAATTTCACATCACATTTGTGGGTCTTGGTCTTCAACACAATCTGTGAAATTTTGAGCTGTCTGTGTTTGCTACAAGAGGAGATATCACAAAGTATGCGCTTTTGTTGTTTCCATTGGTTTCAAAGCATTTTGGCCTAAAACGAGCATTTGCTGTTTTCTCTTAAATGCAACATGGGACAAAAACCATTTCACATCACATTTGTGGGTCTTGGTCTTCAACACAATCTGTGAAATTTTGAGCTGTCTGTTTTTGCTACAAGAGGAGATATCACAAAGTATGCGCTTTTGATGTATCCGTTGGTTTCCGTGTATTTTGGCCTAAAATGAGTATTTGCTGTTTTCTCTTAAAATCAACATGGGAGAAAAACAATTTCACATCACATTTGTGGGTCTTGTTCTTCAACACAATCTATGAAATTTTGAGCTGTCTGTGTTTGCTACAAGAGGAGATATCACAAAGTATGCGCTTTTGTTGTATCCATTGGTTTCAGTGCATTTTGGCCTAAAACGAGCATTTGCTATTTTCTCTTAAATGCAACATGGGAGAAACCCCATTTCACATCACATTTGTGGGTCTTGGTCTTCAACACAATCTGTGAAATTTTGAGCTGTCTGTGTTTGCTACAAGAGGAGATATCACAAAGTATGCGCTTTTGTTGTATCCATTGGTTTCAGTGCATTTTGGCCTAAAACGAGCATTTGCTCTTTTCTCTTAAATGCAACATGGGAGAAACCCCATTTCACATCACATTTGTGGGTCTTGGTCTTCAACACAATCTGTGAAATTTTGAGCTGTCTGTGTTTGCTACAAGAGGAGATATCACAAAGTATGCGCTTTTGTTTTATCCATTGGTTTCAATGCATTTTGGACTAAAACTAGCATTTGCTGTTTTCTCTTAAACGCAAAATGGGAGAAAAACCATCTCACATCACATTTGTGGGTCTTGGTCTTCAACACAATCTGTGAAAATTTGAGCTGTCTGTGTTTGCTACAAGAGGAGATATCACAAAGTATACGCTTTAGTTGTATCCATTGGTTTCAATGCATTTTGGACTAAAACTAGCATTTGCTGTTTTCTCTTAAACGCAAAATGGGAGAAAAACCATTTCACATCACATTTGTGGGTCTTGGTCTTCAACACAATCTGTGAAAATTTGAGCTGTCTGTTTTTGCTACAAGAGGAGATATCACAAAGTATGCGCTTTTATTGTATCCATTGGTTTCAATGCATTTTGTCCTAAAACTAGCGTTTGCTGTTTTCTCTTAAACGCAACATGGGAGAAAAACCATATCACATCACATTTGTGGGTCTTGGTCTTCAACACAATCTGTGAAATTTTGAGCTGTCTGTGTTTGCTACAAGAGGAGATATCACAAAGTATGGCCTTTTGTTATATTCTTTTGGTTTCAATGCATTTTGGCCTAAAACGAGCATTTGCTGTTTTCTCTTAAATGCAACATGGGAGAAAAACCATTTCACATCACATTTGTGGGTCTTGGTCTTCAACACAATCTGTGAAATTTTGAGCTGTCTGTTTTTGCTACAAGGGGAGATATCACAAAGTATGCACTTTTGTTGTATCCATTGGTTTCAGTGCATTTTCGCCTAAAACGAGTATTTGCTGTTTTCTCTTAAACGCAACATGGGAGAAAAACCATTTCACATCACATTTGTGGGTCTTGGTCTTCAACACAATCTGTGAAATTTTGAGCTGTCTGTGTTTGCTACAAGAGGTGATATCACAAAGTGTGCACTTTTGTTGTATCCATTGGTTTCAATGCATTTTGGCCTAAAACTAGCATTTGCTGTTTTCTCTTAAACGCAAAATGGGAGAAAAACCATTTCACATCACATTTGTGGGTCTTGGTCTTCAACACAATCTGTGAAATTTTGAGCTGTCTGTGTTTGCTACAAGAGGAGATATCACAAAGTATGCGCTTTTGTTGTATCCATTGGTTTCAATGCATTTTGGCCTAAAACGAGCATTTGCTGTTTTCTCTTAAACGCAACATGGGAGAAAAAACATTTCACATCACATTTGTAGGTCTTGGTCTTCAACACAATCTGTGAAATTTTGAGCTGTCTGTTTTTGCTACAAGAGGAGATATCACAAAGTATGCGCTTTTGTTGTATCCATTGATTTCAGTGCATTTTGGCCTAAAACGATTAATTGCTGTTTTCTCTTAAACACAAAATGGGAGAAAAACCATTTCACATCAATTTTGTGGGTCTTGGTCTTCAACACAATCTATGAAATTTTTAATTGTCTGTGTTTGCTACAAGAGGAGATATCACAAAGTATGCTCTTTTGTTGTTTCCATTAGTTTCAATGCATTTTGGCCTAAAATGAGCATTTGCTGTTTTCTCTAAAATTCAACATGGGAGAAAAAACATTTCACATCACATTTGTGGGTCTTGGTCTTCAACACAATCTGTGAAATTTTGAGCTGTCTGTGTTTGCTACAAGAGGAGATAGTACAAAGTATGCGCTTTTATTGTATCCATTGGTTTCAATGCATTTTGTCCTAAAACTAGCGTTTGCTGTTTTCTCTTAAACGCAACATGGGAGAAAAACCATATCACATCACATTTGTGGGTATTGGTCTTCAACACAATCTGTGAAATTTTGAGCTGTCTGTGTTTGCTACAAGAGGAGATATCACAAAGTATGGCCTTTTGTTATATTCTTTTGGTTTCAATGCATTTTGGCCTAAAACGAGCATTTGCTGTTTTCTCTTAAATGCAACATGGGAGAAAAACCATTTCACATCACATTTGTGGGTCTTGGTCTTCAACACAATCTGTGAAATTTTGAGCTGTCTGTGTTTGCTACAAGGGGAGATATCACAAAGTATGCACTTTTGTTGTATCCATTGGTTTCAGTGCATTTTCGCCTAAAACGAGTATTTGCTGTTTTCTCTTAAACGCAACATGGGAGAAAAACCATTTCACATCACGTTTGTGGGTCTTGGTCTTCAACACAATCTGTGAAATTTTGAGCTGTCTGTGTTTGCTACAAGAGGTGATATCACAAAGTATGCACTTTTGTTGTATCCATTGGTTTCAATGCATTTTGGCCTAAAACTAGCATTTGCTGTTTTCTCTTAAACGCAAAATGGGAGAAAAACCATTTCACATCACATTTGTGGGTCTTGGTCTTCAACACAATCTGTGAAATTTTGAGCTGTCTGTGTTTGCTACAAGAGGAGATATCACAAAGTATGCGCTTTTGTTGTTTCCATTGGTTTCAAAGCATTTTGGTCTAAAGCGAGCATTTGCTGTTTTCTCTTAAATGCAACATGGGACAAAAACCATTTCACATCATATTTGTGGGTCTTGGTCTTCAACACAATCTGTGAAATTTTGAGCTGTCTGTTTTTGCTACAAGAGGAGATATCACAAAGTATGCGCTTGTGTTGTATCCATTGGTTTCCGTGTATTTTGGCCTTAAACAAGTATTTGCTGTTTTCTCTTAAAAGCAACATGGGAGAAAAACAATTTCACATCACATTTGTGGGTCTTGTTCTTCAACACAATCTGTGATATTTTGAGCAGTCTGTGTTTGCTACAAGAGGAGATATCACAAAGTATGCGCTTTTGTTGTATCCATTGGTTTCAATGCATTTTGGCCAAAAATGAGCATTTGCTGTTTTCTCTTAAATGCAACATGGGAGAAAAACCATTTCAAATTACATTTGTGGGTCTTGGTCTTCAACACAATCTGTGCAAATTTGAGCTGTCTGTGTTTGCTACAAGAGGAGATATCACAAAGTATGCGCATTTATTGTATCCATTGGTTTCAATGCAATTTGGCCTAAAGCGAGCGTTTGCTGTTTTCTCTTAAACGCAACATGGGAAAAAACATTTCACATCACATTTGTGGGTCTTGGTCTTCAACACAATCTGTGAAATTTTGAGCTGTCTGTGTTTGCTACAAGAGAAGATATCACAAAGTATGCGCTTTTGTTGTATCCATTGGTTTCAGTGCATTTTGGCCTAAAACGAGCATTTGCTCTTTTCTCTTAAACGCAACATGGGAGAAAACCCATTTCACATCACATTTGTGGGTCTTGGTCTTCAACACAATCTGTGAAATTTTGAGCTGTCTGTGTTTGCTACAAGAGGAGATATCACAAAGTATGCGCTTTTGTTGTATCCATTGGTTTCAAAGCATTTTGGCCTAAAACTTTCATTTGCTGTTTTCTCTTAAACGCAACATGGGAGAAAAAACATTTCACATCACATTTGTGGGTCTTAGTCTTCAACACAATCTGTGAAATGTTGAGCTGTCTGTGTTTGCTACAAGAGGAGATATCACAAAGTATGCGCTTTTGTTGTATCCATTGGTTTCAATGGATTTTGGACTAAAACTAGCATTTGCTGTTTTCTCTTAAACGCAAAATGGGAGAAAAACCATTTCACATCACATTTGTGGGTCTTGGTCTTCAACACAATCTGTGAAAATTTGAGCTGTCTGTGTTTGCTACAAGAGGAGATATCACAAAGTATGCGCTTTTATTGTATCCATTGGTTTCAATGCATTTTGTCCTAAAACTGGCATTTGCTGTTTTCTCTTAAACGCAAAATGGGAGAAAAACCATTTCACATCAAATTTGTGGGTCTTGGTCTTCAACACAATCTGTGAAAGTTTGAGCTGTCTGTGTTTGCTACAAGATGAGATATCACAAAGTATGCGCTTTTGTTGTATCCATTGGTTTCAATGCATTTTGGCCTAAAATGAGCATTTGCTGTTTTCTCTTAAATGCAACATGGGAGAAAAATCATTTCGAATCACATTTGTGGGTCTTGGTCTTCAACACAATCTGTGAAAATTTTAGCTGTCTGTGTTTGCTACAAGAGGAGATATCACAAAGTATGCGCTTTTATTGTATCCATTGGTTTCAATGCATTTTGGCCAAAAACGAGCATTTGCTGTTTTCTCTTAAACGCAACATGGGAGAAAAACAATTTCACATCACATTTGTGGGTCTTGGTCTTCAACACAATCTGTGAAATTTTGAGCTGTCTGTGTTTGCTACAAGAGGAGATATCACAAAGTATGCGCTTTTGTTGTTTCCATTGGTTTCAAAGCATTTTGGCCTAAAACGAGCATTTGCTGTTTTCTCTTAAATGCAACATGGGACAAAAACCATTTCACATCACATTTGTGGGTCTTGGTCTTCAAAACAATCTGTGAAATTTTGAGCTGTCTGTTTTTGCTACAAGAGGAGATATCACAAAGTATGCTCTTTTGTTGTATCCATTGGTTTCAGTGCATTTTGGCCTAAAACGAGCATTTGCTCTTTTCTCTTAAACACAACATGGGAGAAAACCCATTTCACATCACATTTGTGGGTCTTGGTCTTCAACACAATCTGTGAAATTTTGAGCTGTCTGTGTTTGCTACAAGAGGAGATATCACAAAGTATGTGCTTTTGTTGTATCCATTGGTTTCAAAGCATTTTGGCCTAAAACGAGCATTTGCTGTTTTCTCTTAAATGCAACATGGGACAAAAACCATTTCACATCACATTTGTGGGTCTTGGTCTTCAACACAATCTGTGAAATTTTGAGCTGTCTGTTTTTGCTACAAGAGGAGATATCACAAAGTATGCGCTTTTGATGTATCCATTGGTTTCCGTGTATTTTGGCCTAAAATGAGTATTTGCTGTTTTCTCTTAAAATCAACATGGGAGAAAAACAATTTCACATCACATTTGTGGGTCTTGTTCTTCAACACAATCTATGAAATTTTGAGCTGTCTGTGTTTGCTACAAGAGGAGATATCACAAAGTATGCGCTTTTGTTGTATCCATTGGTTTCAATGCATTTTGGCCAAAAATGAGCATTTGCTGTTTTCTCTTAAATGCAACATGGGAGAAAAACCATTTCAAATCACATTTGTGGGTCTTGGTCTTCAACACAATCTGTGAAAATTTGAGCTGTCTGTGTTTGCTACAAGAGGAGATATCACAAAGTATGCGCTTTTGTTGTATCCATTGGTTTCAGTGCATTTTGGCCTAAAACGAGCATTTGCTCTTTTCTCTTAAACGCAACATGGGAGAAAACCCATTTCAAATCACATTTGTGGGTCTTGGTCTTCAACACAATCTGTGAAATTTTGAGCTGTCTGTGTTTGCTACAAGAGGAGATATCACAAAGTATGCGCTTTTGTTGTATCCACTGGTTTAAATGCATTTTGGACTAAAACTAGCATTTGCTGTTTTCTCTTAAACGCAAAATGGGAGAAAAACCATTTCACATCACATTTGTGGGTCTTGGTCTTCAACACAATCTGTGAAAATTTGAGCTGTCTGTGTTTGCTACAAGAGGAGATAGTACAAAGTATGCGCTTTTATTGTATCCATTGTTTTCAATGCATTTTGGCCTAAAACTTTCATTTGCTGTTTTCTCTTAAACGCAACATGGGAGAAAAAACATTTCACATCACATTTGTGGGTCTTAGTCTTCAACACAATCTGTGAAATGTTGAGCTGTCTGTGTTTGCTACAAGAGGAGATATCACAAAGTATGCGCTTTTGTTGTATCCATTGGTTTCAATGCATTTTGGCATAAAACGAACATTTGCTGTTTTCTCTTAAACGTAACATGGGAGAAAACCCATTTCACATCACATTTGTGGATCTTGGTCTTCAACACAATCTGTGAAAGTTTGAGCTGTCTGTGTTTACTACAAGAGGAGATATCACAAAGTATGCGCTTTTGTTGTATCCATTGGTTTCAATGCATTTTGGCCTAAAATGAATATTTGCTGTTTTCTCTTAAATGCAACATGGGAGAAAAATCATTTCAAATCACATTTGTGGGTCTTGGTCTTCAACACAATCTGTGAAAATTTTGAGCTGTCTGTGTTTGCTACAAGAGGAGATATCACAAAGTATGCGCTTTTATTGTATCCATTGGTTTCAATGCATTTTGGCCAAAAACGAGCATTTGCTGTTTTCTCTTAAACGCAACATGGGAGAAAAACAATTTCACATCACATTTGTGGGTCTTGGTCTTCAACACAATCTGTGAAATTTTGAGCTGTCTGTGTTTGCTACAAGAGGAGATATCACAAAGTATGCGCTTTTGTTGTTTCCATTGGTTTCAAAGCATTTTGGCCTAAAACGAGCATTTGCTGTTTTCTCTTAAATGCAACATGGGACAAAAACCATTTCACATCACATTTGTGGGTCTTGGTCTTCAACACAATCTGTGAAATTTTGAGCTGTCTGTTTTTGCTACAAGAGGAGATATCACAAAGTATGCACTTTTGATGTATCCATTGGTTTCCGTGTATTTTGGCCTAAAATGAGTATTTGCTGTTTTCTCTTAAAATCAACATGGGAGAAAAGCAATTTCACATCACATTTGTGGGTCTTGTTCTTCAACACAATCTATGAAATTTTGAGCTGTCTGTGTTTGCTACAAGAGGAGATATCACAAAGTATGCGCTTTTGTTGTATCCATTGGTTTCAATGCATTTTGGCCAAAAATGAGCATTTGCTGTTTTCTCTTAAATGCAACATGGGAGAAAAACCATTTCAAATCACATTTGAGGGTCTTGGTCTTCAACACAATCTGTGAAAATTTGAGCTGTCTGTGTTTGCTACAAGAGGAGATATCACAAAGTATGCGCTTTTATTGTATCCATTGGTTTCAATGCATTTTGGCCTAAAATGAGCGTTTGCTGTTTTCTCTTAAACGCAACATGGGAAAAAACATTTCACATCACATTTGTGGGTCTTGGTCTTCAACACAATCTGTGAAATTTTGAGCTGTCTGTGTTTGCTACAAGAGGAGATATCACAAAGTATGCGCTTTTGTTGTATCCATTGGTTTCAGTGCATTTTGGCCTAAAACGAGCATTTGCTCTTTTCTCTTAAATGCAACATGGGAGAAACCCCATTTCACATCACATTTGTGGGTCTTGGTCTTCAACACAATCTGTGAAATTTTGAGTTGTCTGTGTTTGCTACAAGAGGAGATATCACAAAGTATGCGCTTTTGTTGTATCCATTGGTTTCAATGCATTTTGGACTAAAACTAGCATTTGCTGTTTTCTCTTAAACGCAAAATGGGAGAAAAACCATTTCACATCACATTTGTAGGTCTTGGTCTTCAACACAATCTGTGAAAATTTGAGCTGTCTGTGTTTGCTACAAGAGGAGATATCACAAAGTATACGCTTTAGTTGTATCCATTGGTTTCAATGCATTTTGGACTAAAACTAGCATTTGCTGTTTTCTCTTAAACGCAAAATGGGAGAAAAACCATTTCACATCACATTTGTGGGTCTTGGTCTTCAACACAATCTGTGAAAATTTGAGCTGTCTGTGTTTGCTACAAGAGGAGATATCACAAAGTATACGCTTTAGTTGTATCCATTGGTTTCAATGCATTTTGGACTAAAACTAGCATTTGCTGTTTTCTCTTAAACGCAAAATGGGAGAAAAACCATTTCACATCACATTTGTGGGTCTTGGTCTTCAACACAATCTGTGAAAATTTGAGCTGTCTGTTTTTGCTACAAGAGGAGATATCACAAAGTATGCGCTTTTGTTGTATCCCTTGGTTTCAATGCATTTTGGTCTAAAACTAGCATTTGCTGTTTTCTCTTAAACGCAACATGGGAGACAAACCATTTCACATCACATTTGTGGGTCTTGGTCTTCAACACAATCTGTGAAATTTTGAGCTGTCTGTGTTTGCTACAAGAGGAGATATCACAAAGTATGGCCTTTTGTTATATTCTTTTGGTTTCAATGCATTTTGGCCTAAAACGAGCATTTGCTGTTTTCTCTTAAATGCAACATGGGAGAAAAACCATTTCACATCACATTTGTGGGTCTTGGTCTTCAACACAATCTGTGAAATTTTGAGCTGTCTGTTTTTGCTACAAGAGGAGATATCACAAAGTATGCACTTTTGTTGTATCCATTGGTTTCAGTGCATTTTCGCCTAAAACGAGTATTTGCTGTTTTCTCTTAAATGCAACATGGGAGAAAAACCATTTCACATCACATTTGTGGGTCTTGGTCTTCAACACAATCTGTGAAATTTTGAGCTGTCTGTGTTTGCTACAAAAGGTGATATCACAAAGTATGCACTTTTGTTGTATCCATTGGTTTCAATGCATTTTGGCCTAAAACTAGCATTTGCTGTTTTCTCTTAAACGCAAAATGGGAGAAAAACCATTTCACATCACATTTGTGGGTCTTGGTCTTCAACACAATCTGTGAAATTTTGAGCTGTCTGTGTTTGCTACAAGAGGAGATATCACAAAGTATGCGCTTTTGTTGTATCCATTGGTTTCAATGCATTTTGGCCTAAAATGAGCATTTGCTGTTTTCTCTTAAACGCAACATGGGAGAAAAACCATTTCACATCACATTTGTGGGTCTTGGTCTTCAACACAATCTGTGAAATTTTGAGCTGTATGTTTTTGCTACAAGAGGAGATATCACAAAGTATGCGATTTTGTTGTATCCATTGATTTCAGTGCATTTTGGCCTAAAACGATTAATTGCTGTTTTCTCTTAAACACAAAATGGGAGAAAAACCATTTCACATCACTTTTGTGGGTCTTGGTCTTCAACACAATCTATGAAATTTTTAATTGTCTGTGTTTGCTACAAGAGGAGATATCACAAAGTATGCTATTTTGTTGTTTCCATTAGTTTCAATGCATTTTGGCCTAAAATGAGCATTTGCTGTTTTCTCTAAAATTCAACATGGGAGAAAAAACATTTCACATCAAATTTGTGGGTCTTGGTCTTCAACACAATCTGTGAAATTTTGAGCTGTCTGTGTTTGCTACAAGAGGAGATAGTACAAAGTATGCGCTTTTATTGTATCCATTGGTTTCAATGCATTTTGGCCTAAAACTAGCGTTTGCTGTTTTCCCTTAAACGCAACATGGGAGAAAAAACATTTCACATCACATTTGTGGGTCTTAGTCTTCAACACAATCTGTGAAATTTTGAGCTGTCTGTGTTTGCTACAAGAGGAGATATCACAAAGTATGCGCTTTTGTTGTATCCATTAGTTTCAATGCATTTTGGACTAAAACTAGCATTTGCTGTTTTCTCTTAAACGCAAAATGGGAGAAAAACCATTTCACATCACATTTGTGGGTCTTTGTCTTCAACACAATCTGTGAAAATTTGAGCTGTCTGTGTTTGCTACAAGAGGAGATATCACAAAGTATGCGCTTTTGTTGTATCCCTTGGTTTCAATGCATTTTGGACTAAAACTAGCATTTGCTGTTTTCTCTTAAACGCAACATGGGAGAAAAACCATTTCACATCACATTTGTGGGTCTTGGTCTTCAACACAATCTGTGAAATTTTGAGCTGTCTGTGTTTGCTACAAGAGGAGATATCACAAAGTATGCTCTTTTGTTGTTTCCATTAGTTTCAATGCATTTTGGCCTATAATGAGCATTTGCTGTTTTCTCTAAAATTCAACATGGGAGAAAAAACATTTCACATCAAATTTGTGGGTCTTGGTCTTCAACACAATCTGTGAAATTTTGAGCTGTCTGTGTTTGCTACAAGAGGAGATAGTACAAAGTATGCGCTTTTATTGTATCCATTGGTTTCAATGCATTTTGGCCTAAAACTAGCATTTGCTGTTTTCTCTTAAACGCAAAATGGGAGAAAAACCATTTCACATCACATTTGTAGGTCTTGGTCTTCAACACAATCTGTGAAAATTTGAGCTGTCTGTGTTTGCTACAAGAGGAGATATCACAAAGTATGCGCTTTTATTGTATCCATTGGTTTCAATGCATTTTGGCCAAAAACGAGCTTTTGCTGTTTTCTCTTAAACGCAACATGGGAGAAAAACAATTTCACATCACATTTGTGGGTCTTGGTCTTCAACACAATCTGTGAAATTTTGAGCTGTCTGTGTTTGCTACAAGAGGAGATATCACAAAGTATGCGCTTTTGTTGTTTCCATTGGTTTCAAAGCATTTTGGCCTAAAACGAGCATTTGCTGTTTTCTCTTAAATGCAACATGGGACAAAAACCATTTCACATCACATTTGTGGGTCTTGGTCTTCAACACAATCTGTGAAATTTTGAGCTGTCTGTTTTTGCTACAAGAGGAGATATCACAAAGTATGCTCTTTTGTTGTATCCATTGGTTTCAGTGCATTTTGGCCTAAAACGAGCATTTGCTCTTTTCTCTTAAACGCAACATGGGAGAAAACCCATTTCACATCACATTTGTGGGTCTTGGTCTTCAACACAATCTGTGAAATTTTGAGCTGTCTGTGTTTGCTACAAGAGGAGATATCACAAAGTATGTGCTTTTGTTGTATCCATTGGTTTCAAAGCATTTTGGCCTAAAACGAGCATTTGCTGGTTTCTCTTAAATGCAACATGGGACAAAAACCATTTCACATCACATTTGTGGGTCTTGGTCTTCAACACAATCTGTGAAATTTTGAGCTGTCTGTTTTTGCTACAAGAGGAGATATCACAAAGTATGCGCTTTTGATGTATCCATTGGTTTCCGTGTATTTTGGCCTAAAATGAGTATTTGCTGTTTTCTCTTAAAATCAACATGGGAGAAAAACAATTTCACATCACATTTGTGGGTCTTGTTCTTCAACACAATCTATGAAATTTTGAGCTGTCTGTGTTTGCTACAAGAGGAGATATCACAAAGTATGCGCTTTTGTTGTATCCATTGGTTTCAATGCATTTTGGCCAAAAATGAGCATTTGCTGTTTTCTCTTAAATGCAACATGGGAGAAAAACCATTTCAAATCACATTTGTGGGTCTTGGTCTTCAACACAATCTGTGAAAATTTGAGCTGTCTGTGTTTGCTACAAGAGGAGATATCACAAAGTATGCGCTTTTGTTGTATCAATTGGTTTCAGTGCATTTTGGCCTAAAACGAGCATTTGCTCTTTTCTCTTAAACGCAACATGGGAGAAAACCCATTTCACATCACATTTGTGGGTCTTGGTCTTCAACACAATCTGTGAAATTTTGAGCTGTCTGTGTTTGCTACAAGAGGAGATATCACAAAGTATGCGCTTTTGTTGTATCCACTGGTTTAAATGCATTTTGGACTAAAACTAGCATGTGCTGTTTTCTCTTAAACGCAAAATGGGAGAAAAACCATTTCACATCACATTTGTGGGTCTTGGTCTTCAACACAATCTGTGAAAATTTGAGCTGTCTGTGTTTGCTACAAGAGGAGATAGTACAAAGTATGCGCTTTTATTGTATCCATTGGTTTCAATGCATTTTGGCCTAAAACTTTCATTTGCTGTTTTCTCTTAAACGCAACATGGGAGAAAAAACATTTCACATCACATTTGTGGGTCTTAGTCTTCAACACAATCTGTGAAATGTTGAGCTGTCTGTGTTTGCTACAAGAGGAGATATCACAAAGTATGCGCTTTTGTTGTATCCATTGGTTTCAATGCATTTTGGCATAAAACGAACATTTGCTGTTTTCTCTTAAACGTAACATGGGAGAAAACCCATTTCACATCACATTTGTGGATCTTGGTCTTCAACACAATCTGTGAAAGTTTGAGCTGTCTGTGTTTGCTACAAGAGGAGATATCACAAAGTATGCGCTTTTGTTGTATCCATTGGTTTCAATGCATTTTGGCCTAAAATGAGCATTTGCTGTTTTCTCTTAAATGCAACTTGGGAGAAAAATCATTTCGAATCACATTTGTGGGTCTTGGTCTTCAACACAATCTGTGAAAATTTGAGCTGTCTGTGTTTGCTACAAGAGGAGATATCACAAAGTATGCGCTTTTATTGTATCCATTGGTTTCAATGCATTTTGGCCTAAAATGAGCGTTTGCTGTTTTCTCTTAAACGCAACATGGGAAAAAACATTTCACATCACATTTGTGGGTCTTGGTCTTCAACACAATCTGTGAAATTTTGAGCTGTCTGTGTTTGCTACAAGAGGAGATATCACAAAGTATGCGCTTTTGTTGTATCCATTGGTTTCAGTGCATTTTGGCCTAAAACGAGCATTTGCTCTTTTCTCTTAAATGCAACATGGGAGAAACCCCATTTCACATCACATTTGTGGGTCTTGGTCTTCAACACAATCTGTGAAATTTTGAGCTGTCTGTGTTTGCTACAAGAGGAGATATCACAAAGTATGCGCTTTTGTTGTATCCATTGGTTTCAATGCATTTTGGACTAAAACTAGCATTTGCTGTTTTCTCTTAAACGCAAAATGGGAGAAAAACCATTTCACATCACATTTGTGGGTCTTGGTCTTCAACACAATCTGTGAAAATTTGAGCTGTCTGTGTTTGCTACAAGAGGAGATATCACAAAGTATACGCTTTAGTTGTATCCATTGGTTTCAATGCATTTTGGACTAAAACTAGCATTTGCTGTTTTCTCTTAAACGCAAAATGGGAGAAAAACCATTTCACATCACATTTGTGGGTCTTGGTCTTCAACACAATCTGTGAAAATTTGAGCTGTCTGTGTTTGCTACAAGAGGAGATATCACAAAGTATACGCTTTAGTTGTATCCATTGGTTTCAATGCATTTTGGACTAAAACTAGCATTTGCTGTTTTCTCTTAAACGCAAAATGGGAGAAAAACCATTTCACATCACATTTGTGGGTCTTGGTCTTCAACACAATCTGTGAAAATTTGAGCTGTCTGTTTTTGCTACAAGAGGAGATATCACAAAGTATGCGCTTTTGTTGTATCCCTTGGTTTCAATGCATTTTGGACTAAAACTAGCATTTGCTGTTTTCTCTTAAACGCAACATGGGAGAAAAACCATTTCACATCACATTTGTGGGTCTTGGTCTTCAACACAATCTGTGAAATTTTGAGCTGTCTGTGTTTGCTACAAGAGGAGATATCACAAAGTATGGCCTTTTGTTATATTCTTTTGGTTTCAATGCATTTTGGCCTAAAACGAGCATTTGCTGTTTTCTCTTAAATGCAACATGGGAGAAAAACCATTTCACATCACATTTGTGGGTCTTGGTCTTCAACACAATCTGTGAAATTTTGAGCTGTCTGTTTTTGCTACAAGAGGAGATATCACAAAGTATGCACTTTTGTTGTATCCATTGGTTTCAGTGCATTTTCGCCTAAAACGAGTATTTGCTGTTTTCTCTTAAACGCAACATGGGAGAAAAACCATTTCACATCACATTTGTGGGTCTTGGTCTTCAACACAATCTGTGAAATTTTGAGCTGTCTGTGTTTGCTACAAAAGGTGATATCACAAAGTATGCACTTTTGTTGTATCCATTGGTTTCAATGCATTTTGGCCTAAAACTAGCATTTGCTGTTTTCTCTTAAACGCAAAATGGGAGAAAAACCATTTCACATCACATTTGTGGGTCTTGGTCTTCAACACAATCTGTGAAATTTTGAGCTGTCTGTGTTTGCTACAAGAGGAGATATCACAAAGTATGCGCTTTTGTTGTATCCATTGGTTTCAATGCATTTTGGCCTAAAACGAGCATTTGCTGTTTTCTCTTAAACGCAACATGGGAGAAAAACCATTTCACATCACATTTGTGGGTCTTGGTCTTCAACACAATCTGTGAAATTTTGAGCTGTCTGTGTTTGCTACAAGAGGAGATATCACAAAGTATGCGCTTTTGTTGTATCCATTGATTTCAGTGCATTTTGGCCTAAAACGATTAATTGCTGTTTTCTCTTAAACACAAAATGGGAGAAAAACCATTTCACATCACTTTTGTGGGTCTTGGTCTTCAACACAATCTGTGAAATTTTGAGCTGTCTGTGTTTGCTACAAGAGGTGATATCACAAAGTATGCACTTTTGTAGTATCCATTGGTTTCAATGCATTTTGGCCTAAAACTAGCATTTGCTGTTTTCTCTTAAACGCAACATGGGAGAAAAAACATTTCACATCACATTTGTAGGTCTTGGTCTTCAACACAATCTGTGAAATTTTGAGCTGTCTGTTTTTGCTACAAGAGGAGATATCACAAAGTATGCGCTTTTGTTGTATCCATTGATTTCAGTGCATTTTGGCCTAAAACGATTAATTGCTGTTTTCTCTTAAACACAAAATGGGAGAAAAACCATTTCACATCACTTTTGTGGGTCTTGGTCTTCAACACAATCTATGAAATTTTTAATTGTCTGTGTTTGCTACAAGATGAGATATCACAAAGTATGCTCTTTTTTGTTTCCATTAGTTTCAATGCATTTTGGCATAAAATGAGCATTTGCTGTTTTCTCTAAAATTCAACATGGGAGAAAAAACATTTCACATCAAATTTGTGGGTCTTGGTCTTCAACACAATCTGTGAAATTTTGAGCTGTCTGTTTTTGCTACAAGAGGAGATAGTACAAAGTATGCGCTTTTATTGTATCCATTGGTTTCAATGCATTTTGGCCTAAAACGAGCGTTTGCTGTTTTCTCTTAAACGCAACATGGGAGAAAAAACATTTCACATCACATTTGTGGGTCTTAGTCTTCAACACAATCTGTGAAATTTTGAGCTGTCTGTGTTTGCTACAAGAGGAGATATCACAAAGTATGCGCTTTTGTTGTATGCATTGGTTTCAATGCATTTTGGACTAAAACTAGCATTTGCTGTTTTCTCTTAAACGCAAAATGGGAGAAAAACCATTTCACATCACATTTGTGGGTCTTGGTCTTCAACACAATCTGTGAAAATTTGAGCTGTCTGTGTTTGCTACAAGAGGAGATATCACAAAGTATGCGCTTTTGTTGTATCCATTGGTTTCCGTGTATTTTGGCCTTAAACGAGTATTTGCTGTTTTCTCTTAAAAGCAACATGGGAGAAAAACAATTTCACATCACATTTGTGGGTCTTGGTCTTCAACACAATCTGTGATATTTTGAGCTGTCTGTGTTTGCTACAAGAGGAGATATCTCAAAGTATGCGCTTTTGTTGTATCCATTGGTTTCAATGCATTTTGGCAAAAAATGAGCATTTGCTGTTTTCTCTTAAATGCAACATGGGAGGAAAACCATTTCAAATTACATTTGTGGGTCTTGGTCTTCAACACAATCTGTGAAATTTTGAGCTGTCTGTGTTTGCTACAAGAGGAGATATCACAAAGTATGCGCTTTTGTTGTTTCCATTGGTTTCAAAGCATTTTGGTCTAAAACGAGCATTTGCTGTTTTCTCTTAAATGCAACATGGGACAAAAACCATTTCACATCACATTTGTGGGTCTTGGTCTTCAACACAATCTGTGAAATTTTGAGCTGTCTGTTTTTGCTACAAGAGGAGATATCACAAAGTATGCGCTTTTGTTGTATCCATTGGTTTCCGTGTATTTTGGCCTTAAACGAGTATTTGCTGTTTTCTCTTAAAAGCAACATGGGAGAAAAACAATTTCACATCACATTTGTGGGTCTTGGTCTTCAACACAATCTGTGATATTTTGAGCTGTCTGTGTTTGCTACAAGAGGAGATATCACAAAGTATGCGCTTTTGTTGTATCCATTGGTTTCAATGCATTTTGGCCAAAAATGAGCATTTGCTGTTTTCTCTTAAATGCAACATGGGAGAAAAACCATTTCAAATTACATTTGTGGGTCTTGGTCTTCAACACAATCTGTGAAAATTTGAGCTGTCTGTGTTTGCTACAAGAGGAGATATCACAAAGTATGCGCTTTTATTGTATCCATTGGTTTCAATGCATTTTGGCCTAAAACGAGCGTTTGCTGTTTTCTCTTAAACGCAACATGGGAAAAAAACATTTCACATCACATTTGTGGGTCTTGGTCTTCAACACAATCTGTGAAATTTTGAGCTGTCTGTGTTTGCTACAAGAGGAGATATCACAAAGTATGCGCTTTTGTTGTATCCATTGGTTTCAGTGCATTTTGGCCTAAAACGAGCATTTGCTCTTTTCTCTTAAACGCAACATGGGAGAAAACCCATTTCACATCACATTTGTGGGTCTTGGTCTTCAACACAATCTGTGAAATTTTGAGCTGTCTGTATTTGCTACAAGAGGAGATATCACAAAGTATGCGCTTTTGTTGTATCCATTGGTTTCAATGCATTTTGGACTAAAACTAGCATTTGCTGTTTTCTCTTAAACGCAAAATGGGAGAAAAACCATTTCACATCACATTTGTGGGTCTTGGTCTTCAACACAATCTGTGAAAATTTGAGCTGTCTGTGTTTGCTACAAGAGGAAATATCACAAAGTATGCGCTTTTGTTGTATCCATTGGTTTCCGTGTATTTTGGCCTTAAACGAGTATTTGCTGTTTTCTCTTAAAAGCAACATGGGAGAAAAACAATTTCACATCACATTTGTGGGTCTTGGTCTTCAACACAATCTGTGATATTTTGAGCTGTCTGTGTTTGCTACAAGAGGAGATATCACAAAGTATGCGCTTTTGTTGTATCCATTGGTTTCAATGCATTTTGGCCAAAAATAAGCATTTGCTGTTTTCTCTTAAATGCAACATGGGAGGAAAACCATTTCAAATTACATTTGTGGGTCTTGGTCTTCAACACAATCTGTGAAATTTTGAGCTGTCTGTGTTTGCTACAAGAGGAGATATCACAAAGTATGCGCTTTTGTTGTATCCATTGGTTTCAATGCATTTTGGCCTAAAACGAGCATTTGCTGTTTTTCTCTTAAACGCAACATGGGAGAAAAACCATTTCACATCACATTTGTAGGTCCTGGTCTTCAACACAATCTGTGAAATTTTGAGCTGTCTGTTTTTGCTACAAGAGGAGATATCACAAAGTATGCGCTTTTGTTGTATCCATTGATTTCAGTGCATTTTGGCCTAAAACGATTAATTGCTGTTTTCTCTTAAACACAAAATGGGAGAAAAACCATTTCACATCAC